>CM053743.1:24052047-24068705 GCA_028658305.1 Pachyuromys duprasi | reverse complement strand
TTCCGCTCACCTGGCACTCACAATGCTGGCGTTTTAGGTCCCAGAGTTCAGTCTCCTGGTCGCTGCGTTGTTTCTGCTCTCCTACTCCTCAGACACAGTGTTCTCTCGTGGCAGCCATCTTGGATCCCCGTTTGTTTGTTTTTAGAAGTACTATACTGTTTTTCATCATGGCTGTACCATTTTCTATCCATACCACTAGTATATAATTTTCTCTATATTCTTGCGCACAATTCTCTCTTTTTATTTTAGTCATAATTGACATCACCTTAAAGCAATATCTCATGTTTTTAATTTGTACTTCTCTGATTATTGATTTTGAGTACCTTTTCATACGAAAAGGTGTTTGTGTGTGAACATGTGTGTGTGAGCATGTGCACACATTTGTGTGCAGGATTGTATGCATGTGGAGGTCACATGTTGGTGTCAACTGTCTTATTTGATTGCTCTCCAACTTAATTTTTTGTGATCGTGTCTCTCACTGAACCTGGAGCTCACTAATCCGATGGCTAGGCTGTCTAGCTAGCGGTACCCTTAACCTCCCCAGTGCTAGGATTATCCATATAGACTACCATCACTGGTTTTTCCCATGAAGGATGCCGAGGAATACAAACTCAGGTACTCAAGCTTGTGTGGTAAGCACACTGCTGACTGAGCTCTTTCCCCATGCCCCATTTGTACTTTTTCTTTAAAAAACAAAATGTCTATTTAGGCCCCTAGCCCATTTTAAAGTCAGAACATGGTACTTTTGGTATATATTTGATTTATATGGGTTACATGAAGTTTCTAAGATTTGGATTGAATGAGAGACCTGATGATGTTTACAAAATGTACAGAAGAGATCAACAGAATGGGGAAGTTAAAAAGTATGGAAGCGAGCATAAATAGAGAGTACAAATAACTGTGTATATGGGAGGATACAGTGGGGGAAAAAACAACAGGATGAGGTTAGTTTTCAATCATAGAAGAAGCTTGCTGTGACCAGAAGGTAAACATGGGTATAAACGGAAAGGTATCAAGAAGTAAGGAAATTACAGCAGTTTTCATTGAATTTCCTCAATTATTTTCTAGGTATTAAGAAAACTATTATATTCTAAAGAAGATTGGAACATGGTGACATATGAATTAAAAGAGACATATGAAATTTTGACATAGTATAATAAAAGCTACACCAGGGTTCCATAGTTAAGAACTCACATATTATTAATTTTCTTAGGTTTCCAAGCAGGAAATATTTCATCTAGTACATGGCGCCTGGCAACAGTGACAGATCACTGTGGTTCAGATTATTAAGGTAGGGTGGAGAAGCAGATGAAGCCACTGGGGGTGCAGGAAATACAGTCGCTGAAGCATGGGTCTCAGGCAGTGGCGGGTTAGGAGACACAACTCTACTTAACCAATTAAGTACAATGGGGATTTAAGCTCCTCATGATCTCCAGGAATAGGTTTAGTTTAGTGTCTTTTTCCATTGTGATTTATACGGGAATACTAGAAGAGTGAAAGCCTGTAATTACAGAGGACAACTGTATGTTGCAAACACTTATTTGCACGTCCTCTTGTTCTTAAAGTACAGGAATACACTTACTCATTTCAACACTTGTTCACACAGTACAGTAAATAAGTTTTATAACGTGATGAATAAAGTGAGGTTCTTCCTGGGTTTATCACTAGTTGTTCTTGACTAGACTATTACGAGACAATCCAAAATGATTGATTATCAACAGCATAGGAATATTAGAAGCACACTGATAGGTAAAAGTACCTGCATGTAGAGTTCAGAGAATGGGTACAAGTACCTCTGTTTATGTTTCTGCTGTGTCAGCTACATGAGTGACTTTATCTCTGCCTAAACTCATCAGAAATGGGTTTCAAACTACATTGTGCTGCAGAGGATTACCATAAAACTAAAGTAAGTGAATTTTTGCAATGATCATAAAACAATGCCTCATATGTGGGATTTTACATAGAAGTTGCCAGATAAATAAAATAATTAGGATATTGGAGCCAGGTTGTGAAAGCTTCATAACTGATTAGAACTAGAGTGACTTGAAGCTTGCCTAGAGTCAGAATGGTCAAACTAAAGATATCAGCGATGTATTTCATCTTCTCACTGCTCACTGTGTCTCTCCTTAACTCTGTGCACAGCTCCTTATAACAGGGCTGCTGGTTTATAACATAGTATTTGACTGATATCAATATACATTTTAGTTAGATGATTTGGTTATAAAGCACACTCACACTTTTTAGTACTGAGAAAATTGCACTGTCCACTGGAAATCTAAATCTGTTGGAAATAAATAGTCATGTAAGAGTCTGGGGAGAATTACCTGGCAGGCATCCACACGACCCTCCAGGAACCCAGCACACAGCATTCCAGGTTTAATCACACCACCATACGCCTTTCCACTGTTACAGGTCTTGTTGTCTATAATCTTCACCCTTCCTTTCTGGAGTATATTAGGGCTTTCTCCTGAAGAAAGAAATTTACATAATTTTTAAAAGATAATTTAAGAATTATATTTTTACATGTGTGAGAAATGTGTGTGTGTGTAGATTGCACCCATATGTATGGATGTGGAGGTCAGAGGTCACTCTTTGGATGTCAGTTTTCTCTTTCTATCATGTGGGTTCTGTGCATCAAACTCAGGTTCTGGGGCTTGGAGGCAAGTTCCTTTACCTGCTGAGCCATCTTGCCAGCCCTCCGTATTGTAATAAGTTTTAGAAACTCAATAAATTGCTCTGAATTAGTATTTAACTTTAAAATTATGTTTTTCAGGAAATGTACATTTTAGTTAAAGCACATCAAACAATTTCTAAAAACAATCATATTGAGAATTAGTTTGTATGTCATATGTGATAGAATTTTTTCTTTTAAATGTTTTAGAGTTTACATACACTATGTATGTTTTATAAGGCAAAATAAAGAAATCATATGTCAGAAGCATTCATTTTATAATGATTTATAGATTTTTTTAGCTGATCTTACTGCTATGGTTATAGATCTTAAGATCATTTAGCTTTATTTTCTTGCTTTATAAACATATTTTGGATTTATTTTGACCCTAACTCTCTACAGGATTCAGGTCATAGAATGCATGGGATATGTGAGTTTTGCTCAAATATTACCTCCTAGATGAAAGGTAAATATTTACTGAGTGAACAAATGACACAGAGGAAATAATGTATCCAAATGAAAAATATTTATGACAATTGCCATTACCAGGGCTTTATGACAAAGAACTCTATGAAACTATAGCTTCAAAACAAATGAGCTCAACATTCTGTCCATTGCACTTATACTATTTTAAATGCTCTACAGAAACTATTTTTTTTCAGACTTAGTGGTAATTCAAAATGTATTTCTTTTTAAATCCTAAAGCTGGAGTCCTGTATTGGAAAGATGGAACTTACCATCAGACTTTAACGTTCCCCATCCAGTGACCACCACATCTGAGTTGGGTGGGAACTGCTGCGTTGCTTCTGGTAGACAAGCCCTTCGGATGTTGCTTTCATATAATATTGGTGAAGACATGCGCACAACAGCTATGTCATTATCATGTGCAGGGTAACTGTAGTTCTCATGGATTATAATATTCTTGACAGTTCGTTGTATTTGTGGTTTATTTAAAAGAAGCCCAAAACTAACTTTCCAGTCTTTGGGATTTGCATCCCTAAAAGAAATAGATTTCTTTATTAAAGCTTCTGTATTTTATAGCTAAAGAAATTAGTCTTAATCTTTTAAAACTAATTAGTTCATTTGCATTTTCATAGTTTTTTTCCCTTGGTGCAGAGAAGTTCTGGCTGGTCTAAGCTTATTTTTGGCTATCCCCAAACTCAGAGATCCATCTGCCTCTGCCTCCACAGTTTATACTGAGATTAAAGGCATATACCATTATGTAAAGCTTCCCTCTTCCCCCAACCCCCAAAAGCTGTATATAAATGAATAAATAAAAACAATGTTATTTGTACAATAGCTGGGTACATGAGGCTAACACTTGAGGAGATTAGTGAGTTTGAAGCCACCGTGGGCTACTTGGTAAATTCCACACCGTTCTGAGCTATGCATAGTGAGATTTTTGACCTAAAAATAATTAAAGAGAAAAGACAATTTATAGATTGTGCATTTTCTTGGCTTGAATAAAAAATACTGAAAGGGATTTAGAAAGATAAGCATGACAATATAGAATGATAAGACTTAATTAAAAAGTAGGTGGAGACGTGAGCATAAAGAATATATGGAAATTCTATTGTTTAAATCTTTTCTTTTAGCCATTGTAAACAACAAATAAAATACTTCTGTCATTCTTCTTTGCTATTCAGTGTTTTGTATGTTATGTTCTGAAAAGTAGTCCTGTTGGACCATTTCCTAGCTCTCTACTGAAGTGTTATAACATGCAAGGACAGTTTTGAATAGAGATGACCAAGTTAGAGATGAAATTTTGTTTTTGTCCAGCTCAGTGGTAGAGTGCTGGCCTGGCATACAGGAGACCCTGGGTTTGATCCCAAATACTGAGAAAAGAAGTGAGGGTGGTGAGGTTGCTGTATCTCGGTGCAATAACTCTTTAATGATGTCATCATTTCCTTTGGGCGTGGTAGACCACACGTATAATGACAACACTTAGCAGAGGCAGGAGGATTGCAAGTGTGTGGGCAGTTCAAGCTAGGCAGCTAGTTTGAGGCCGTGCTGTTGTTGAAACGATTGCACCAGCTCACCTTTGCGGACACTGTGGTTGTTAATATTGAGATTTATTACTCGTGGTTAAGGGCAGGTGTGCTAGCACGTGTTCCACAGGGCCAAGGCCAGCTTTCCACGAGAAACAATGATCAGTACTCCAATATGTCTGTATTTCTACTTTTGACAAAATTCTGTTAGATGACCACTATGCTTGCTCTGTCACTGATAAATGAGTGCGCAGTTTTGAGGCTGTAGCTCACTGGGGTAACAAACAGTTGGAGACATAGTCGCATGATCACATCAGTGGGGAGGTATTATTAGACCTGAGTGCCCTTGACACCTTCACAGGTCATCTCTCACCTTACGAAGCAGTGAGCAGCAGTGATAAGCCAGTTGTTACTAATCAGAGTGGCCCCACATCGGTGGACGCTGTTTTGTTGAAGGCTAGCTTGCCAGGGCCATTCTCCTTCATCAGCATCCTGGCCCCCTGCTACTTTGTGACCTCCGGGAGTAATTGTGCGTCGTCCACAACCTGTTCAAAGGAGAGTTCATCAGTGTTGACATTGCTAATGCACACGTGTTGCTAGAGAAAATAAACCACCCATAACATATGCCCTTGCTATCTAGGAACTGGGAAAATCTCGCTGTCTTAGAGAAATTAGAATATCTTTACTGCTGACATGATTTACTGAAAATACACCCAAATACATTGCCGTCTTACCGTTCACGTGTATTCTGTGTCTGTCTTGTTTTGCTATGACCTGCTGTATAAGGTAGGCAGAATTGTAGTTTTGGTTTTAGAAGAGACAAACCTTACTAAATCGAAGAAGGATTATATAATTTTTAACGTTAGTGAAGGCTAGAAAACAATGAATGCCATAAAAATATTGATATGAAAGTGTGAATGTTATGATGTAGAGTGAATAAAAGTCCCAATACACAGTGCCTATACAAAAGAAATGACCTCAAGCTAGCCAGAATTTCCAAATTCTGCTTCTTTGAGGTAGGTCTGTGCATTATTGTCAGTTTAAAAACATAGGAACAGCTAGGCTCTGAAGTTTTCTAATTAAATTTGTAGTAATAATACAAGTTCCATTATTCATCACTCTGATCCTGATCCTTGACTATCTTAACTTTACACCAACCAAAGTGCTGAATTTGTCCTTTAAGTTTGTCATCTTTTACTGGAGATTACCATCTCATTGGTAAATACTTTTAAATATTAGGAATTGTGTTTTAAATAAAATATATATTTAAAACCCACCACAGAAAACATATTACACAAAAGGAACCCAATACACATTTGTACAAATAAAGCCTATAAAACTTGAAATAAAAATACTTGTTTACTACTTTATCGGGAGAATGAAGAAAGTAATCAGTTCAAGGCATAGATTAAGGCAGTATTTGGCATTGTTGGAAATGTTTTTATTATAAGTGGGGAAGCATGGGGGAGTGTCTATGGATATCCGGTGGACAATGGCCAGGATATTGCTAGCTATCCTGTATAAACTGGAGAGCCACTGAAACAAAGAATTAGCTGGCCTCAATGTCAATAGCATTTAAGACTAAGATACCCTAGAGAACAGAATTGACTTGCTATCAGGAATAAGAATGTTTAAATAAATTAGAAATGTTAGCTGGTCAGTTGCTTTACAATTGATACATGATTACAGTGGCTATATAAACTTGAGATATTCCTTCCTGAAGGGAGGAAGACCTGCAGAGCACTTCTAAAGGTCCTAACTGACCTTCCAAAGCCTTTGGGTTGCACCCTGCTTTTAGCCACTTGTTTTCTAGACAGCTTTCTAACCTCAGGTTAGACTAGCATCTTCTTCCTTGAGTCACTCAGCTGTGCCTGCTATGTCTAATGAGTGCTCTCACATTGACTCATGGATTGTCACTCCCTTCTCTTTTTCTTTCTACTTCTTCGTTGTTGACTCTACGGAGGATAAAGCCACGAACCCAGAATCCAGGGGAATGATGGTTGTTCCTTATTCTCCTTTGTGTTTGGGTTACTCCTAAAGGCAGTTGGCTTTTACTCAATTTCCTCCAGAGAAATATAAAAACAAAGATCCTTCTCTGTGGGATGGGTGCCTCCCTAGGAGGCATGACTTCACTGTTCCTGACCTCACCCATAATTCCTAATTTCCATCAATCCTGAAGCTCCCGGTTACTCATGTGTGCTGTGTTTCTTAAAGTTTCAGCCACCACCTCTGCAGCCTTACCTGGCTGTTACCTCTGCTCAAGTCCCATGTGGCACCTTGTAGCTTTATTGTACCAAAGGAAGGAAGATGGTAAATGTCAAGGATTTAAAGAACAGAGTGAAGGTCACAGGCTGATACTTTCAGAAGCACCCCGGAACTTACAGAGGTTTTACTGCCTTCCTACCCTTCTACTTCTAACGTGTTTTGCGTTTTAATATGCTTCGGTGTGTCACACCCTGATGCTCTATTCTTTGAATTTAGTTGTTGTTTGTTTCCCCCTGCATATCCTTTGCTTTCTATTATAGATGTGATCAAAACCCTAGATAGGTCAAGACAAATACTGAATTCTGATATTAAAAGGTCTTAGTGTTCCAGTTGATGAGTAAATAAACTGGATATTTTTGTTAGCACTATACCCATGTACCTGTCCAGAATTCTATGAACCTGGCAACCTTCCAAATTATGGATTTTCGATTTACAGATACAGAAGATTTCACTGGAATAAATTGTTTTAGGATGCTTTATTAAATTGTCCGTGGGTTGTTTAACCAAAATTTTTGAAGGAGAAAACCGAAACAGTCTTGTGTTTAAATTGTGCCCCAGTTCCTTCTAAATAACTGAGTGGTGACTAAGAAAGGTGAGAGCAGGCTGGGTCAGTGTTACCTAACTGTAGAAGGTGAATGCTCTAATACAACTACCCGAGTCTAGTTCCCAGACAAATGCATTGTGTTCCTTTACAGCTTTTCCAGCACTGAGGCTACCTTGAGGATTACATTTCCTAAGACCAGCAATGGAGGGTAGGTGTGTGCGAAAACAACGAAAGCTTACAGCTTTCTGCACACAAAGTTAGTTGCTAGGGTCAGAATTCCAGAGAGAGAAAGAGAGAGAGAGAGAGAGAGAGAGAGAGAGAGAGAGAGAGAGAGAGAGAGAGAGAGAGAGAGAGAGAGAGGAGAGGAGAGGAGAGGAGAGGAGAGGAGAGGAGAGGAGAGGAGAGGAGAGGAGAGGAGAGGAGAGGAGAGGAGAGGAGAGGAGAGGAGAGAAGAGAAGAGAAGAGAAGAGAATTCCTAGGCCTGGGGTTCTTATAGGTAAACACAAAATAGAAATAGCTGACATATATCGAGTGCTAACTGTCAGTACCTACACTCTGGAAAGTGATTTATTCATATTGTATTATTTTATCTTCATGCTGATTTGGACCTAAGGCTTTGGAAAGTTACGGAACTTATGGTAATTCTTCCCTTTAGAATTTGGCATATCTGAAACTCAAAATTCACAAGTAGCTGATTTGAAATTCTAAGTCCTTCATTACCACTCCTTGTCCCTAGGATCCCTCTGCCACTCTGGCATGTAATAATGCTCCTCATTTTAAATCCATGATATCAGGCAGCTTACGGGCAACTACAGTAACTTTTGCACACATTTCTAAAATTAGGCTTCAACTGCAGGTCTTCTTGGCATTCTAAGGATGAAGTTTGGCAGAAAGTGATTTTGTTGGTAAACTTACATTTGTTGAGAAGATCTTCTGCTATTGGCATTGCAATGTCTGAAAGTCAAAACAATGAAAATATTTATATCAATCAACACATTTTATCTTTTTAACATCAATGATACTTACATTGTCTTGTAAGTACCATTGATGTTAAAATAACCTGTAAACATCTTATTTATCTTGATTGCCAGTTCTGTTCATGAATTAACATAGAGAAAAAGAAAATATTTATACTTATTTCTAAAAAATACTAAAGTTCTTCATTATGGTTTATTTGCAAAGCAATTTAGTGTTGAAATGTCCTAAAATATATGGGAAATGATGACCTTCTATCGGATCCTAGAGGGCACTGCAACAGTAATCCTAATACCTAGGATGTTGTTACCGTTACTGTACTTTTAAAATGAAAATGATTTTTGATTAACAAATAAAGAAATGGATTCCACTGTTCTATTTTATACACACATAGTTATACTTTGTTCTTGTTGCCTCTCGATCTTCCGTTCTGTCTCCTCTCATCTGGCTGCCCCTTTTCCTCCCAACACAGGCCACATCTCTGCCTTCTTGACACATACTCCATTACTCTTTCTTTTTCCTATTTCCTCATACATTTAAACCTCTTTCTCCTCTTTTTTTTGGTCTTTTTATTAATTACAGTTTATTCACTTTGTATCCCAGCTGTAGCCCCCTTCCCCACCCTCTCTGAATTCCACCATCCTTCTTTTCCTATGCCCACCCCAGTCCAATGATAGGGGAGGTCCTCCTCCCCTTCCATCTGACCCTACTCTATCAGGTCTCATCAGGACTGGCTTCTTTGTCTTCCTGGGTGGACTGGTAAGGCTACTCCCCCCTCAAGGGGAGGTGATCAAAGAGCCAGCACATGAGTTCATGTCAGAGACCATCCCTGTTCCTATTATTGGGGAAACCTCCTAGGCACTGAGCTGCCATGGGCTACTTTTGTCCAGGGGTTCTAAGTTATCTCCATGCATGGTCGTTGGTTGGAGTTATCAGTCTCAGAAAAGACCCCTGTGCCCAGATGTTTTGGTTTTGTTGCTCCCTTTGTGGAGCTCCTATTCCCTCTAGGTCTACCTCCCCCTTCTTTCATAAGATTTCCTGCACTCTGCCCAAAGTTTGGCTATGAATCTCAGGATATGTTTTGATACCCTACTGGGTAGAGTCTTTCAGAGGCCCTCTGTGATAGGCTCCTTTCCTGTTCCCTGTTTTTTTCCCTCTTCTGATGTCTGTCTCATTTGCCTTTCTGAGTGAGGATTGATCATCTGACCCTGGGACCTCATGCTTATTTAGCTTCTTTAGGTGTACAGATTTTTGTAGGTTTATCCTATATTATAGGTCTAATATCCACTCAAGGAAGAAGTATACAAATCTTCATCTCAATTACAGTTACAGTTTTACATTTGGTTGCCCAATAAATTATGGAGACAAAAGAATCCTTTAAAAGACATTGAGCTGTCTGAACAAAAGGCAAGGGCACTTAGCAGTCAACAGGCTGGAGAAGAAAGGATCCACCCCTGCTTCATAAGAAGTCTGCCATATTGGGGTTGGATGGAAGGGAAGGAGGTCCTCCCCTTTTGGTGGACTTGGAGGGGGCGGGGAAGAAGGAGATGAGGGAGGGAGTGGGAGGGTGGGAGGGAATGGGGGAGGGGGCTACGCCTGGGATTCAAAGTACCCAACCTGTGATTGAGATAAAAATAAATAAATTAAAAAAAAAAAAAAAAGAAGTCTGCCATAGCTTAATGTACCCTTCACTGCTGCTTCCAGAGGCTGTTTTTTTGCTTGACATATCTATAGTTCAGTTTAAAATTTTTTATGCTTGTTAACATATATCAAATCCAATTAAAATTTTAGAAATAAACTTTTAAATGAATTGGACTAATATTGTCTTAACTGATAGTTTTAAAACTCCACGTTATTGATATAAGTTTCTTCTTTACTTGAAGTTTTCTTTATTAATCTGTTCCTTGTCAAAGAAAGCCAATGTCTTGGACTTGTAGTTTGCTTTTTAAAAGCTGTGCTGTCCCATAGCTCAACAAAATACTTATCACTTGGGTATGTGGAGGACAACTGACAGAGAACTGAAAAATGACTTCCATCTTTTGGCTTTCAGACTGAGTCATAGTGGTGGCTGTCTGTATTTCCTGCCTTTTAAGTCCCCTGACTCACACTCAGAGGTTGGAAGATTTGTGGATTGACCTCGCAACCATAGATTCAACAGTGTAACCTAAGAGACTCTGTTTACAGTGAACTACATTAAGTAAGTGACAGAAAACAATGGCTCTGTCTCTGCCAAGGAGGGGATGAATCAAAGGATAGTAAGGATCCTGGGAGTGGTGGCTCATAGCTGTAATTCCAGTAGAAGGAGTGAGGCTGAGGCCAGACCAGTTTATAGGATAAGGGAATTAAAAAAACAAACAGCTCAGCAAACATGCATTGGTCTTCTCCAAGGGTGTAGGCTATCAAAGTGCAGGCATATATTTATCTTCAGTGAATCAAATATTCATAATTAATTTTAAAATAATCTCTAATTCTGTCCATTTTCCTGTGGTAAGTTTTCTGGCAGACCTGTAGACAACTGAACGCACCAATAAAAGCAAAAAAGGAGGATTTTAACAGTTGACAAAATTTTATTTTGTGAAGGAGCCACAGAATTCATTTTAAGACCGAACATCATAGGTATGATATTAAAGGCTGAGTGTTAGATTTGGAACATGCCTTCTAGGTTAGTGCTGCAGGACATCCATCATTACCATTCATGGTTGGGAAGTATGAGAGGCAAGTTTGGATGGACTGGGAAGATGAGTGTGATGGAGACGTACTTTAAATCTAACACTCAGATGACAGAGGCATGTGGATTTCTTTGAGTTTGAGGATAGCCTGGTAGACAAAGCAAGTTTCAGGCCAGCTAAGGTTACATAGTGAGATTATGGTTCAAGGAAGAACAAGAAGGAGGAGGAGAAGAAGAAGGAGGAGAAAAGAAAGAAGGAGGAAGAAGTAAAAAAAAAAAGACTTGCTCTGGTTGGTAGAATATACTCTTATCCCCCTTGATCCTAGGCTATACATAGTGAGTTACTTCCAGGATAGCGAGCACTACTTAGAGAGACCAAACAAACAATCAAATAGGGAGATAAAGATTTATAAAAGCAAGACTCCTCTACAATCTGATTTCTAGTGAACATTTTTCCTTGAACGAAGAATTTGGAGCAGATGATGATAATAAAAACCAAACTGTAAAATTCTAAGAATAAGGATATTTTTATAATAGTAGTAGGCTCATTCATAATTGTAAGTATATAGATTATGAATTTTCATGTTAATTAGGTGAATTTATCACTTTACACCTGTGCAAATTGTAAATAAGCTGATTAATTCTATATTTTATATGCATTTTGTGAGTTTTCTATGTAGAAGCATTCAACCATACTCTTTAGGGACATTTAAATGTTCAACTGGTGGATTTCAGAAATCTTTAAAACTGTAAGCCTATAGGGACTTGTTTGGCAAAATATACACAATTTTTTTTTATGATGCAAAAATTATCTCCCACTGTTGTTCCTCATTGGTGATACTTTAGCAAACACAGCTCTAATGTGAGTGGTCTGCATTAAAAAGCAAAGGACCATAGTGTGGATCTGGGCTATGCCTGAACAGAACCAGAATGCTCCACTCATTGTAGGTACTGGTTGCCCACCTATCTATCTACCCTCAATAACTGCTTTTCTTTGTTTCCAGTTTGACTGAAAATTGTCCTGTCGTTACACATCATGTGTCATTTGCTATTCCTCAGATTGGTGTAGGTTAATCTTTTTAGAACACAATATTAAATTAACCATGAGTTTTTTCACAGATGCCAGGTTTTGTGGGTGGGTGGCACATGCAAGTTCAGAGGACAACTTGGATGGTATGTTATTTTATTATTATATAATAATATTATGTAGTATTCTATAACTATATCCATAATATTATTTTGTGACATTTTAATATGTTTATCTCATATGCCCTGTTGATCACAGTCACCTTTAAGTAGTGACTATCTTATTAATATTTATGACGGGTAGTATCTAATACAATATTAAACTCTAAACTGAGGACTACATTTAAAAAGTATGCAAAGTAATATTTTTTTTAAAATACATTTCTAATGGCTGGAAGCTACTTTAAATGCGAACATTTTGGGAAAACTTCCTTACATTTTCTATGTGGTGAAATCAAGAATTGGGGAAATGGGGTTTCTGCAAGAGTAAAAAAAATGCACTGAAGTTTCTATAGTTGAGGAAATGGTTCAATATCCTTTCATTTTAAAGGCCATTTGCTTTTCTAACCTCCGTATATAAACCACTGTAAAATATTGACAAGAAATGGAATGAAGGTAGGAAGAACTTAGATGAGAAAGTAGAAGAAACAGATATGACAGTAAGAACTCTTGACACCAGAAGATGAAAACCAGAATAAAATATTAGGAAAAAATTTGAGGACTCAGAACTCCAAATATTTGAGGAATTTAGTGAAGATGTTAACCACCCAAATGTCATGAGGCCGCCACAATACCCAGCCTAGGTTAGCAGGCACTTCTAGGGATGTAGGGAAGTCTTTGGTAAGTTTTACAAAAACATTTTAAGAAGTAAAAATAAATATTTTATTTAAAAGATAAATTACTAACTACTCTGAAAAATTGCCTATCAGTTCTTATTGCTGACAAATGCAGATGGTTAAGGTGTTATAATTGAAATATTTTAAGAAATGGTTTGCTGATAAAAAATAGATTTGTTAAAGCTAAAAATTGGTTCTTAGCTAAGAAAACACATTTTAATAATCATATTCTCTTTCAGATATCTTTAGAGGGTTATAAACAAACTGGGTTCAGTTCAGTCATTTAAGTCATGACACAGTGAAACTGTTCCTTGTCTCAAGGTCAGGGCGCATGAAGATATGTGTTCTGCTAACTCAGTCAGTGTTTCAGTTCTAGCCAGCTGCTAATGGGTGCTAGGCCAAGCCTTGCTGCTCGGTCAGGGTCAGCATCCAGGCACGTGTACATGATTGTTTCCATTTTTTTCTTTTACTTCCACATGATCTGAAGCTTTGCTTTAACCAATTATAATTTAGGATAAGTACTTAGCATGATTCATCCCTATGCAAATCAATATTATTGTGTGAGAAGTTATTGTTATTATTTACAAACAAATAAGAATCATAGCCTTAAATTGCCATTATAAGACATTTCAACTTTATAAGGCATTTCACTTAAAGTGATTGTATTAGTATATGAAGCTTGACTCTTTTTTTCCCTTACGTGACTGCTTTGGGTTTTTTCTTTTACAGCTTGCAAGAGACAGCCACTGCACTTGTCTCTGCAGTTTCACAAGTGGATCTAGTCTACTATTGTACTGTCATCTTGGCTCAGTGCTTCAGAGTTTGCATCAGTGATAGGCAAGCTCATCACGTGAGATCAAGTTGTTTAGCATGTGAAATATCACTTGCATGTCTCTTTGACATTAAAATTTAAGTTATATAAATATTAAATAACAAGTGCACGCCCTGTTTATCCAACAATATTAGAGTAGGAGAGGAGAAACTGTATCTGGGTATGCTGGTGGAAAGGTATAGCCCTAGCATTCCAGAGGAATGCAAGTTCCAAAGCCACCTTGCAATTCTTTTTTTTTCTTTTTATTAATTCCAGTTTATTCACTTTGTATCCCCTCCCCCCCCGTAACTCCTTCCCTCCTCCCCTTCCACTCCCACCCTCCATCCCTCTGCTCCACCCGTGTCCCTTCTCAAGTCTACTGATGGGGTCGGTCCTTCTCTTCTTCCTTCTGATCCTAGTTTATCAGGTCTCATCAGGAGTGGCTGCATTGTCTTCCTCTGTGGCCTGGTAAGGCTGCCCCCCTTCAGGGGGAGGTGATCAAAGAGCGAGCCACTGAGTTCATGTCAGAGATAGTCTCTGTTCCTCTTACTAGGGGACTCACTTGGACACTGAACTGCCATGGGCTACATCTGTGCAGGGATCCTAAGTTATCTCCATGAATGGTCCTTGGTTAGAGTATCAGTCTCAGAAAAGACCCCTGTGCCCAGATTTTTTGGTTCTTTTGCTTTCCTGGTAGAGCTCCTGTCCTCTCCAGGTCTTACTATCTCCCCCTTCTTTCCTAAGATTCCCTGAACTCTGCCCAAAGTTTGGCTATGAGTCTCAGTATTTCCTCTGATACCCTGCAGGGTAGAGTCTTTCAGAGGCCCTCTGTGGTAGGCTTCTGTCATGTTCCCTATTTTCTCCCTTTTCTGATGTTCATCCTCTTTGCCTTTCTTTAATGGGGACTGAGCATTTTAGCCAGAGTCCTCCTTTCTAATTAGTTTCTTTCAGTTTACACCCTGCAATTATTATGGAGAATCTGTCTCAAAAAGCTATAAGATGGTGTAAAGGGGATATTGTGCAGTTAACTTTATCTTTTGACTTAATCATTTTAATGGAACATGATACTAAACATCACTGAGTACAAATTTTGGGTTTGGGAATGAATATCCGCTTTCCCTTCACTAAAATAAATGGAATTAGGTTAAGAATTTGCCATAAAATTATCATCGTTATCATCATCATTTGTTTTTTTTTGAGACATAGTTTCTCTGTGTAACCCTGGCAATCCTAGAACTCACTTAAAAATTTTTTTTCTACAAACATGATTGAACAAATGTCCTGGTTGAATACTTGAGTATATTTTGGATATATGCCTAGGAGTGCCATAGCTGGATCTTGAGGAAGCACTATTCCTAATTCCTATTCTTATTTTAAAATTTTATTGGGTAGGAGAAATATAGAAATGGTTTTTTTTCTTAAAATTTATTTTAAATAGTCAATGTCCAGGGATTTAAATATTTTACCTTGTAATGGTTTCATATTATAATAACAACAAAAGGTTATATGAACTGCTGCTGTAGGTTTATTTATTAAGTACAGAAGTGTTTGTGTACCTTTATTTTATTTGGTGCTTCTATTCTTACATGAGCAATGATTTTTATTTTTTAGTTTTTCTATTGTTTTTTTGAGATAGGGTTTGTCTACCCTAGGCTCTCCTGGGCTTGCTTTGTAAACCAGGCTGGCTTTGAACTCAGAGATCTGCCTGCCTCTTTTTCCCAGAGTGCTGGCATTGCAGGCATGCAATGATCTCTATGGATGATTTACTTCATCCCTACGGCTTGTAAAACATGTTAAAAGAGCTTACTGCCCTGCTTTTAATCCATACATGAAAAACACACATATATATCTCCTAAGACTCAGCTGGTTGTACAATAAATATCCAATATTCAGTTATCAGAAATATCAATGAAAGAATAGTTTCTTCACTTAAAGAAATGTTCAACATCTTTACTCATCAGGGAAATGCAAATCAAAATGACCTTGAGATTTCACCTTACACCCATCAGAATGGCTAAGATCAAAAACTCAAGTGACAACACATGCTGGAGAGGTTGTGGAGAAAGGGGAACCCTCCTCCACTGCTGATGGAAATGTACAACCACTCTAGAAATCAATCTGGCACTTTCTCAGACAACTACCAACAGCGCTTCCTCAAGATCTACCTATACCACTCCTAGGCATATATCCAAAATATGCTCAAGTACACAACAAGGACATTTGCTCAACCATGTTTGTAGCAGCTTTATTTGTAATAGCCAGAAGCTGGAAACAATCCAGGTGCCCCTCAACTGAGAAATAGATACAGAAATTGTGGTACATCTACACAATGAAATACTATTCAGCATTAAAAAACAAGGAAATCATGAAATTTGCATGTAAATGGTGGGAACTGAAAAAGCTCATCCTTGTGAGCTATTCCAGAAGCAGAAAGATACACGGTATATACTCATTCATATAGACATATAATATAGGATAAACCTACTAAAATCTGTACACCTAAAGAAACTAATCATTAGGGAGGACTCTGTCTAAAATGCTCAATTCTCATTCAGAAAGGCAAAGAGGATGGACATCAGAAGAAGGAGAAAACAGGGAACAAGTCAGGAGCCTGCCACAGAGGGCCTCTGAAAGGCTCTCTCCTGCAGACTATCGAAACAGATGTTGAGACTTATGGCCAACACTTGGGCAGAGTGCAGGGAATCTTATGAGCAAAGTGGGAAATAGTGGGATCTGGAGAGGACAGGAACTCCACAAGGAGAGCAATAGAACCAAAAAATCTGAGCACAGGGGTCTTCCATGAGACTGATACTCCAACCAAGTACCATGCATGGAGATAACCTAGAACCCCTGCACAGATGTAGCCCATGGCAG
>CM053743.1:24007257-24044342 GCA_028658305.1 Pachyuromys duprasi | reverse complement strand
AACCTCTCCAGCATGTATTGTCACTAGAGTTTTTGATCTTAGCTATTCTGACAGGTGTAAGGTGAAATCTCAGGGTCCTTTTGATTTGTATCTCCCTGATGGCTAAGGACGTTGAACATTTCTTTAAGTGTTTTTTTTTTTTTCTGCCATTCTACAATCCTCTACAGAGAGTTCTCTTTTTAGCTCCATACCCCATTTTTTAATTGGATTACTAGATTTGTTGCTTTTTAACTTCTTGATTTCTTTATATATACTGGATATTTGCCCTCTGTCAGATGTAGGATTGTTAAAGATCCTTTCCCAGTCTGTAGGCTGTCGTTTTTTTTTTAATTTTTATTTTTTATATTAATTACAGTTTATTCACTTTTTATCCCAGCTGTATCCCCTTTCCTCATTCCCTCCCAATCCTACCCTCCCTCCCTCATCTCCTCCCATGCCCCTCTCTAAGACCACTGATAGGGGAGGTCCTCCTCCCCTTCTATATGACCCTAGCCTGTCAAGTCTTATCAGGACTAGCTGCACTGTCTTCCTCTGTGGCCTGGTAAGGCTGCTCCCCGTTCAGGGAGAGGTGATCAAAGAGCCAGTCACTGAGTTCATGTCAGAGACAGTCCCTGTTCCCCTTACTAGGAAACCCACTTGGAGACTGAGCTGCCATGGGTTACATCTGAACAGGGGTTCTAGGTTATATCCATGAATAGTCCTTGATTGGAGTATCAAACACAGAAAAGACTCCTGTGCCCAGTTTTTTGTTTTTTGTTTTTGGTTCTGTTGCTCTTTGTGGAACTCCCGTCCCCTCCAGGTCTTACTATCTCCCCTTCTTTCATAGGATTCCTTGCACTTTTCTCAAAGTTTGGTTATGAGTCTCAGCATCTTCTTTGATACACTGCTGGGTAGAGTCTTTCAGAGGTCCTCTGTGGTAGGCTCATGTTCTGTAAAACCCAATTTTAATATTACTGTAGTGCAGTTAGACATAAACCACCAAAAAACAGTGAGATGAATGTGAGAAGCCGACTCTGGGGGAAGAAGGAACAGGATGGACATAGGAGGAGGTTGGGGGACTGAATATATTATATACATGCCTGAAGTTGTCAGAGAATAATTTTAAAAATAAAAATGAAGCAAAAACAAAACATATTTTGGATAAGTATAGAATGACTGAGGACATAAAAGTAAGTCAGAATAAAATTTTACTCTGATGACTCATATGTGAAAGTAAACACGGTAATTGATCTTTAAACAAGTTTAAAAAATGTATGTATGTTTCTCTCTCTTTGTTTCCTCCTTTCCTCCATTCATATGTGTGTGTGTGTGTGTGTGTGTGTGTGTGTGTGTTTAGGTCACTGAATAACTTGTGAGTCATTCCTTCCATATGGGTTCAGGAAATTTAACTCAGGTTATTAGTCTTGGCAGCAAACACATTTACCTACTGAAGAATACTGCTGGCCATATATAAGTTTTTAATTCCTTCACTTTACTATTGTCCCGATCACACAATACATTCTTTTAAAATGAAGTAGTTCTTAATAATCTTTTACAGCTTCTTTTTAATTAACTTTTTGACAGTTTCACAATTCGTATACTGTAACTGTAACCATATTAACTCTTCCCCTTCTGATTCCCACCACTACCCCTGCCCACCTTCTTCCCAGCTAACACTCTTTCTGATGTCATATTTCTCTGTCTGCCTGGCTGCCTGTCTTCTTCCTATTTTATGTTTTCTTTAAATGTAGTCCTTCTGCAGGTGATCACAATCATTGTGTGTCCGTGTTTGCTACAGCCCCATCATATCTGGAAGGCTGTTTTATAGTACGTCACCCCGCTGTCTGGCTTTTACAACCCTCTGCTTCCTCTTCTTCAATGTTTCCTAGAACTTGTGGGTGTGATATAAATGTCCTGTTTCAACTGAGCATGCAACTGCCACTCTCAATTATGTCCTTTTTGTCCGTCGCTCATAGCCAAAACAGGCTTCTCCAAAAAGGCAGATACCTGCACTAGTTTGTGGGTATAAACAAATATTTATAAAGCAGTTTTATGCTATGTCCTCTTAGCAGAAATATAGAGAAACATAGAAAAGCCTAGAGAAACTTAACAGAAACATGAAACTGAGCAATGCCATGATCTAAGGCTCTAATTTCAATAGAGAATGAGAATAGGTACTAAGCCTTGAACATGAAATCATCAGCATATTATCACTTCCATTATGAAGGGGCTAGGGAGAGCATGTCTATTAACCACAATTATTTATTTGTTTGTTTGTATGCATGTATGTGTGTGTGTGTGAGTGCATGTATGCCATGGATTCTTGGAGGTTAATGGACAGCTTACAGGAGCCAGTTTTCTTCTTCCATCATTTAAATATTAGGAATATGTCAAGTCATCATGCTTGGTGGCAAGTGCTTTTGCCCGCTGGACCATCTAGTATGATAATTATAGAATTAAGTAAATTGGAGTTAGTGATTATTATATTGGAAACTCACCTTAGGAAATAAGAATTGGATTTTTATTTGGACATTTCTGTTGATACCAACAATTAATTTTTATAAAAGGCTAGTGCACAAGGCTACAGTCTCAAAACCTGATTTCAGACCAGACGTTCACTCTGTGATCTTAGACATGTTATTTGGCTTTTATGAACCTCATATGATTCTTTTTCAAGATATAATATTAACAACAATACTTCTCCCAGATTTATTATGTGGGAGGTCTGCTGCATAAGCAACTTTTAAAATTATCATTGTTATTATTTTTATTAATGTTGAATGCAAATCTTGTGTCTATATGGAGACCTCACCTGTCAATAATAATTCTGATGGCCTATAGTTTAGGCAGAAAATAGGAGGTGGGACATCCGTCAGGCAAAAAGAACTCCAAGATATAGCCAGATGTAGAAAATTCCCTGGCAAGATGTGAGGAGGATAGGTGCATGGTACCTTAGTAGAGTAGAATGTGGCAGAATGTAGAATAGTATTAACAGGTTATTGAGTGATGAGCTATTTAGAAAATAACCTAGCTATATGACCTAGGTATTTGTAAAATTATTTCGAGTCTTATGAATCATTATTCATAAGCCTGGGGTTGGGATAAAAACAAAACTGTGTCCTTCTGCATACTGATACCCCATGTTGGACACTATATGTAGAATGATTATTAATGTGAATATGCGAATATAAAATTAGTATAGTGGCATTTTATCTTTAGCCAGATATTTACCCAAAGAATGACACAGGTAGAATGTGATTTATTTAATTATCCTAGAACACAATATTGAGCAATTATTACTCCATCCTAATCTCCAAACTAGTCTAGTTTTTTCCCAGCCAATCCCCCGTCATCCTTGCCTGGCTCTGATTTTCTTCTCCTGATGCTTCCTGTACCTCGCCCCATGGCTTTGTGTCCATTCCCTCTCTCATTCTCCCTCAACCCCTTGATGGACCCAAATGTACACTGTATTCTCTCTAATATTCAGCATTGGCTGGTCAGCGTTTTGTTAGTAAGGTAAAGCACAAATAATGAACATATTTACACAAATTTAGACATGAAATACTCAGAATAAACATAACAAAGCTATTTCTGAATTGAAACCAGATAGTTGGATAGAGAAATCAGCATTTGAATAGTACAAGAGTAAACTATACACCGTGCACAATAATATCATGCTGAAAATCATTTAGTTTATTTGATTTCTTTGTGATATTTTTAGCATAGACAGTCATAAAATAGTCTCTTAAAATTGCCATTCATATAACACACAGGTCCTGTTAAATTGTATTTAAATCTAGAATTCATAGCACCCCAAATTTATTCAGTGACCTACTGATCATTCAAAAATGGGCTCTTCAAGGGTAAGGAAATATCTCAGTGGATAAAGTGTTTGCACGGCAAGGATGAAGACTGGGGTTCATATTGCCGGAACCTACCAAAGGCTTGGCAGGCATGGCAGCTGCCCATAATCCCAGTACTGGGAAGGCAGAGTCAAGGGTCCCCAAAGGTAGATATAGTAGCCAGATTGACAGGCTCTGAGGTCACCAAGAAACTGTCTCAATAAATAATGTGAAGAACGATTTAAGAAGACACCTAATATTAATACAGGCCCCTCACAAAACAAGTGTTCTCCTGCACTGAAACACATGCCCACCCACCTACAATCAAACTCCCATGCACACTCTCTATACATATGCCCAGACATTTTAAAAATAGTTTATTGTTCAAGCTCTACATGATTGCATAGCTCTGAGTTTTTCTCTTACAATTGATTTATACTTTTATTCTATTATCATTTGATAAGTTAAGGTATATTACTTTGGCATTTTTTCTTTTGGTAAGACTTTATGCCCTTAAATGTAATCTATTTCAGAGAAAGTTCCACAAGCAAATGAGAAGAGAAATGTGCTATAGATGCCTCATAAATGTTTCTTTTTAATATGGTGCAATTTAGTTCTACATTTTCTTTTTTGGACATTTTGTCTGGTTGATTGGTAAATTGATACCAATGGGCAGTAAAGTTATCCACCCTTGATACATTTGCACATACTCATTTTTTGTGTTTGTTTTATTAAATTTTTGTGAATCAGCATTCAGTTCATATGTTGCTCCAATCATTGTGCGGTCTTTTTTTTTAAAAAAATAATTAATTTAATTTAATTTTATGTGCATTAGTGTGAAGGTGTCAGATCCCTTGGAAACAGCATTACAAACAGTTGTGAGCTGCCATGTGGGTGCTAGGAATTGAACCCTGGTCCTTTGGAAGAGCGTGTACAGTCCTCTTAACCATTTAGCCATCTCTCCAGCACCGTTGTGCAGTCTTGATGGACTCTTCCTTTTATTAATATGTAGTGACTTTTTCCCGTCTCTTCTAATTCTGGTTTGATAACTACCTTGTCACACTAAGGATGGATGCTCCTGTCCTTTCACGCTCAGCCCCTGTGTGTCTTTACTGGTGAGGTAGATTTCTTTCTTTCTTCCTTTCAGAGATTTGTTTATTTGTATGTATAAGCATTCTATTTGCATGTATGCCTGCATGAAAGAAGAGAGCATCAGATAGAAGAGAGCATCAGATCCCCTTATAGATGGTTGTGAGCTACTATGTAGTTGGTGGGAATTGAAGTCCAGGATCTTTGGACAAGCAGCCAGAGCCATGTTTCCAGCCCGAAGTAAATTTCTTGAAGGTCATAAACTTTTGGATTTTGAGTTTTAATCCAGACATAGAGTCAGCAACTTGTTTTTTTTCTTTTATTATTATTATTATTTATTACAATGTAATCGCTCTGTATCTCAGCTATAAGCCCACCCTCATCTTATCCTAGTCCTAGCCTCCTCTCTCTTTTCCCCCTATGCTCCTCCCCTAGTCTACTGCTAGGGGAGGTCCTCCTCCCCTATTATTTCACCCCTAGCCTATCAGGTCTCATCAGGGCTGGCTGTATTCTCTTCCTTTGTAAGGCTGCCCCCACAGAGGGAGGTGATCAAAGAGCAGGCCACCGAGTTAATGCAAAGACTTCCCCTGCTCCTCTTACTAGGGAACCCACATGGAGACTGAGCTTCCTACGGGCTACATCTGAGCAGGGGTCTAAGTCCTCTCCATGCATGGTCCTTGGTTGATTCATCAGTCTTTGCAGGTCCCACTAGACCCAGTTTTTTTTGGCTCCTTGGTCTCCTTGTGGCACTCCTGTCCCCTCCTGATCTTTCTTTCTTCCCCTTCTTCTGTAAGATTCCCTGCACTCTACCCAAAATTTCGCTGAGTCTCAGCATCTGCTTCCATATTCTCCTGGATAGATTCTTTCAGAGGCCCTCCGTGGAAGGCTCTTGTTCTGTTTCCTGTCTTCTCCCGTTTCCGATGTCTATCCTGTTTGGCCTTTCTGAATGACCATAGAGCATCTTCCCTAGAGTCCTCCTTGTTGTTTAGCTTCTTTAGGACTATAGCTTTTAGTATGCTTATCCTGTATTATATGTCTAAAATCCACATATAAGTGAATATATACCACGTGTGTCTTTCTGCTTCTGGGTTACCTCACTCAGGATGATCTTTTCTAGTTCCGTACATTTGCCTGAAAATTTCATGATTTCTTTGTTTTTAATTGCTAAGTAGTATTCCATTGTGAAAACTTACCACAATTTCTGTATCCATTCCTCCACTGAGGGGCATCTAGGTTGTTTCTAGATTCTGGCTATTTCAAATAAAGCTGCTATGAACATAGTTGAGCAAATGTCCTTATTTGCTCAATATGGTAGGGCATGAAGAGTCTACCTACCAGGGAATCGAAGGAGATACTGAGACACATAGCCAAACTTTGGGCAGAGTGCTGGAATCCTTATGGAAGAAGAGGGAGATAGAAAGACCTGGATGGGACAGGAACTCCAGCAGAGAACAATAGGGCAAAAAAAAAACTGGACCTGCAGAGACCGATACTCCAACCAAGGACCATGCCTTGAGAGGACCTAGACCCCCTGTACAAAAGAAATCCATTGGCTGCTTAGTTTTCAAATGGGGTCCCTAGTAAGGGGTATAAGGGCTGTCTCTGACATGAACTCAGCAGCCAATTAGCACCCCCTTGGGGGGTGCAGGCTTGACAAGCCACAGAGGAAGTTGATGCAGCCAGCCTTGATAAACTAGGGTCAGATAGATGCAGATGAGGTCCTCCCCTATCAGGGGACTAGGGAAAGGACATAGGGGGAGAAGAGGGAGGGGACTGCAGCAGGGATACAAAGTAAGTAAGTAAGTAAATAAATAAATAAATCTAAATTTAAAGAAAAGAAATTTCTAACAAGGCTGTGTAAGACCATGAATTGCTCTAGTTTGTGCTTATCTATAAAAAGCTTCATCTTTCCACTGGTTTTAAAAGTTACCATTATTGGAATATAGTATCTTTGATTGGAAGTTATGTTTTTTCAAGATTTCAAATATATCATTCCATGGTTTTTCTGGTTTTTAGCATTTTAGTGTAAATTATATGATTGGAAGTAAGTTACTCCTCCCAGCTCCTTCTCACTTCCCCTCCTGTCCAGATCTACACACTTTCTGTTTATTAGAAAAGAAACAGGCATATAAGGAAGAAAAATCAAATCAAATGCAATAAAATAAAAAACAAACAAACAAATTGGAATAGGTCAAAAAGACCAAATGAGAAAAGGAGCCAACGAGAAAGCACAGAAACACACACTCATCTCCACACACAGGAATGCCATAAAAACACAAAACCAGAAGCCAATATACATATACAAGGACCTGTTAGGTTTAAAAAAATAATAACATTATGAGACAAAGAGCCTCCAAACATGCTGTTGGCTTCTTTCACACTGGCCATCATTGTTAGTCATGAGGCCTACCCTTAAGAGTTTTGTTTTTCTGGTAAACTCTTTAGAAGTAAACTAAAATTTCATTTGCAATAAGCTATCAATTGGAGGTAGCTTATAGATTAGGGATGGGGACATGTGCTCATTTCTCCTTTCATCTCTAAATCCCCATCTAGTGCAGATCCTTGCAGGCCCCGTGCTGCCATAGTCTCTCTGTGTTCATGTATTTGCCGCAGTCTCTCTGAGTTCATGTATTTGCCACAGTCTCTCTGAGTTCACATATTTTCCAAAACCATTTGTGTAGAAGGCCTTGATTCCCTGGTGTCCTCAATCTACTCTGGCTCTTAAGCTCTTCCTTCCTCTTCTTCTACAGATTTCTCTGATCCCTTCAGGTAACGATTTGATGGAGACATCCCTTTTAGGGCTGAGTGTTACAAGGTCTCTCTCTCTGCATACTGTCTCTGTATTTTTTCCCATCTGCTGTAGGAGGAAGTTTCTCTGATGATGGCTGAGCCAGGCACTGATCTATGAGCATAGCAGAATGTCATTAGGAGTCATTTCATTGCTATGTTCCCTTAGCTGAACAGTACTATTTAGTCTTTCCCTGGATCCCCAGGCTATCTATTCTCTGTTTCTTGGCCATCCAAGCAGTGTGGGGAAGAGGTTCCATCTCAGCTAGATACTGATTTGTTACTCCCACAAGCTTTGTACCACTTAATCATAATTCTGATTGGCTTAATTTCATAAATGATTTTTTTATTTTGTGATTGTCTATTAGGTTAAACACGCAAATATATAAATGCCCCCAATATTTAGCCATTATTTTTTTTCTTGCAGAGATATTTCTAAAACTATTTTTGATTTTTGGTAGCCTTTTAGATTCAAATAAGATCTTGGAAATTCTTCATGTAACCATCTGGCTTTTATCCAACAATCTTTCATGAAAACAAACTTTATCCTTCAAGAGAGCTGCTTCTTTATTGAAGTGAACCACTAAAACTAAGAAATGTTTTTCCTTTGAGGATTTGTCAAACTAGCTGTGTACAACAGCACAGATTTAGTTTGTGTGTGTGTGTATGATGTTTCTGTGTATGTTTGGGTACATATGCAAATGTGTGTGCATGCATGTGGAATCCTTGGTACTGTTCCTAAAGAGATATCCATATTGGTGTTTTGGGGACCGGATGTCTCACTAGGAACCAGGGTTCACCAATTCATTTAGGCTCAGTGAGACTCAGGGATTCACCTACCTCTGCCTCTTCAGTGCTAGGTTTGCAAACACATGCCCCATACTCATTTTTACATGGAATCTTGAGATTCAACACAGACCCCCATGCAGATACAACCAATGCTTTATTCACTGTGTTATCTCTCCAGCTCATGATTTATTTTTGAGTCTCTGATGAAATATGAATTTAAAAAATGTAGAAAAATAAAGAATAATCTATGTAGGGTTTCTGAATCATTTCATGTTTAGAAAACGAGAGAAAATATGAGGGAAAAGCTAATAGTGAAGGTCCTGTTTAAGATGTAGATTCATATTCTGCAATGCTGCCAGTTCCCCTTGCCAGTCCAGAGGGTGATTATCAGGGTTCGTGACACATTGATGCTTTAGAAGATGTATCTTTCATTTTATTGTAAAATAATTACATTTTATACTAGTTCTAAGGTCTTCCCCGTTATTTTATTATTTTTAAATAAATGTGCTGCTCTTTGCCTTACTAGTTATATTCCAAAACCTGTGCATTTTTATTACCTGAGGGTCTTAACAGCAACACTCATTTGCCTTTGTTTCATTTCTTCCTCAGAGAGAATACAGAAACAGAAGTAGGGGTTAAAACATTTACTAAATGAATAAGCTACACTATAAAACTGAGATTTATTCTAAGTCCCACTTGTAGTCAATTGTTTTTCTTATATTTATTAGATTATTTATCTTTTCATTACTCATGCTCACTATTTTAACCCTAGTTTGAATATCAAATACTTGCTTCTTACTGTTAAAATTGGCTAATATGCATGATTGTATCTATTACATTGGATTTTCTCAGCATTAATGAATTCTGCAACTCTGTCATGATCCTGAAAATTTTCTGTAAAAATTCAATGTGAATTTTTAAGATCTGCAAGAATTTATAAATTACCATGCCCCTGTAAATGTTCACGCTTAATTTCATGACGTTGCTTAGGTCTCTGTAAAGTGGAATCTATCAGTAACAAAAAGGAAAAAAGGGCTGAGAGAGAGAGAAAAGAGGGAAGGAGACTAAGAGATAAAGGAGCATTTTTAACCAGCATGCACGTGCTCCTTTGGTTTTAAAACATCTCTGTAAAAAGTACCTATTTTACTAAATAATATCTTAGCATTTTAATGCATTTACTCTATTTTCTGCAAAATAAGTGTTATCTTAGAAGTAGCATCTAACATAGGAATTAATACAAGCGTGTCTGTTATGACATATGTGAAGTCACATACAAATAACACGCATACTCACGTACAGACACCCTCCCCTTGAGGCTTTCTCTAAAGAACCAGTTTAATGCTGTCTTCACAGGATGTACCAAGGGAGTGTCGAGCTGGACGCAGCCTCAGTTATAGGTCTTGATTATAGGTGGCAGAACCTACAGAGCCTTTAGAGTCAGGCTAGAAGTTCTCTTATTAGACAACCAATTAAAATAAATTGTTTTGGATCATCCTTCAGCAATCATAGCTTCCATAAATAATTAGGCAGAAAAGATTATAAAAAGAGTTTATTTGAAATAAAATGTGCCAAAGATTTTCCAAGAGTCGGTTACATTTTCAAATCCTTTTTCTGTCAAAGGGATTTGCTTTAATTCAGTTCTCATGCTTTTATTTCAGTGCAGAAAAGTTTTCTTTGTGGCGTCTTAAACGTCTCTCAACTCCTGGTATAAGGAGTTAGCTTTTACAGGGGAGCCGTGACACACTGGTGATCGTGCCCAACCAAGCTTTAGCTACACTGAGAGCCCATAAAAACTTGGACCATTTGTGCTTTAGGTTATATTGATTGCTGTGGCATTAGATTTTAATTGATACTATTTAATTTGTACTTTTTGGTGATAGTGGTTGTATGTGTGTTTGTATGTGAAAAAAGACCGACAGAGAGAGAGAGAGAGTCATATAGAAGAGAGATAAACAGAGACAGGGAGACAAAGACATAGAGAGAATATGAATCTGAGATCCTTCTGTCTCCAGATGTATTGATATTAATGTTTAGTCTTTTTTTTTGCAAACCAACTCTTTACCCCTTCTTCATCATTAACTTTTAATTTGTTATTTAAGTATAGCAACTGAGCTTCATGTTACTCTAAGACATGATGCTCCCAGTAGAAATTTGGTGCATTTCTTTCCAATGAGTCTTGAGGTTGCAGAGACAGCTGAGAAGACCATGTGGATTCATCAGCTCACCTTCTCTGTGGAGGAGATATGTCTTTTTTTTTTTAGACAAAACATTTAAAAATAAAATTTACCATTAAAACTATTTGTAACTCTGATGGTTTCACTTGAAAACAACTGTTTTAGCTCTGATGTTCAATACCCAAGAACAACATTAGAGATTTGTATAAGAATGTAATTTTGCCAAGTAATTAGGATGGCTACAGTTTTTACAATTTTTTGTGCCATAGCCTACAAATTTAATGTAAGGACTGACTTTTTCTGTAACACACTGACTATGTAGACATTCTAAGCAAATACTATTTTTCTAGCTCCATACTGCTTTTATTCATACGGAACTCCAACTTCCTTTGCACATTCCTATATGTTATAAACAACCAGCTTCAATGAGACTTCCTCAGAGAACATCCCCAAGCCCTTCTTTCTTTTGCTCTCCAGGTACCGGACTTCTCACTACTACAACTTACCACACCTATAATAAAGTAGTTAACCCTGTAACTAATTTAACATATTCCCTCTCTTAGTTAGCATAATACGTTGAGGCAATGTTCATATGGTTTTTCCTGAGAAAGTAAAAATCCATACTGACAAATACTGAACACTGTTAAGCCGTATTTATGTAATAGGACGTTTAAAATGGGACATTGCCAGTTTCCTTTGCAGGTGAAAAGCAAAGTTATGGCGTCTCAGTCAGGCACGCTCGGGATACAGACTTCACAGCATGTCTTCATCTGTGGCGCTAGATCCCAGTCTGCTGTCTAATCCAGTCACGGTAGGCCGTCACTCGAGTGTACACTCCTGGCTTATTGGGCAGGCCGCACTGGTACCCCCAGCTCACAATCCCCACAACAAACCAGAGCCTCCGAGAGTCTTCTTGTACTAAAGGGCCACCAGAATCACCCTGAGGGAAACAAGAGCAAGTGGTTATTTAAATGTAAAAGCAACTCGGGAATCATACAGAAGTCTGAGCCATTATACCAGCCTATACCAGCCTACCAGTCTTTTTGAAACATTCCAAGCCAGAAAAAAAAAAAATACTGAACTCCTTCAAGTTTACAAGTAAGGCTGAGAAGATGTAAAGTTCATTAGTGAGCCTCCTTCAGTTACTTCCTGGTTGCTTCCTGTGCTCAAGCTTTCCCCCTGGGAAGCCTTCCTTTGTACTTCCGGTTTGGGGTGCCATTGGTTCTTCTCAGGCTGTAGCATCTGTGCCACTGCTTCAAAAGGCCTGCTTAGTCCCACTGGCCAGCTCTCCTTGTTTAGCACTCCATACATTTCGATACTAGGCCAGCATCGTTGTTAGCAGTGCCTTAGTTCAGTCAGTCCCTCAGGGAAGGGACCACCCTTGTTCTGCTGCAAGCTTGGCCTCTATCCCATAGAAGATGCTAACGAAATAGCTCTTGAGTGAATGAATTTATAGATGTGTCGCTTACCTATCTTTACTACCTGGTATGAGGCCTGATGCATAATAAATCATCTACCAGTATTCTTTTTGTGAATAATTGAAAAGAAATTTTTACAACAGTAAGCAGAACATTTCTTATGAGACATTTACCAGCCAATGGCAACAACCAACTGCCTGAAAACACCTATTCATGTTATCATCCAGTAAGGGAGATACTTTTAGAACATACTGTATTATGGCTTGATTCTGTGAATTCTAGATATCCTAAGTTTGAGTCCTCCACCCATCAGCAGTGTGAACTCCAGTAAGCTCGTTAATAAATCTGTACCGGAGTTCTCTTATCAACAAATGGTGCTTTTATGCGTTTAAGTGAGCTTAACACACAAAGCACTTTGGGCACAGTTTGGCATATAGTCAGTACTAATAAAAGCCAGCTATTATTACCAAGTGTATGTCTAGAAAAGTTAGCCATTCATTTGCCTGCTCTTAGTAGTTAGGTTTTCCATACCTATTTAATTAATGGCTTAGATGGAGAGAAAGGTTAGTATGTGAATCACCAACTTGCTTGACCAGTACTGCACAGAGCTGGCTGTTACCTTGTGCCTTTGGATGAGCCATTCATGCTGCATTTGGCTAGTCCTCAGTATTTTGTTGTTATGTTTTTTTTTTAATGCTATTTGTTCTATAGTGGCAAAATTTTCTGTATTATATCCTGTCTACCGCACACAAGCAAATGCTAACCA
Organism: Pachyuromys duprasi; assembly: GCA_028658305.1. Taxonomy (NCBI): domain Eukaryota; kingdom Metazoa; phylum Chordata; class Mammalia; order Rodentia; family Muridae; genus Pachyuromys; species Pachyuromys duprasi. Next base: position 24,031,498 of record CM053743.1, on the reverse strand, counting down.
CGAGTGCCAGGTAGCATATTGTACTGGTTAATTTTGCTGCCTAGCGTTTGATGTTTGAACCTGCGTTCTTTTTTCTCAACCTGATGAGGGCAGGGACCGTCCAGTTGCCTTACCACGAGGCATGTTACACAAAAATGAGAATAGATATATCTTTGAAAGAATGTCTGAACTTGATCTTGTAAACTTCTTTGTAGAATATTATTTATTTATTACATTTTTGAGACATGAACTCTGTGTGTCAGAGCGTTTCAAGTAACAATCTGGAGTGGAAGAAGGGAAAATTTCATGGTAGTGATGGCATGAACTGCCAGAAGTGAACAGCAGACTTTGTTTATGTAGAAGCTGGTGGAGAGAGTGAAACCAAAAGGAACATTTTGTAGGTTATCTCCCCAAGCTGTTGTAAGCCATACTTTCAGTAGATCTGAAATTGTCAACCTGGGTTGTTATCTGACTGATGAGATCTTTAGAAAATTTTTATGAAACTTGAAAATTCATTGTTATGGAAGGTGGCCAAGGTCGTTTCTCACTTAAAGGGAACAAAAGAACAGAGTGGATAATTAACTGTATCTTGAACATTGATAAACAAATATCCACTTAATATAAACTAAAATAGGTTTAAATGTTTCATTTGGGGAAACCAATTCTGGTTTGGGTTCTTGGTAATCCGTGAGTACCGCTGTTTTTCTACTTGTTCGAGAGTGTATATGTCTAATTAAAAGTTAATAAATAGTATTGAATGTGGACAATAACTTTTATGTTGCATACAATTTATCAAGGAAAGCAGTAGTGGATTCCTGAAAAACTAGAGTATTTATAATGATGGTTGCTTTCTACGCTACTTGTTCCTATGCCTACATTGGCTTTAGTTTTAGACAAAAGCATAGAACCTATTAAGTTTCATTAATTTCATTAAACTTCCAGTATTAAATTTTATACTAATAACTATAAGGAGACAATTGTACACTTACTATTTGTTTTTAAATATTTAATTTAAAAATTACAGGCTACAGACAAATAGTTTCTTTTCTTTTTTCCCTCTTTTTCGCTCTCCCTTCCCCTCCCCTCGTCTCTCCTTTTCTTTCTATCTCTATTCTGCTACTATACAATTTAGAATTTCTTGCTATTCAAATAATTAGGATACTGTATAATTTTTCTATTTTTAAGGTACTTTAAAAATTAGATTTCTTGGTGGTTGCATGTTATAATGTTTTTATTAATCGGACTGAGAATGAGCAGTGTTTACAAATAAAACAGTATATGTTAAAAATTTATTATATTTATAAACTTTAAATGACTGATTTTTTGTGAGTTGATGATTAAATACATTTATAAGATAGAAAATGTTCTTATAATTTATGGGTACCATTTTGAATACTAAAATCAAGCTAGCTAACATTTCTACTACTTCAAAAACTTAACATTGTTCCTTGTGATAAGAACATCAAAATTTACTCTTTACCAATTTTTAAATACAGAATACTCCATTAATAATTGTATCTACCATCTTGTATAATATTGGTTTGACCATCCAAAGCAATTAGAAATTAATTTTTTCATGACAGGTAAAATTCAGGAAAGAATTTTATCTCTAAAATTAAGGGCATCAGTTTTTTGAGGAGCAGAGTTGCTGTAACTGTGGCTATCTTGATGCCTGCCACAGGGTGATGTGCTTGAAGAAGCCTATAAACTTCTCGATGGTGACACTGATAAGGTTGTTACCTGGCATGCATCCACTGCACCTGAAGGCACTCCAGCACAGAGCATCCCAGGCAAGACGCTTCCGCCGTAACTAGCTGGTTCATTGCATACATCATTACTTATTATTCTGACCTGTCCTTGCCGTAGATGTGTGACTGTGCTTCCTAGTCAGTATAGAAACAGAAATGAAACAGACCTCAGAAAATATGAATTAATGACTTTATGCTGATTTTGAGAATAAATACTCCGAACATTATCTAATTTGAAAGACAGGCACCAGAAGATGCAAGAGCAAATCTGAGCAAAGATTCTTGTAGCAGAGAAGGAATAACTTCTTTACGGAGACAGGTTTTTTTTTTTTTTTGGTTGTTTGTTTGTTTTGAGTTTGTGATATATTTTCCTTTATCCTCTTAGAGTTAGGAAATAAATTGTTAGCTGTGGTGACACATGCCTGTAATCCCAACATATAGGAAGTAAATTTAGAAGGATCAGGAATTCAAGGTCAACTTTAGTTATGTATAAATTTTCTGTCTTTAAGGTACTGATGAATTTTGAATTAGAAAACTATATCAGTGAAAATGTAGCAGCAAAAGAGAAACCAGTTTGATTTTAAAGTTGAAGAACTAATCTATGATATCAGTGCTCCCTTCAGAATGGCACTGACATGAATTTTTCATGTTTGGTGTAAAATTTACCTATTACATCAAGTGACTTGGGTCAAAAGAACACAATGAAATATTTCTGAGACAATTAAGGCATTTAAAAAATTTCCTAGAGAAATTATCAGTACCATGGTTGTAATAGCCCAAAGAAATTGCCAATGTTTCTCTTCCATTGCTCACCTAATAGTGTTATTATTTTTTCTTGGTTGTAATTATTCTTTCAAATTGTGCTTATTTAATTTCAATTTTATTTATTCAATGAACAAATATGATCAATTTTTATCTATACAGAGAGTTCCTTGCTGTGGCTACAGGATTCATTTCATCCTGGAATAACTTAAGGGCTATACCTTAAGGGTTGTTAAAGCTCCAGGTCATAATCTTTTTAAGTCCCCTTTTCTTCACATGAGAGTATAGACTTTCTATATTAATAAGGAACTTATTGAAGGGACTCTTGCCAGCCCAAGCACGGAAAATATGGCTCTGGTAGGCCTTCCCCTACTCTCCTACTCCCTCTGCCTTGCTAAAAACAAAAACAAACAAACAAAAAACAAAACAAACAAACAAACAAACAAACAACCTTTAGAGTCTATTCCTGAAGCTAGCCCTCAAGGTCTATTACCTTATTCAGCCACTTTCTCCTCTTCAGGCTTGACCACCAAGGTCCAGTTATCAAAGTACTGAAGCACAGCTCTCAAAACTTCCCTTTTGCCTCCTTAATTAAAATGCTCAAAAAAGTAAACCAATTCATTCCAACATGAGGATTCCCATTTTACTTTTCTAAAGCTCCAATTGTGTCTCTTCTTTCTCCACAGTTCTTTGTCCCTCTTAGACAAATACCCCTTCCCCTTCTCTCTTGCCCCTTTTCTCTACTTGTTCCCTCCCTGCCTTTTCCTTTATCTCCTGTCTTTGTCCTTTATCTCTGCCCTCTGCCCCTCTGGGACAAATGGATCTCCTTTTTGTTGAGAACTTCGTCCTGGAGTCCTGGGGTGTCTTGAGCCAACTTCCAAATCCCTATACTTTCTTCATTCCTTTCTTTCACATTTTCCTGTTATATGTTTACAGTTCTCTATGGTTTCTAAGTTGCTTGTTTTACATGCCTGAGGCTGCAGCTGTAGCTAGAAGCAGGGATGACCATGATGCAGCTAGTTCTGTATTAGACACTTTCCTCTGGCTGTTTCCTCATCTCAGAATTTACAAAGCTGGACATTATGGTACATGTCTCTATTCCCAATATTTGAGGTGCTCCAAAGGGATTATGAATTTGAGGCCAACCTGAGTTACATAGTGGATTCCAAGCTAGCCTGGACTAAAGTGAACCCTTGTGTTAAAAACAAAACAAAACAAACTTACATAGTAACAAATACTGTTAAACTGTTTTATTTTCCAGAGGCACTTACCTCCATAAGTGAGAGATCCCCATCCTGTGACATATGCCACTGAACCATGGGCGACACTTTGGGTGGCCGCTGGGAGACACACCCTATGGATATTTCTGGTGAAGGTGACAGGTCTGTCAAGTAGCACAACTGCAATATCATTGTCACGAGTTGTGGGACTGTAACCATCATGGGCTAAAATAGCCCGTACTTTCACTCTTAATATAGGACGGACTGTAGAAATACCAAAGGTGGCAGTCCATTGTTGAGGATTAGAGTAGCTAAAAACAAAATAAAATAAAGCAAACACGTGCTATTAAATAGGGAATTCAACAGTAACTTGGCTTTTATTTTAATAATACTAGTTTTTCAAGGATTTCAAATAATGGGTTTTGTGTTTACCACCAACATCTCATTGATATGTTTTCCTGAATTATAATCTCACAATTGTATTAAAATCTTTCCTAGCAGCCTAAATTGCCATTTTATTCTAAATATACAGGAAAAATTTTTTTAAAAATGCATCTTGGAGTAATAAGTTATCTTGACTTTGTCTCAGTGAGTAGATCCTAACACATTAATGAAAACTAATGTAGGGGATTGTTTTTGTTTCTTCTCCTTCCTTGATATTCTCGTCTGAGCAGCAAAGGATTCTGAAATAGTTATCTTTTCTACTTTAACTCATTCTCTTTGATCTTTGCTTTTTTGTTTTGCTTTTGTTTGTTTTGTTTTGAGAATGAAGATCCATTCAAATAGTAGTGAGGTTGAAGGCTATCTTTCTTGTTAATAGATGAATGATTTTTCTGTACTAAACTTGATGCATGATATATTTTTATATATAGTGTGTATATGTGTAAATATGTGCATATGCATAGAGATAATAAATATTAATATTTATTAAAAATGTAGGAAATTATTATTGTGACTTGAGAACTATAGAACCTTTTTAGGTGTACCATAAAAAGATACATGTAAGGTAAAAAGTGTCAAGTGAAACCACAAGATAATATTGGTAATGATTAATATTTGGATTTTGAAAGCGTTTTATATAGACCAGGCTTGTTTAGAACTTGCTAGATGGCTGAGGATTATCTTGAATTTCAGTTCCTTTTGTCCCTGTGTTCCAAGTATATTATACTGCCATTATTTTCAGTTAATGTTTACAAGCTTTGAAACTGATACCTTAATGTCTATAAACAAATAGTAAACGGGTTGGGAATCTATTATAGAATGGGCTTGTAACATTAATAGAAAATTCATGGAAAGGAAGGCCTAACAGCCTCCTAAGTATAAAAGGAGATATTCAAACCTACTGGTTAACAAGCAATAGAAATTATAGCAAAGAACATATTATGTATATTAATAAGTGACAAAATTTAAGCAGGAGTACATTATGAAGTGTTGGTTAGGTCGAAAGTTGTTCTCTTTTATTACTGGTAAAAAATAAACATTTGGAAATCTTTATGGTATATTTAGCTAGTTGTGTTTATACTTTTCAGTACATACCAGAAAAAAAAATCTAAAGATTTATAGAAAGACAGTAATCCTTTGTGTGTATGTACTTCTGTAGGTTGGGGGCATGCATTCTTTGTGACAATGGAAAATTATATCAGGTAAATTATATCAGAGATGAGGTAAACACGATGGCTGCTAACTTATAATGGATTCCTGTGTAGTAGTTCAAACAGATGTGAATTCCCATGATTAGGTGGAAACCATAAGGAACAATATGTAGCTTATACACACTGCTCTCACCATAAATTAAAAACATATATACACAAAAGTAACTCTATAGGTTTAATAGGTAAGTGAATATTTAAAAATATTTCAAATGTATTAGGCCTAATAAGGCTATTGAGTGGAACTAGGGCAGTTGGAAATAGGATCCAAGAATGGGAGAAGGAAAAAAATATATATGTATAACTTAAGAGAAGTTTTTTTGCATCCTGATGAGAATTGTTTCACTTGATATTGCTGCTCAGATGGAAGAGATGCAAAATGCAACTAAATAATAATTTTAGATAGTTTTCAGATAGTGGAATTAACATAAAAATCAAAATTATGTGTGTAAAAATTGGTAGCATATGAGTGAACTTTAGTTATAAATTATAAAGAGAAACTAAAATGAATACAAACATTTACGTGTAAATCTTTTCTCTGCCACACATTAGCATCATTATAATTATGATAACTTAACATTTCATCCCTCTATGTATAAAATGTATACTAATGAAACAGAAGTATGTCAAGCCTGGTGTTTGGGACAATGTGAGCTGTCGCTGTCTACAGATACTCTCTCCATTCACCACAGCTCATCAAGTTGTGTCTAGTTTATATAAGGCAAGTCTAAATAATTATATTCTCTATCTTTTAGGAGTTCAATATGCTACTGGCAGAGACGAGATTACTGGGAAAAGTACAGAATTACCATAAAAGCTCCGTTGAAGAGAGGGCAATAGAATAATTTTCAATAAATCCCCATTGCTTCTGTGTACTTGGATATAAGGTTGGCTAGCCCTCAGCAAGTCCCTGCTTGTGGTTCTCAGTGATAATCCGATCATCAGCGGGGATACAGTACATGATCCATATAATTTTTTTTAGCTCTAGTGGTTCCATCAGGGTGCTGAGTAGTTTTGTGATGGCAAAATTAAAAGAGGTTTCCTGAGTTTCTTTGGTATTTGTTGTTACTTGGAAGTATACCTTACAAGACAGTGACATCCTTTCCTTAGCTTTGGTAACTAGGTGCGAATAGAATGAAGATCTAATCCTGCTTCTCGTGCATCCTCATTGTATTAAATGCCTGCTAAGTCAGGTACTTAAACTTTGGTTTCCACACTAAGGGCGTGAGGGAAAGCCAATAGTGCCAGTCTTACTTTTTGGCATTTCAAGTGACACTGATGATTAAAATGGTCTTATGACTATTGTACCATGTGTTACCTGAAGTGCATCAGGAAGAATGCCTAGAATCATGTGATTTTAGGAGGATCTCTCAAATAAATTTCAAATTTATTCACTAACACTGAGTTTTAAAATAGCAGCAGAAAAAATTTAGAAAAAATGTGAGGTTTCCTAGAACCTTTGTTCAGAAACTGCATGCTAGTTCTTTTCATGCGTACTCCCTCTTCATATAATAAATTGTTTTTTAAAAAGCACTAAAACAAAAGACAGTGCTCTCAGACCTCAACAGTATTTCTTTGGAATTGTGAATATCTTAAAGAATTCCAGTATGAACAAATAGGCATTTGGGAAGAATAGCATTTCAGAGAGAAACAGCAATTTGAGAAGTGTCATATATGGGGAATTGTGAAAAGAACCAAATGATTAAAATGCTGTCAGCCTGACGCTTAGGATGTATTCTTTGGGAAGTTTGGATTGATTTGGCTGAGGATGAATTTGTATATATGATAATGACCCTCTATTCTATTAATTGAAAAAAGACTGAGAAAAAATAGACATGGTTAGGGGCACACCTGAGCTTACTTTTCTGGGGGATTTTTTTTTTTAATTTTAGTTTTCCCAATTTTTTAAGCCTTGGACATTCAGTGTCAATATATGTCTGAAACTAGAAGGCTTTCATCATGTTGAACTAAGAATCCTTCTGTTAGAAGCCATGCAACCTTCACCATATACCCGCAGAGTAAGCTTGCACAGCTGTCCTCCACCTGACACTTCCCCTACAGTAAGTGGTGGCCTGCAGCCAGTCTAAAGGGCTGACTGGGATGGCCTAACCTAAGTACCCTGAAGGTGGTACTTATGCTGTGTTTGTGCTTGGTGCTTCTACGATGTTTAATATTGCGTTCAATATAGGTATCAAATCAATTTCGTAAAATTAAATTCATGGGATTTTGTAATATCTAGTCTATCAATCTACAAGCTTCTGTGATATAATGTGAGAATCCTTTACAATTAAAAAATTAAAATTAAAAATTATTTTATTTATTTACTTTGATGTGTATGAGTATTGTGCATGAATGTATGTATGTATGTTCCCTGCACACGTCTGGTGCCTGCAGTGGTCATAAAAGGGTGTTGGATGCCCTGAAGCTAGAGGCAGCATACGGGTGCGGAAAACTGAATCTGGATTTTCTGAAAGAGTAACAGCTGCTCTTAACCAGCTCACCACTTCTGCAGACATCAACAATGCAGCTGATTTTCGTTTTTACATTGCTGTAGCCAGTCCTGCCTGTAACACTAACACTCATGTAATAGTGTTGCCCCTAATTTGAAAGCGGAGCAAAGTTTTGTAAATTCCATAAACTTTTATAGCAAGTATTTAAATTAAGCACTCTAGTGTATGATCTGTTCTTTTTTTTTTCTTCTTTGCTATGATGGAGTACTGTCATTTGAAGCAGAGAAATACCTGCAAACCATTAAGCTAAGGGAGAGAAAAAACCAAAACGATTATGCTTCTATGAATAAAAAAAGAAAAGACTCAGATTTTTTTTCCATTGAATTATCACAGTGTCAACCCAATTATATTTAGTCCTAGGGATAGAGGGTGGAGTCTTCATGTAGCTTCCTTGTCTAATTATTTACAGGTAGAAGAGAGTGGCTGTGGCCTCACCTTCTGAAGCAGTGAGCTGCTGTCAGGACCCACGAGTTACTGATCAGCACACCTCCGCAGTGGTGGACGTTAATGAGCTGTAGACTGACTTGCCAGGGCCAGTCACCTGTCTCAGTGAAAGTGCCTCCAAGGATTCTCTCTTCTGACAGGGTTATAAGGTCCGGACGGGCTCCACATTCTAACAATACCACCCAAAAGTTATTAGTATGTTAGCAAGCTGATGGTTGTTCCCATTTGGAAAATTACTGTGGAGATTTTCCATCATATAACTTTATTTAAATACCCCAAGAAACCCACAAACCCTACAGCCAAACAAGATGCAGAGCTCAAGGAGTTTTGTGGAAGAGTCAGCAGAAAGATTTAGGGAGCTGGAAGGAATCAAGCATACCACAAGAAGACCTGCAGCATAAACAAACCTGGTGCATGGGGCTCACAGAGATTGAACTACCAACCAAAGAGCTTGCATGGTCTGGACCTAGGCCCCCTAAATGTACATAGTAGATGTGCAGCTTCTTCATGAGGATCCCTTAGCAACTGGTAGAGGAGGTGGGGATGGTGAGCTGGGAGAGTGCTGTCTCTGACTCTGTTGCCTGCCTTTAGATCCCTTTTCCATAGTTGGGCTGTCTTGCCTGCCCTCAGTGGAAGAGGAAGTGCTTAGTCTTGCTGCTGCAACTCTGTGTACCAGGGTGGATTGGTACTCATGAGGGTCAGGAGAAGGGAAACAGAAAGTGGAGAAGGGGTAGGAGGATGGGACAGGGAGGAGAGGGGGAAGGGGCTGTGATCAGGACATAATGTGAATATATAAATAAATTAACAAAAAGAAAGGAAAGGAAGGGAGAGAGAGAGGGAGAGAGAGACAAAGAGACAGAGAGACAGAGACAGACAGAAACACAGAGAGAGAGAGAGAGAAAGAGGGAGAGAGAGAGGGAGAGGCCTACAAACATTTCAATGCCAGAGGTGAAATGGACTTGGATGGTTGATTCGTTCAGTTCTTCTCAACCCAAACTCTTATGATAGTTTTTCTCACATTTAGTCTAATATTTATTAGTAATACTAGAGGTATATCACAAGTAAAAATTTCTATTATGAGTTGGTAATAGGTTGATAACACTAGGCAGTTACTTTGTTACTAAGTTAACTAAGTTAACTAAGTATATGTTAACTAAGAATATGTTAATTAACTAAGAATGGACATGGGTTCCTTTCCTGACTTTCCAAATAAAGTCTATAGTAATTATCTTATTAAAGTTCTGTTCAAAATAATCGTAAATGAAACACAGAACTAAATTGAAAAATATATTGGAGTATCACTACCTTTAAAAAACTCTCAGGTATCTAAAATAAATCAGAAATTCAAGTATATGGAACTAATTTCTAACTACATTTGGCTGATCTGAGAAACCAATTCCACATTTCTAAGAATGCTGTGCCTGTCCTGCTAGCCTGAGGGTATATATGGGGTGACATTGGAGCACAATGACTTTCCCTTCAAGTTATAGGCCTCACACTGACGAGACATCTGTAATTTATTACCTTATGATTAACCCAACTCCTCAACAAAGCAAGCCATTCTGCTGGTTCAAGAAAGCTACATGAATTTTGTCATCAAATTTACAAGTCTCCAGAAACACTAAAGCAACAGGGACAAAGCTTCCTGAAGAAAATTGCCAGGAGCTTGATGCTGAGTGCCAAATGGATTGTACATCACTGCACTTGCATTTTTTTTTAAGGAGGAGAAATTGCTTAATATTTTATAGGCCAGTGTGAAGAGCAGTACCCACTTTCAGCAAGAATCCTCCAGAGTGAACTCAGAATGGAGGCACCCACTTCACAGATATGGCCTTGCCAAGAAGTTCAAAAGACTTGTACTGAAAATCCTTATGATTTTATAACTATTCACAAAATAATTTAAGAACTCACCTTGAGTCAAGAAATTTTCTGTATCCTGGTCAGTGAGTGCTAACATTAAAAAAGAAAAAGCGAGAATAAGATCAACAAAATATAAGCTGAAAATCATTTCACCTTGATTTCGTGAAGCTCAGTGCCAAGACAACCAGAAACGCAGTCTCTGGGATGGTTTGCCGAAATTCAGATTCCAGAGCTCCACCTCAAGCTTTTGGAAATAACCTCTGAGTCATGTGACCCAGAAATCAATCTCTCTTTGTAACTTCATCCCCGTTTGCTGTTGCAAGTTTGTGCTTACATTCTTCATGAAATACTTAACAGTCTTCCCTGCTCTAAAGTCATCCATTTCTCTTGGCAAAAGACAGCTTAAGCAATCATCAGAGTACAGTGTGAGATCATATAGAAGAAGCTAATTGTTCATTTTTCAAACATAGCTGTGAGTAGACATTGGTATATGTCTACTCATTGGCATATGTTACTTTATTATGCTATATTATTTGCTGTTTCTTTAACAGGTATAGAAAACTGAAGTCTCTCTTAATACATTATTTATAGACTGATGCTAACAAAAATATTATTCAAATGAAAAATTAAAGTGGAGAAAAGGATAACAATACCAACAGAGTCAGAGATGTCATCATGAAGGAAAGAACATTTGCACTATATGTTGAAACTCTAACAAATGGTTCATGAAGACAAGAAAGAAAAAGACATTCTGAATGGAAGGTAAACTAGCATCTGTGTTGCTGGGTGTTAGATGTGTGTTGTGAAATAGAAGGCTGTATATGTGTCACATGCAGGGTTTTTGAGAATGCCAGGAAAGACTACTATACCAAGCCTCAGCTTCCATCTTTGACCTGTTTGCCTTCAAAACCAATACCACCAAGGAGATTCTTATGTATTACCAACTCCATCTGCCAGAACAAAATATAATGTTGGCTTGCTCTGGACCACAGAGTCAGTGGGATGACCCTGAGGAAACACTTGCTGGAAGATTTCTCTTTAATGATACTGGCCTCTTGGTTATCATAGCCAATCCTTCAACCTCAGTTAACTAGAACCACAGATTTTTAATTCAAAATATTGATTGACCCCAATAGAGTCTTTAAGGGCCCCTTAAAGTTGCTTCTGAAACTTCAAAAAAATCATGCCACCATTATCTGTCCTACTTTCAACATTATATTGTGAGTTGCCATAATAGCTCATTTTGCTCTGAACACTCAATGACTTTTCCAGCTTAATGTGCCAGTCACAATTAAATTCACCAATCTCAGGTCTATCACAAAAATACCCCATTAACCTGTTAACATTCTTGTATTAACTAAGTTTCTATTGCTGTGATGAAATACCATGACAAAAAGTAACTTGGGGAGGACAAGGTTTATTTACAATTCCAGATCATAGTTCATCACTGGGGGAAGCCAGGGCAGGAACTCAAGGCAGGAACATAGAGGCAGGAACTGAAGCAGAGGCCATGAAGGCTTACTCCCCGTGACCTGCTCAGTTTGTCTTTTTATACATTCCAGGACCATTTCCCAAGGATAGCAGAACACAGCAGCCTGGGACCTGCCATAGCAATCATAAATAAAGAAAACTACCCACAGACTTTCCTGCAGGCTAATATTATAGAAACAGTTTCTCAGTTGGGTTTCTGCCTTTTAGATGACCCTAGCTTGTGTCAAGCAGACAAAAATCTAGGCAGCAAAATGTCCATCAGTAATTTGCAGATGGACGTGAAAGATTAGTAAATAAGCCCAGTGGAATATTATGTAGAAATAAAACAACAAAATTATTTCATTTGAAACAACATAGCACAGGAAGGCACTGTGTCTAATAAGAATAAGTCAAGCACAGAATAGCAAGTACCTTCTGTTCTCACTTGTATGTGGAAACTAAAACATTAAACTTAAGGAAGTAGAGAATAGGATAGTTTTTTTTTTTTCATCTGCTTCCATTAGGGGTGTTTGGGAGAGAAGAATAGGGAGAGGAAGGACAATGGTTAACAGGTATGTGTTAATAGGAAGAATTACTTTTTACACTCTACAGTTGTAGTGAACTATAGTTGACAACAGTAAATTAATATTTAAAAATGTTTAGCAGAGAAGACTTTCATTTCCCTGGAATAAAGAACTGTTGAATGTTTGAGGTCTTAGGTTTGCCAGTTTCTTATCTAATCATTGTTTAACATATATATATTAAAATGTCTCTGTAACCCATTTACAAGTATATGTAAGTATACTTAAAATATACTTTTAAGCATTTTTGTTTATTTGTGAAGATTTTACATAATACATTTTTTTTAAAAATTAAAAATTTTTAAAGGTATTTTCACATTTTTTTCCTTAAACAGATTGGAGATATCAGTCAGGAATTATGTTTCCCATTTTATAAAGATCAAGTGAAGCCATAGCCCTCTCAGATTTCAACCTCTTAAATTCACAGCTGTAGGAACAGCCTTAAAGAAATTACCTAATCAATTTCAGAAAGAAAATTAATATTTTTTCTTTTAATCAGGTTATGTCATTCTACACAGGACTCAAAACAGAAGAGAACAAAGACATTCTAAAACAAGCTAAAATTTATTGCCCTTGTGTGGACACTAGAAATAGATCTCTTCCCATGTTACAACTTCCTGACCAGAACACTTACAATACAGACTCTAAGATCAACCATCAATAAATGGGACCTATCGAAACTGAAAAGCTTCTGTAAAGCAAAGGACACTGACATCAGAACAAAACGACAGCCTACTGACTGGGAAAGGATCTTCACCAACACTATATCTGACAGAGGGCTACTATCCAGAATAGATAAAGAACTCAAGAAATTAAAAGCAACAAATCAAGTAATCCAATTAAAAAATGGGGTATAGAGCTAAACAGAGAATTCTCAGTAGAAGAATATCAAATTTAGAAAAACACTTAAAGAAATACTCAATGTCCTTAGTCATCAGGGAGATGCAAATCCAAACCACCCTGAGATTCCACCTTAAACCCATCAGAATGGCCAAGATCAAAAAGTCAAGTGACAACACATGCTGGAGAGGATGTGGAGAAAGAGGAACCCTCCTCCATTGCTGGTGGGAATATAACCTTGTACAACTACTTTGGAAATCTATCTGGTGGTTTCTCAAACAATTAGGAATAGTGATACCTTAGGATCCAGCTATACCACTCCTAGTCGTATATCCAAAATATGTTCAAGTACACAAGGACATTTGCACAAACATGTTCAGAGCAGCTTTATTTTTAACAGCCAGAACCTGAAAATAACCCATTTGTCCCTCAACTGTGGAATGGATACAGAAATTGTGGTACATTTACATAATGGAATACTATTCAGTAATTAAAAACAAGGAAACCATGAAATTTGCAGGCAAATGGTGGGAACTAGAAAAGATCATCTTGAGTGAGGTAACCCAGACACAGAAAGACACCCATGGTATATACTCACTTATAAGTGGATATTAGACATGTAATATAGGATAAACATACTAAAATCTGTACATCTAAAGAAGCTAAAGGGCTATAGCTGGGATACAAAGTGAATAAACTGTAATTAATACAAAAATAAATACATTTTTAAAAAAGAAAGAAAAAAAGAAGAAAATCAAATCTTTAAAAAATTTATAACTAGTAAAAAGTAAAAATGAGAATTCTAACATGTTTTATGTTGGAGAGCTATGTATTATATTTAGAATTGTACTACAGTTTTGAAAGTCCATTTACAAAGAACAAGTTGACTCTCATTTTGTTATTATGTGGATTGGAATGGGTAAACTTGAAAGATATGTTAAAGGAAAAGGCATAAAAATGGTACTTGCATGTGATCTCATCGGAAGGGGTTATTTCCAAGTTTCCAGAGTAACTCAACTTTTGTAACACAGACTGAATCCTGGTTTTCATTGATCTTCTGTTGTTACGTTTACTAGATCGAAATTTCATGACAACATCTGCAACCACACCATTCCCTTCTTTCCTGTAAGTCATAAAAACACATACTTTTGGTAATTTTGTACTGCTTATGTGGCCATCTTGATTAAACCATTTTTAAAAGAACTCATATGAGAACATGTTTGTGTAATAGTGCATACTGAATGATGTACCACAGTGTTATCTCTTCCATTTGATTTTAATACAACTCACTGCAATCACCATGCAGTACGGCCAGCTTTGAAGTCAGAATGCTATCATCATGTGACTGCTTGTAAACTAAGTTTCTTAATACACTGTGTCCAAATATCTTACTGTTTTAAATTTTTTGTGAACATTATGTGCATAAATTGATAGAGAACTTTTGGAAAGAATGCATCAAAAACACTAGTATTATCTGTTACTGGACTTCTTAACTTGAGAAAAATATTCATTGTCCTAAACAACTGAACTCCATTGAAATCATGAATTAAAGAGGAAAAAACCCTGCTCATCATAAAGACAAGATTTATCTCTTTTCAAGGCTCAGTTGCAAATGGGATAAAAAAGATTCTTTTCCTGATAATTTGCAATCATGAGCCTGGCTATATAATGTATGTGTTTTTATTGATACTAGTTACTTATTCTCAGAATCTTTAAGGTATTAACAAGATAAAATAAAATGGAGAGTAAAATGAGCACTTTAAAGTGTTCCACACAGTATCATTAAAGAAATGATTAATTATTTAAGAAGAAATTATAAATATAAGAAAAATAAGAGGGCCTCTGAAAGACTCTGCTGATCGAGGTATCAAAGCAAAGGCTGAGACTCATAGCCAAACTTTTGGCAGAGGGCATGGAATTTTATGAAAGAAGGGGGAGATAGGAAGACCTAGAGGAAACAGGAGCTCCACAAGGAGAGCAACAGAGCCCAAAAAAACACAAAAAACAAAAAAACAAACAAACAAAAACACAAATAAACAAACAAACAAAAAACAAGCCCTGGGGGCCCTGCAGAGACATTGTCCAACCAAGGACAATACGTGGAGAAGACCTAAAACCCCTGCTCTGATGTAGCCCATAGACTCAGTCTCCAAGTGAGGTCCCTAGTGAAGGAAGCAGGGGCTTTTTCTATCATGAACTCAGTGACAGGCTCTCTGATCACCTCCCCCTGGGGGGTTCAACCTTGCCAGGCCACAGAGGAAGACAAGGCACCCAGTCCCGATGAGACCTAATAGGCTATGATCAGATAGAAGGAGAGGAGGACCTCCCCTATCAGTAGACTAGGGAAGGGGCACATGGGGAGAAGAGAGAGGCAGGGTAGGATAGGGAGGAGACAAGGGAGGGCCCACAGCCGGAATGCAAATTGAAAAATTGTAATAAATGATAATTAAAAAGAAAAACATTATTTTAAAAAAATGGAAGATTTTATGCCCTTAAAAAATTAGGTAAGTAGAGTGTTGTGGTTCATGCCTGTAATCACAATGTTCTGGAGGTTGAGGCAGGAGAACTGAATGAGTCTGAGGCCATCTTGGGCTGTAAAGTAAGACTTGTCTCAACAAAGCAAAAAGATCAAGTAAAGCTTTGTAGATAGAAAGCAACTTCACTGAAGTAATAGCTTTACAAGTCATTTACAAACAATGTTGGCCAAAGCTAAAGAAATTCAGTTAACTGAAAGGTGGGTATGATGAAGTTACAGAGACTAATAACAGATAAAGTAATTAACAAGAGCAAATAAACATTAAGAGACACAGAAACATTCAATGCATACTGAAGTAACAGTAAAGAAGAGCACAAACAAAACAAACTATAACACTGGTTGGCCATTGAGCTCTAAAGATACTGCTGCCTCTTCCTGGAATTATAGTGATTTGGCTACATGCCCATATTTTATAAACCTAAATTCTAGGGAGTCAAACTCAAGTTCTCATGCTTGCATGGCAAACAGTTTACTGGCTGCCCTATCTCCCAGTCTGTGATCTTTATTTTGAATTGACCAAACCACTTCTTTGCAGTGACTTCCTATGTCATTCAGAATAAACTCTACAATCCTTTGCCATGACCTACAGTACCTGCACTTGCTTTTGTCTAGATCTTGGATTATGATCATTACCTTGACTCCATTATATCCTCACAGGCATACTTGCTGTTGTTTGTCTCTGTGCATGTCACCATGTGAAAAGTTCATTATTTTTAAAGCTCATCTTCGTATACACTTATTAATAGGTAAATAAATGTAAATATAATATATTAAACATCTCATATTTAATAATGGTAAATTAGTGCCATTAGAATGGTTTAAATAAAGGAATAGTGTGCTTGAAATTTTGCTTAAAACAATGTTTATGTTTAATATGTTCAGTGGAACAAGACTAGCAGTAAGGAGAGGCATTTGGAGACTGTTATAGTCCAAGAGAGAGAAGGACAATTGCGTTACATTTAAAGTAATGGAGATGGGCGGTATTTCAGTAATCAGACTTTAGGACCAGGCAATTTGGTATGTGGGTCTGAGGAGGAGTCAGTAATTGAAGCTGAGTCCCAGCTTTCTTTCCTAAGCAATTAGTTGATAGTGATGCCAAACACTGAGATGGATAATGCTGGTCGTCTAATATACTTGATTGAGGTAATTGGACAGGTATGGTTCTCTGTATGTTAAGTTGTCTAAACAATGCTTGTGTTTATTTATATCTATGGATGAAGAATCACCATGTAAGAGATACAACTTCAAGATTAATCAACAGATAATCAGCAGTGGCGATGGAACCATTGAAAAGAAAGAAAATGTGCTGACGTATGTGGTTCACAGTGCACACTCATGTTCAACATGTGAGGATCATACTAGAACGAGCAAAGGAAATAGAGAGCATATCTAGATATATAACAGGGTAATCATAGATATGTAGAGTCCTAGGAGCCAGGGAATAGAATTTCAATGAGCCAACATTGCCAAATGATGCTCAGAGTTCCAAGAGTAGAACTAAAGTAATGTGGATTTTTGATTTTGTGATGTAGATGCTGTTGATGAAATTGGCAAGAACACCTTGTATTTTGGAGTGTGTCCAGAAGACAGGCCACAGTGACTTAGTGGCAGTAGGAAGTTAACAAATGAAACAAAAATGTGGGTAGCTTTTTAAATCTTCTCCTCCAGTTTTGTCTTAAAACTTTGAGCATTACAAGCTAGTGCACATACAACAAATCACCCAAAGGAATGCACATTGAACAAGTAGAAATGTCTTTTGTAATCTTCCCATAGTTTCTTCCTCATCCTCTAAGTCTTCATCAAAATTCAATTTAACTATAAACTGCTTACTTTCGTGATGTTAATTTTTATACCTTTTTTGCATACTAAAGAGTTTTCACATTGTCATCTGAAGGATTGAGTAATGTGGGCAGTTAAGACATTTCTGGGCCTATTACTCAGTGTGACTGTTTTCACTAGAAGAGCTTCTTTTATCACATCACAAGGATACACAATAGCTAAAGCATTATAGCAGATTCTGGCAAAGCCAGCATACTACAGACTTGTCATTGACATTTCAGGCAAGTGAAGCCATAAACTTAATTCTGGTGTTGGCATGGTGTGCTGATCTTGGATGAATACATCCCAAGTATTGCACAATTAAGAAGGGACTATCTATCTAGACTGCATTATGTTATCCAGTGGATTTAGACAGTAGCCTCAGCTTGATTACTGTTCTCTCACAGTAGCTTTTCCTGTAGTCTTTCTTTTTTCTTCCATTAAGAATAAAGTGACGTGGTTATTTATATCAATAACAAAATAAATACAACATTTCCATTGTCTTTTAGGCTGCCTGATTGTCTTACTATTTTTATTTTCATGTTATTAGAACAATTACATAAAAATGTCATTTAATATCCATAGTGCAAACAGAAGTCAAACATTCTAAATTACATCTTTTCAAATACATTTTCAGTAAGGTTTCACTTACCTCAGTTTGACAACATGTGTTCTGATAAACTCACTTCTTAGATTTGATTCTCGAAATGCATTAGTAATCTGTAGGAATGAAATGGGAAAACAATCTCGCTGTCATTGCAGTCTCTCCTTTGTATTTTAATGACTTTGTAACATGGGGCTTATATAAGGAGAAGCAGAAATCTATCAGGTGAGGACAGGTCAGGTCGTTACAGATAACATAGAGCCAATATAAGCAGATAGTATAACCTTCTGATATGGTTCCTATTTTGTAGTTGTTAAGCACAGAGACCTGGACAGGGAATGTCTTTAATACAAGCCACTCTAATACAGAAAATCTATGAGCCCCATACAACTCTTGATATGTGTGTGGTGCACAATGACTATGTTTTAAATGGATGAAATCAACATTAGGCGCAGGCTAATTACAATGATTAGTGGTGAAATATCTGAAGGGAAGTGGAAGCAAAAAAAAAGTGTATTCCTAATTTTTTTTTTCATGCTTAACCAGCAGATGTCACTTTTAGCATTTGTTGACAATTTCTTAACCTTACAACCTATTTCCCAGTAAAGGTAGTTTTGTGTTGAGTATAAAATTCAGTTTCACAGTTTCAGAGTTCTCCTGAGGTGCAGGATCAGGTACACTGTGATTTCATAATAGAGAGTGGATTGCTTTCACTTATGACGTGAGTTTGTTCATACTTGTGTGTGTCAACATGAGAAGACAGAAATGAGGAATTAGGCATGTGCTGAAAATTATGTTTATCCAGGATGTGGAGTCAAGTTTTTTTCAGATGATAATATGTGATTCTATAATACTATACCTTTTATATATCAGTTACTATTAGCAGATTAGAAGCAAAACAATGATATGAAAAAATAATTTTGTTTTTTCATACATTTTTTCATAATTTGGTTTTTAGATTTTCTTTAAAATAGTGAAACTGTTGAACTTATTAAAGTAATTTATGTTTCCTTTATAAAATTAAAGAAATACAGCAACTATAACGAATAAAAGCTAAAGTCATTAAATTATATAGTCTAATATGAACTGTTTCTGTAATTTAGTGACCATTATTCCAGTTATTTATGTAAAAAGATATTAGTTGCAATGTTTAAGTTCCCAAGTTATCAGACTATTAAAACAACTTAATTTTTAATATTTATTTGGTTTTACAACCTGTTTTATTGATTTTTTTATCACATTGGGAAAAAACAAGAGTGAAGAAGAAAGAATTTTAGTTTCCTCATGATTGACAGTTTCAATAATCTTTTCATATTAGGGAACATTCTGGAATATTCACCCAGTCACATTCATGATTTTTAAGGACTAATGTAAATTATATGTCATTTTAGTAAATTCCAACAAATTAAAACATAAGTGACGACCATTATATATATTAATTTAGTAGGCCATATAAAAGCATTGCCAATAAAATTAAAGTACAATTGTCACATTTTTGCTTTTAGAAGGGAAACTCTGTAGTAGCTGCTTGTGTGTTCTACAAATCATCTTTTCCAGTCTATGTTATTTGAAAACTGCAGCATTCTCTGTTATCTGTGAGGTGAAAGTTAGAGATGATATTCTGTGGACTTCTTTACTATCCATTATCATCTTTTCTCATTTTCTTGAAATTCAAAGATTTAGAAAGCTCGGTTTTCAAGGAAGAAAAGAAATAAGGTATGATCTTTCTATTGTAATACTTGTCTGTAAGTGTGTGTGTATGAGTGTTACCTTCACTTCTCTTTTCTGAAGATGAAATGAGGGAAAGTGGATCTCTGTGGGAGGTAAGATGGGTGGGGAGCTGGGAGAAGTGGAGGGAGTAGAAACTGATGAAGATGTATGAAAGGAGAATGCATTGTCATTAAAGATGATACAAAATTTAAAAATAACTAAAAAATTCAGTTTAAAATATAAAGCAAAAAGTTAATGTATTCCTTTATTTTGTTGCCTTGTTTTCAGCAGCTAAGTCCTTTATTCATTTCTTTTTAAAAATGAGTCCCAGAATTCATACTTCTCTGATCTCAGTCTCCCAATGTATTCCCCTTGTCTTGGTACAGGAATGTCACTATGCATATTTGAAGAAAATAATATTTATTGTTTGCAGAGACCTATAGCATCTTCTTTCTACTGAGAAGTGACCACTCATATATACAGCCATGACACCTGGTTTGAATTTCAGTTCTTTCCATAAGTATGTATCCTTCTAAAGAGGAAGAATTTGTATGTATTAACTATGTAAATCATAAAACAAAAACTCAAGGAAAAATTTAAAATATTAAGTATATTGTCCAGATACAGTACTTTAAATGTAGTTTAGTAATGATGTAGGGGAAAAGATTGATCAGTGGAAGAAAGTAGATGACAGAAGAAGAAAAGGGAGAGTTTAACATGTGGTAAAGGGGTGGCAACACTATGTATGTCATTTGCACCAAAAGCTCCAGCAGACCAGACAAAAACCAAAAGATAAAACAAAAACCTACTGAAAGAATTTAGAGATCTGTTTATAAAGGAATGTTTAAATGGAATGTTGTGTACTTATACACTTCAGTTCTTATTAGATATTTTAAATGGTGTGTTTCTGAACCCATTAATATTTAAATATTCCAAGTTAAGTAATTTTTTTCAGGAAAAGAAAGAATAACATATTTTTGATTAGACTGTAATAAAGGCATGTATGTTTGTGTCTGTAAGATGGATTTGTATAGGAAGGTATATACACCATGAAATGGTTAGTAATAGATGTGAACCACTGTTAGGCTTTTATGCATATTTTCTTCTTTACATTTTCTGTGTATCCTGAAGTTAACATATTTGTAGAACCTTAATAAAAACACTTAAATCACTTTTATTTTAATGAAAGAAGATATACACATACATTGTAGTTTAAAATGAGAATAATTAAAAAATGTCAATGCTTAATACTATGTGCCCATATGTATGCATGTATGTATTCTGATGACAATAAATATTATGCAAAGATATATAGAATTTATTTTTCTCTCATGTCCATTTATATTGCTGAATATGTGCTATTTATTTTGTCATTTTTCCTTTACTGTTAGCTGCTCTCAATTTTGTGTGTGCTGTGATAAGGTTGAGCTGACCTCACATATCTGACCTAATCCACCTGGAACTGAATGACCCCATTAGGACATCTGTTGGGTTAATAAGAAGCTGGGTCCTGATCCCCACAGTGCAGCTGGATCCTTTCAATATAACGTCTTTCTGGTTTCATTCCTGCATTTAGTTAAGTGCATGCTGAAATACTACGCGGCATTGGGTGGATGTGAGGACTTCTTGTGTGTAACTGTTTACGTTTGTCTCAAGGTTTGGATTTCTGATAGCTCCAAGAACTTTTGGATGCTCATGGCTTTGAGCACCAAGCAGATTATTTCCTAGGACAAATAATGTAAATAAATTCTATATTTTTAAAAAACGTAGTGAATGGATAAAGCAGAGAGTAAGGGAGTATTGGTTTGTTCAAGGTGAGGTGCAGTTTTTGGACTCTTAGTCCTTTGTGTTATGCAATGCTCCTGGAAACATCTTGGATTAGGTTGGGATTATTGTGTTATGCATGACAGCATTTTAGTGTAGGTATGATTTATTCACACAAAACAAAGACATTTAATATTTACCCACTGTTACTCCAGAATATTTAAGTACCAAATTAGTTCACCTTTGTATTGTATGTGTTGGAATGTTTTATTTTGAAAAAATGTTGTTTACATTACCATAGCTAGAGGTTCATTAAAAAAAAGAAAGTCAAATAAATTTTGGCCTGAGATTGAGAGAATTTCCAATATTTGTTAAAACTGTCTCTGTACTGACTAGTTTTATGTCAACTTGACACAAGGCACAATCATTTCAGATGAGAGAGTCACAATTGAGAAAATGCCTCCATAAGGTCAGGATGTAAACAAACCTACAGGATATTTTCTTATTGGTTGATGTGGGGAGGGCCCAGGCCATTGTGGGTGGTGCCATCCCTGGACTGGTGGTCCTATGTTCTATAAGAAAGCAGGTTGATCAACCTGTGAGGAGCAAGCAAGTAAGCAGAACCCCTCTATGGCCTCTGCATCAGCCTCCAGGTTCCTGCCGTGATTGAGGTCTTGCTTATGATAATGATCTGTTATGTGGAACTAAGTAAAATAAACCCTCAAGAGATACTTTTGACTGCATTGTCTTCCTCTGTGGCTTGGTAAGGCTTCTACCCCCTTAGGGGGAGGTGACCAAGGATCATTGGTTGGAGTATCAGACTAGGATCAGAAGGAAGGACAGGAAGACCTCCCCTATCAGTGGACTTGGGGAGGGCCATGAGTGGAGAAGTGGGAGGAAGGATGGGATTGGGAGGGGAGGAGGGAGGGACTTATGGGGGGATACAAAGTGAATAAAGTGTAATTAATAAAAATTAAAAGGGAAAAAAGAATAACAGAGATAATGATATTTAAAAGTAAAAACAAAACAAAACAAAAAACCCAAAAAGTTTCATTTCCCCTATGACTCAATTAGAAGCACGAGACAAAGTTATGGAGGTCCATGTGCTGTAGTTTCATGCAACTATTAAACAAGTGTTCACGCTTAAATTTATTTAAGTCAAAACCGAAATGCAGTATAATTTTTAAATTTTTAAAAAGGCAGGGCCCTAAATTATATACAATATTAATTAGGTAAAAATAAAGTGCTGTTAAGGAAACAAAAAAAGAGATGCTTTTGGTTATGGTGTTTCATCAGAGCCATAGAAAACCCAACTAAGACAAGCCCTAGACATGCTTTAGTATTTTGTACTAGTTACTTAGGTGAAATGTGTTATCATTAATAATTACCAAATCAAATTATTTGTCAACTAACAGAGCGTGCAGATACTTAGAATTTTATTGTACCAAATATTCAGCAAAGATTAATTCTTTATGTAAAGCTGAATGTGAACATCAATCTCATTTAAATTTATTTATAATTTATTGTCACTAATTGCTTGATTTGTGTTTGATTTCTGTCAAGTGAAGAAAAGATACAGAATATTCAGTAACATTATTATATAAAAATATTATTATATTGGGCTTCCTATTGCATTTATCTTATGCAGAAATAAAGAACAAAGACAAGTATTAACCTACCATAGACTCAATTCTCTCACTCAAGTTCCTGTATTCATGTGTAGCTGGTGAATTTAAAGCTTCAGTGTATTTAACATTTCGGATATGAAAATTACTATGGTAAAAGTAAGTTTTCTTGTCTGGAAAGAAAGTAAAGCATGATTACTCTAATGTTACTAAGTAGATTAATTTTCATTTTGTTCAGCATTATAAGACGTTATACAATTAAAATGGTATTCCTTAGAAGAAAAAAATTATTTATATAAATATAACACAATTGTTTTCCTTTGGTTTTTCACAAGATTGACAAAGGTAAGATTGATAGACAAAAGAACACAGATGAACTTTATTGGTCCCTTCAAAGTTTTACAGAAATGTAATTTTTATTAGTACATCTAAATAATTGTTTGATTTATTCATTCAGTAAGCATTAATAGATATCTATAATATGTGACTGTTCATTCATTAGTAAGAAACAATTCAAGCAATTGAATAGCTTGTATATTTAAAAAGTCAAAGCACCAACCCCCCTAAAAAAAACCAAACAAAAAAATTAAAACAGTTATTATGAAGAAATATGGTTATATATGAATATATATTTAGAGATAAATTCTAAGCAATATTACCTCATAATCAGAAATAGATATAGCAATAAAAGGGAAGACTACATTTTTAATCTAAGAGTATATTTAATTATTTAATCTAAAAAATACTTACCAAAAGCTAAAAAGTGAATAAGTAAACCTACAGTCATGGCCAGTAGTCCTACTGTTGTTATGACAATTAAAGCTACTACAAAGGGACTGAAGAATCTTGAAGGCGGTACTACTGGTCTTGGCCTGACAACAGGAATAGAAGAAAAGAAAGTCATTCAGTTCACTTGGAAATGTATACTTTCAATGTCTATGACTATGTCTTTCTGAATCTCTTAGCATGTCCATGGATCTAATCATAGACGCATAGTCCCAAGAATTAACATGAACCCCCCCCCCCGGATGTTCTTAATATTTTTTCTTTCAGACTGTTTTTATTTTTTTATTTTTTTAATTTATTTATTTTTATATCAATCACAGGTTAGGTACTTTGCA
>CM053743.1:23987263-24006757 GCA_028658305.1 Pachyuromys duprasi | reverse complement strand
TGTGCCCTGCTCAGTTTGGTCTTTGTGGAGCTCTTGTTCTCCCCAAGTCTCACCAACCTCCCCCAGATCTATCATTACTTCTCGCCCTCTGCCAAAGTCTTGATCATGAGTCTTAATATCTGCTCTGATACATCGCTACATTGACCCCCCCAGAGGTCCTCCTTGGCATGCTCCTGTCCTGTTGTTTGTTTTCTCCTCCACTCAATGTCCATCCCACTTGTTCATCCAAACAAGCATTGATCATACCAACCTGGGTCCTCCTTCCTGTATATCCTCTCTAGGTGTGTAGATTTCAGCTTGACCTTCCTATCCTATAGGTCTATATAAGTGAGTATATACCATATGTTTCTTTCTGCTTTTGGGATACCTCACTCAGGATGATAGTTTCCTGGTCCCACCATTTGCCTGCGAATTTCATGATTTCCTCCTTTTTAATTCTGTTTTTATTTTTAATAGAACTGTTGGCTTTTTAAAATTATTTGTAGAATAATAAAGCATCTGACCTATGGTATGGAATGACTTTTTTTTTTTTACCCCAGTCAGTGTACTTTTAGGTTTAGGTATTTTTTTTTTTTTGAGAGAGTATCTTATTATATACTTCTGCCTGACCTGGGACTGCCTGTGTAGATAAAGATGGCATAAACTCATAAAAAATCCACCTGCTACTATTTCCTGAATGCTGGGATTAAACATATGCGACACAATGCCCAGACAACAATTGGTTATGCTCTTGAGATTCACCGCTAAAGCGTCTGCTTTATTGCAAGGCCTTCTAAGATCCCAAACTTGGAACTATCACAGCAAGCCCCCTTAACCAGGGGCCACTACCAAGGTGTGATGAGAAGAGACCACCCTGAATGTGAAGAAGACGAGAAAGAAGCCAGGGTTGGGATTGAGGAGTATAGCCATAACTCCCTTCAAGGTGTTACTTTACATTATTACAGATGATAATGTGGGCACAGAAAGCAGCAAGAGCTTCAGTGGTTTTCAACCTTCCTAATACTACAACCCTTTAACATAGTACCTCATGTTGTGGTGAGCCCCCCACCATAAAATTATTTTTATTGCTACTTCACAATTGTAAATTTGCTACTGTTATGAATCTTAATGTAAACATCTGATATGCAGGATACCTGATATGCAACCCCTGTGAAAGGGTCATTCAACCTCAAAGGGGTTGTGACCTGCAGGTTGGGAGAAGCACTGGATTAGAGCTTCTCCAATAAAGAGGATGAGTGTGATTTATTTTTTTTCCTTACGACTTCGTAAACTGTAGCGCAGGCCAACCAATTTGTATTAATATATTATCTCATATTATGGTAGGCATATTATTTACAACAATCTGATTCACTATCTCTTTTCCACTAGTACAGACACAGCAGTGGACACTCTCATAGGGAGGTCACCAGGGAAGCTTCTGTTTTGGTGGCCATGCTGTCATTTACCTGAAGAAATGGAAATACCTATGCCCATCTCATAAGGCTTTTTGAAGATGAAATGAGGTTGTGTAAGGCACAATAAAAATGTTTCTAGTTAAATAGGCTGCTTTGTGAATTCTTTTAGAGTAGATGTTTTTCATACTTGTGTTTCTGACACTCTAAAGGTCAGGCGTACTTAGAAGTTTTATAAATATTTATGATATTTATAAATATTTATTGCACATGTAAATTCCTCGGTATGTTCCATATTTTAAAGTCTTAACAGAACTGGGGCTCAGTTACATTTAGGCAGGTTTTTAATCTAACTTCTTTTTTTTTTTCTACTTGCTTTTGGACATTCCAACATGAGAAAGGAATAATCTAAGATAAACCTTAGGTTCTTTGAGTTTAAGGTTTCATTACAAGGTTGCCATGCAGTGCTTGAATTATGTTCAGCTAGCAAATTAATAAATGACACTCTTCCCCTTGGTGCAAAAGAGTCTGTACAATATGGGCCATGGATGTTGCCAGTGACAATTTAGAACACAGATGGAGGTGGATGTAGATTTGCTAACTTGAGACTTTATTGACTAGATATAATATAAATTAAAAATAAGGCCCTGATTAAATACATAATTTAATAAAATGCATTTAAATACATGTAGTAGGAAGAAAATTGCCCAAGAATAATGCAATAAAAAGATAAAACACATAACTCTACCTTTCTGATCTACTTCATCTCATTTATTTTGTTGTACTGGTGAAAACTGGCTTTCTGAGTTCAACAGTTGGGAGAAAACTGGAAATTTGGCATTTATTAACTTTGAGCATCAGTGGATTTCACTTGTCACTTCAGTGAGTTGTTTACCTGGTATATGCAATCATAGGACACAGGTTTTGGGGTTTGTAAGCCCAGTAACTATTAGTACCTGCTAAGTGGTAGGAAGCCAGAGTAAGCCCTAGTTTATAATGGATCAGTCTTCCCCAGAATAACTATAGGAAGACTGTATTTCTCTAATTGAAATCTGGTATACAATAAAAGGTCCTCTAAAAAATAGAGGCAAGTTGAAGGCCAATAAAACCTGAATGTTAAAAATCAAATGTTGGGCATAGCAGCCCATTATTAGGTATAATTTTGTTGATTATTTTTTAGATCAATAAGTGTTTTTTTTTTCTAGATCTCTGGGCTATCTAGTCTCTGGTTCATGGTTACATAAGCAGTGTGTGGTGTGGAGTTGGCCTTAGTTCAAATCAGACATTGGTTGGCTACTCCCACATGTTCTGTGCCACCATTGCCTTAGCATTTTTTGTAGGTAGGACAGATGGTAGGTTAAAGGCTTTGAAGCTATGTTGGTGTCCATGTTTTTCATTTGGAAGCCTGGAGATCCTATGAGAAGGGAAACTATTTTCAACAAAAGATGAAAAATAATACAGTTAATTTTCAAAACAAAGCAAAACAAAATAAAAAAAAACAACAAAGGTTGGAGTCAGCGCATGCTTTGGTTCAGATGAGCTTTGCCTCCCATGGGAATGACTTTGAGCCAACTTTGCCTTTAGTTCACTGACAACATCATAAACTGAGAGTCTGAGAACCATGAGACATATGACTCAAGCAACAAAGGGTGTGGAGCCCAAAATTACCTTAATCTCTCAATTACCTAAGGATCAATTGTTCCACCCTGTAAAAAAGCTGAGGAAGTATCTCCTGTGTACTTCAGAGGTGAATCTCTGAATGCTTCTGTTTATAAAGCTTATGATAATTCCAGCTGAACTGGAACCTTTGTAAACTTGTAGAAATCTTCCCAATGTTTGCAAACATTTGTTTGAATTTTGACTTATAATGTCACCGAAATTGGTGTAAGGGAAATAGTTTGCTTTTGATTTAGAATCTCGACCAGAAAGATTTTCAGTGCTGGCATTAAAACAAATATTTAGTTGTAATATGGCTATCCATTTTTCTCTCTCCTCTTTAGCAGCCTTTTTTGTTTGTTTGTTTTGTCTTTTTGTATTTATTGGAAAGATTTTTAAATTTTATTTATATTTGTATATTTATTTACTACAATTAATTCATTTTATATCCCTGCTGCAGCCCCCTCCCTTTTCTCCTAGCAGTCCCACCCACCCTTCTTCTCCTGGGATTCCCTTTTCTCTAGTCCTCTGATAGGGTAGGACCTCCTCCCCTTCTATTTGAACCTAGCTTATCAGGTCTCATGAAGGCTGGCTGCATCATCTTCCTCTTCTTCCACAAGGATTCCGGCACTCTGCCCAAAGTTTGGTTATGGTTTTAATACTCTGGTGGGTAGAGTCTTTCAGAAATCCTCTGTGGAAGGCTCTTGTCCTGTTCCTTGTCATCTCCTACTTCTGATGTCTATCCTGTTTGTCCTTCTTTAGCAGCCTTTTTTACTAACCTTATTCTAAAAGCCTCTTGCAGGCATTACAAATGTGGACTGCTAACTTTCACAATGGTCTGGTGAACTCTCAAATTGAGTTCATTCTGCCTTACACATAGTATATGTATATTTTATTGCATAGGAAGTATATGATACAGGAATTCAATTAATTTTAATTTGAAAATATATCTTAATATATTTATATGGGAACATTAATTTCTGCCATTGGTACATAGATATACCTAATGTTTAGCTATGGATTAATAGAGAAATTTGATAATTTCACATTATCTTCAAGAATGGAAGACTTTATTGGCAACGCACTTATTAAATCAGATGTACATAATATTGAAAATACTGAACTTCTTGACAATTTTATGTCCATTTTAGATGTTAGTTATGACATTAACAATGATTTGGGTCATTACTACCTACATTAGGCATTTAGGAGTTAGCATCACTTGGTCCCTCATAATTATGTCTCAAATACAAGAGGTCACAATCAAGTCTTATTCTACTACCTAAGATTTTTTCTTTTATCTCTCTGTCTCTTAACTCTGATTTGACAATTGCTTCATTAGTGATACTTTAAATTCTTTTCACTGTTCTCCTTGATTTTATAACTAGTCAAATATTTAATTCAAAAGACTTGGTGAAAGTCTGTGAAGTTCTTGTGATTAGGTGCTGGGGTCCCAGTAAGTAAAACTAAATGGATATACTAGTGGTAATGGACTGAACGTTATTCATACATTATCATAACCTTTAAGCTGTTGTGGCATTATGTGGTAGAGTTGATGGAAGTGATTTGGTGTGAGGACAGTAAACTCATAGAAGTCCTGACACAGGAGACTACACAGATTTCTCATGTGTATATTAAGGCTACAGTGAGACAGTGGGTTTCCTTAACTCAGACAATAGGCCCTCAGCAGACACAAATCTGCCAGCACCTTATGTGGACCTTCCAGCCTCCAGACTGTGAGAAACACCTATTATGTAGCACATTTTTATATAAGCCTGCATGGACTAGTATTCAGTCCCTGTGAGGTGGGCAAGAGTGGCAGACATGGTGAAGAGAAATAGATAAGAGAAAAGATAAAGTAGGGAAATGTGTCTATATGTGGTGCTGAAAAGTTAAGAGTGGCCAGGAAAGACCTACCAAACAGTTGGCATTTGTATAAAGATGAAAAAAGTGGTAAGCT
This sequence comes from Pachyuromys duprasi, assembly GCA_028658305.1. Classification (NCBI taxonomy): domain Eukaryota; kingdom Metazoa; phylum Chordata; class Mammalia; order Rodentia; family Muridae; genus Pachyuromys; species Pachyuromys duprasi. Next base: position 24,001,750 of record CM053743.1, on the reverse strand, counting down.
ACACACAGAGGCAACATAACAATGCTCTAGGCAGAGAGAATGGGTGGTCCTGAACTAGGGTACTCATTGGTGCATTTGAGAAACAGCAAGGAGGAAGGGTTAGCTAGGCTGATGACCATGTATATTGGGAGGTTAAGGGACAGGGGGAAAGATAGTATAAGAAATATAGTAGAAGAGATACATTCAGAGAGACTAGAGTAGAAAGTCATGACAGAGACAGTAATTAGGGGCAAGATATAAAGGTCTCCATTTAAGTAAGAAAAGTGAGGTTCTGAGCACAGGAGCGGCACCAGATCTTCTTGTTGCTTTTATGGGAATGATAGGTCTGAGGTGGAGTGGGAGAGAATTCACGAGTTGATCTAGCATTCAAGTTGAAAAACAATGATGCTTTAGATGGAACCGTGAGTGGCAGGGGAATGGTCAGAGTCAAGTATCTTCTAAAATTTTGGGTCTAGAACGGGGGATGATTTTTTTTTGAAAGGTTAAATTTGAATTTAATATAGAATTTTTATTTCTTTCCAATCAACTTCTGAAAATACTTCTAAGAGTGTTGATGTTTTAATTAAATTTTTGTTTTTTTATATTAATTACAGTTTATTCACTTTGTATCCCAGCTGTAGCCCCCTCCCTCATTCCCTCCCAACCTCACCCCCACTCCCTCATCTCCTTCTATGCCCTCTCCAAGTCCACTGATAAGGGAAGTCCTCCTCCCCTTCCATCTGATTCTAGCTTATCATGTCTCATCAGGTCTGGCTGCATTGTCCTCTTCTGTGGCTTGGCAAGGCAGCTCTCCCATCACGGGGAGGTGGTTAAAGAGCCTACCACTGAGTTTATGTCTGAGACAGTCCCTGTTCCCCTTACTAGGGAACCTGCTTGGATACTGAGCTGCCATGGGCTACATTTGAGCAGGGGTTCTAGGTTATATCCATGAATGGTCCTTCGTTGGAGTATCAATCTCAGAAAAGACCCCTGTGCCCAGATATTTTGGTTCTGTTGCTCTCCTCATGGAATTGTGGTACATTTACACAATGGAATACTACTCAGCAATTAAAAACAAGGAAATCATGAAATTTGCAGGCAAATGGTGGGATCTAGAAAAGATCATCGTGAGAGAGCTATTCCAGAAGCAGAAAGACACACATGGTATATACTCACTTATAAGTGGGTACTAGACCTAAAAGATAGGATAAACATACTAAAATCTGTACACCTAAAGAAGCTAAGCAAGATGGAGGACCCTGGGTAAGATGCTCAATCCTCACCCACAAAGACAAAAAGGATGGACGTTTTAAGAAGGAGAAAACAGGAAACAGGACAGGAGCCTACCACAGAGGGCCTCTGAAAGACTGTATCTAGCGGTGTATCAAATCAGATGCTGAAGCTCATAACTAAACTTTGGGCAGAGTGCAGGGAATCTTATGAAAGACGGGGGAGATAGTGGTACCTGTAGAGGAAAAGAGTGTTGATTTTTAAAGAGAGTCTCCCTTTCTCCTCCCTCATTTTGAATCTGCCTTTCTTTATGACAGTATTTGAACTTTTTAGACAACATTTATGATCACCCTTACCATTTCACCTTCTGTGGTATCCTCAGCTGCCTGCATTGCTTTAGCCAGACCCAGTGTCTGTGCGTGACACCTTCTTGGAAAATGTTTGTAGTCTAGTTGCCTGACTAATTTGTCTTGGTTTTAAGATCATCCATGCATCACTCTTCCCCACTGGGTCGTTCTCTTCTCCCCGCCCCCACTCCCACCCCTTTTTTGACCTCATAAGGCTTGCTATATTTTTCTCCTATTTTCATTTACAAGTTCACTTGTCAAACAAAGGCGTTTGTACCAGTTTCCACTTACATGTTACTCACTCATGAAAGAAATCACTGAATCTTCTTTTTAAGTCCGTTTTTAAGACCAGTACTAGACCATAGAATTTACACAGGTATTATTAATGGAAAAAAATCAACAAATGACTCCACAAAGAATATTTTTAAAGTAATTTTACAATAGTTTGGAGGTACTTTTAAAAGTTACAGTGCATGCTGTACATCTTAGTTTTGAACTAGGATGAGCACAAATATAAATCACTCTCTACCAACTATTAAATGCTTACCATGTGCCTGCACTGACCTGAGCTCTCCTACATCATCTCATTTAATCCTCATAGAAAAAAAAAGAAAGAAAAAACGTGCTTTGTGGATGAGGAAACAGTGGCTTAAGGATTAAGTTACTCAACCAGTAAGTGAAAGAGCTGTCATATGAATCCAGGTTTGGCAAGTTCAGTTTGCCAAGGTCTACATCAGATGGGAGGATATTGTCTGCTAATTATATGTTGTGGTTAACACACATCACATTTGCTACCTCTATTGTTGTCCTTAAAAAATGGAAAATCCAAGTATATTTACAGGCCTTCTCTTATAGAATATAAAGATAAAATGTGTTTATATTACATGTTGGAGTTGTGAAGAATATAAGAACTATGTTCAAATTTATTTCAGCTTCAACCCCTCCAGGCAGACTGTTACCACAAGGGAGGCAGTGGGAATTATGAACTTTGTTTAAACAAAGTCTCATGTGGAGACTCAAAGCAGATCAAAATAGAGAGTCTTTGTGTGTGTGTGTGTGTATGTGTGTGTAAATGGGGTCTCTGTTTTCTGTTTTACTAGTTGAACTCTTTCATTTGTTTTTGTTGTTGTTTCTTTGTTTGTCTTGTTTCTCTTGATAATCTTAAGTACACATAGAATATTCTATAAAAATAAAGAAGGTTCTATGCAATCTCAGGATTGTATAACTTGATAGCAGCCAGTCCCAGAGTCATGGCTTGTTGACTGTATTTGCTTAATAGAGAAGTCTCAGTTCTTATGGAAGAGAAGAATTCTATACTTGAATGAAAAATATGTACACACTCTCTGTTAAAATCTCTTATTTTATTTCAGTGAATTCATTCTTATTTCTTTTTATATTGAATTGCATTTAAATTCATTTATTTTTCTTGATGATGCAAACTACTCTATACAACTTAAAGATACAGAGACAGAAAGTGGGAGAGGCTATATGTTTTTGTGAGAATCAGAAAAAGACAAATCCTTTAGAGGAGTTTTTCCTTTATGCTGCATCTGGCTCCCCTCTGAGGCAGACAGCTTGGCAATAAACATGGGCCTCACATTCACCCCCAAGTCTTCTATTGGAAAGCCACACAGTTTATTCCATGTTCAAACTGCACAGCTACAGATAGCAAAGCAGAAATGAGGTATCCCGTAGACTGCTGCTTGGAGGATTAACATTCTCATAAAGATACAATGCAAGCAAAGGACTGGCATGTATATGTGCTTGTGTGTATGCCCACTCATGTCTGTGCGTATGTGTATGCATTCGTACATATGTGAAAGGAAGGGGGTTTCAGGAAAGTGGAGCTGTGATGGTTCACTAATCTCTGCTGTCAGTGAGCCTTAGAAATATGAATTATGTTGTTTTGTAGGCTGGTTATTTTGGCTTTCTGGTGTTCAGTGTGTGATCACAATACACAAATTGCTTTATGCATGAAGGAAAATAAGTGCCTTTTTTTGATGCACAGGCTACAATTTCTAGGTGGTTCTACTTTTAAATTAATTATTTTTATAGCCTGGAAGTCCTTTGACATACTTCATCATATTATAATATCACTATTATTTCATTATGTAGTTGAAATGTGTTCTAAGGTGCTTTATAGCATTAAGAAAATATTTTACTATATCCTAGTTTAGAAGAAAGTTGTGTGTGTGTGTGTGTGTGTACAATCAGCTAATGTATGTGTGCATGTGCAAACACTCGTGAATACACACATAGAGGCTAGAGAAGAATGTCAGGTGTTTCTCTCTATCACTCTCCATTGAGTTTCTCATTAACCCTGAAGTTCACCATTTTTACCAGGTTGGCGAGCAAACTCCTGGGATCCACCTGTCTCTGCCTCCTCCAGCGTTGAGGTTATGAACACTGGCACTCATACTTGACTTTAAATGGGTGTTAGTGAATTTTGAACTCAGGTTCTCTTGTTTTTACAGCAAGGTCTTACTCACAGAGCCATCTCCTTAGCTCTGCATTCCAGATTTTGAGTTTTATACCATAGACTTGTAAGATAATTATTAAATAAGGCAATATTGTTGATAATGTTAACCACAGTGAGTCTAGGCTGAGATGATCTGGGGACAGGAAGTATCTTTTATGCCTTCTTAGAGCTTAAACTTTGAAAATAGCATGAGAAGACAAATACAATAAAAATAATTGACTGGATTAAAAATACACTCTTCTTACATGCATTTTTGTACAATTAGTATAATTGGCCAGTAATACGTACAAATACTGCTCAGATATGGTAGTGTGTGTGTGTGTGTGTGTGTGTGTGTAGAAAATTTAGGCAGCCATGAATTAATAGTTAAAAATGCAACACCTTGATCCCTTTTTTACACATTAGACTAAAATTTTCGTGATCCATGAAACTTTTCCATGGCTTACTAATAGAATGGAAGGAACTATGAATTCTGGTCTGAACTTTTTACTAGTAAATGCTAACTCTGAATATAATAACTTAAGTGATGAATAAAAATAAACTAAATGTTCATGCTTAGTGCTTAGGTGTGTGGTTATTTAAACAGTGGATTCAAGGACCACACCTACTTTATTAAATTGTCAGTCATTAGGGGATTATCTCTTGTACTTAGGGCATGGTATAATGAGCCTAAGGCCAAAGGTTTAACTTTGGATAGGTTTTTTTTTTCCTCTACTAGTTTTTAGCTATCAGGTGGACATTTATTCTTATTTGCTTTTCCAAATAGGTGCTACTTTTGTAGTACTTTATTTTCTCCACTAAAAAGAAAGATGGAAAAGGACATACACATATTTTAATACGTTATAGTTTTTTTCAATAATAAAGTTGTTGGTGAAATTATACTTATCAGATGCCTAGGACAGCTCTGGGTATTTGTCTTGAAATGTTTTTGCTTCTTAATTCCTAGTTCCCTGGAGAGTCATTATCCAGAAGCTTCTGATACAGCCCCGTATTTCCTTTTAGTTCTGAAGTAATTTCCTACTTCTCTCTAGTTTCATCTTTTGCTCCACCTCCCTAGGCATCCTGGCACCTCTTAGCTTGGAGATTCTACTCTTCACCTTGCTTGGACCATTCTTGACTTCTTTAAGTCATTGTTCATTTGACACCTCAATGAGCTTTTCATAACCACCATACTTAAAACGGTACTTCTGCAGAGAACTGTAGGTTACTGACACCTATACAGTTTATTTATTTTGTTGTGTGTTTCCTTATACTGGTTTAGAAGCCCCTTAAAGGTGAGGGTAAACTTTCTAATTTCCTAATAAAGCATGAATAATGCCTTTATGTTAGAAGACATTGCCCCATTGCTCTGGCTTTTATTTTCTTTTCCTTTTGAAGTTTCTTCCCCCCCCCCTTTTTAATTGAAAAGGTAACACATTGTCTAGTTATATCTTCTCTCCAAAAAAACAGAAACAAACAATCAAACAAAACAACACCTCAACAAACCAGGTGACCAACGTTCCTTAGTCAACTTCTATGACTTCTTGGTCTCATATACGAATACTATTTGTCTGCTTTTCTTTGTTCTCCTCCTCTTCATCATCATCATCATCAGGAGGAAGAGTAGGAAGGTAATGGTTGTGATGGATGCAACACTGAATGACTTTTCTTTCTTTTTAGAATTGCTGTATTTAGTAGAGGAACAGGTTCACCATCTTCCTTCATCATCCATCCCTACATCTTCTAACAGGTGGTAATGGTCATAGATTGTATGGCAATTTCTACATCAACCTCAAATACCTCTTCATCAGAACTCTGAAATTTATCTGAAGGTTAATTGAAGGTGCAGTGTTCTGTTTCAAGACCGTGAGCCCAAGACTGACGTGTACAAGGTGACATCCATTCAACAAGAAAAAGACAAGGGTCACTTGCTCTGGTTTCTTAATATTCAATCTGCTCAACAAAAAGATGTTGGCTAGAAGCAAGAATTGATTCTGATGTTGAAAAATGATAAAGGAATGCTTCATATGTCAATGAGAATCTTATTCAGAAATTTGTTTTATTTTATGTATGTAAATGTTTACCTGTGGTGGACAGAAGACAGCATCAGATTTCCTGGAACCACCATGTGAGTTCTGGGACCTGAACCTGGGTCTCTTAACCACTGAACCATCTCTCTAGGCCTGAAGCCATGGATTTTTGGAAGAACCATATAGAGATGAAGTGCCACTGTAGTTCATCATTTATTAGCACATCCTGTTGTGATACTGATCTGCCCCCTTGTTTTGCAAACTTGAAGAGAAGACATTCCCTATTCGTGGAAAGCTTATTCAAAGAATGTAAACATTCTTTCTTTTAAAAGCAGAGTTCTGATTCAGTTTTTTAACCATAATCTGCAAAATAAAAATGTCTAGAATCTTGTTTGTGACCTTTGTTATTTATGCTATCTTTGATTAAAGAGGGATCTATCATCTATGTATCAGCTATCTATCTATCTATCTATCTATCTATCTATCTATCTATCTATCTATCTATCTATCTATCTATCTATCTATTTATCATCTATCTATCTATCTGCCCATCTGTCTCCTTATCTACCGTCTAAAATTTTATGACCTTTGCCTCACTTAGCAAATGTTTCAGCTTGGAGGATGTTATGGCCTACTGAAGACTACTGATAGGCACAGCTTTGTGAGAATGGTGAAGCAGCCCCCACTCAATGCGTGACACAGTATTTTGTAACAGAGTCATTCTTATGTTTATTCATAGAAGGCATCTAAAGACTACTTGACACTTCTATAGAGGGTCCATTAACGAATTTAAGGTATGTTTTTCTTACTGCTCTATTGCAGTATATATTGTACTTGTTTTTCTAAGACGGTTATCTTTGGTGGTGTTGCAGAAGTGATGAGCTGCATAAATGGTGGGTCCTTGTGTCCATAAGTGATACTGTGAAGCCTCTTCTGCATTCAAACAAACACAGTGTCATTATGATAAAGGGGTCGCGCCATTAAAAAGCCTGCTTGGGTGATCTGAAAGTACCACTGCCAACAGACACACTTCCAGAACTTTATGACGTTGGTGTTCATATTTATGATGTTGCTATTCACACCTATGTAGATATCATATGTTTTGTTCATGTATGTGAATGTGGTAATGTATGTTTGTGTTCACATGTATATGGGTGAAAATGAGTTAGGGTGTGTGCATGCACATATGTGTGGAAAATCAAGTTTGACTTTGCGTGAGTTTCTCTATCATTCAACATCAGGGGCTTTCAAGGAACTTGAAGATCAGGAATTCCTGCTTCTCTAGCTAGTCAGCTTGTCCCAGGCATTTTCTGTCTCTGTTTCCTACTGTGAAATTACTGTCAGTCCATGTTCCAACCAGGCTTTCACTTGGGCGCTGGGAATAAGATGTCTGAAGCAGGCACTTGTTTGGCAGACATTTAGCCACTGAGCTCCCTCCCAGTTCCAGTTATTATAAATTCTTGAGGTGAGGGGAGCAATTACTTCACTGAAAGTCCTGACAAGGGCTGTTTGTTATTTTAACTGATTGGTTAGCTGGAGGAAGCACAGTATATACTCTAGAGGGCACTGTTGTACAATGTTAGTACTGTACTTCTCTCTGATCACCTCTCCCAGGGTGGGTGCAGCCCTACCAGGCCACAGAGGACTATGTAGCAGCCAGTCCTGATGAGACCTGCTAGGCTAGGGTCAGAGGGAAGGGGAAGAGGACCTCCCTATCAGTGGACTAGGACAAAAGCATGGGAGGAGAAGAGGAAGGGAGGGTGGGACTGGGAAGAGATGAGGGAGGGAGCCGCAGCCAGGATACAAAGTGAACAAATTGTAAATAATAATAATAATAAAAATAATAATAATAAAAAGTAAAAAAAGGTATTGTGCTTCTTAATTCCAGAAAGTATAACCATTTCAAACACACGAAGTTCATTGAATTTCAAAGCAATAAATAACTATTTGTTTGAAGATTTGGTCCTTGCCTGTTTCCAAAGATAGCCCAAATAACATATATTAATAACATAATAACATATAATAATATAATATATTATGATATAATAATGTATTGTTACATATAATAATTGTATATTTTTGGATTATCTTTGGTACATTTTATTTTTACTTATTTTTATTTTTAAAAGACATTTTCACTTTTATTGATACCATTATTATTTTTCAGATTTTTGAAAATCATGAATATTCAAGGTGGTATGTCCTATTTAGAGGAGCAGCCTTGCTAGGCCACAGAAGAGGACATTGCAGCCATTCCTGAGGAGATCTGATAAGCTAGAGTTGGATGGAAGGGGAGGAGGTCCTCCCCTATCAGTGGACTTGGAAAGGGGAAGGGAGGAGATGAGGGAGGGAAGGGTGAGATGGGGAGGGAATGCGGGAGGGGGCTGGGATGCAAAGTACATAACCTGTGATTAATATAAAATAAAACTGTTCAAATTTAAAAAATGCTTCTTTTAGAAAGAAATATATTGAGTATTTGAGTGTCTTTTGGGATAAAACTGCTCTGAACTTTGATTTTGGTGAGAGTTGCATAAATAAAATTGTACTGGTGATCATTGAGTTGCACACCTTAAACATACAAACTATTCAAATGTATTTTTTAATGATTGTTGACATATTACTATAATAAAATTGTCAAGGTTTCTACAAGTAATTGACACTGAAGGTGGGTTCAGGAACAGAAAAATGACTCAGAAACACATTCAATTTAGCACTTGGTAGGCAAGAGCTCTAAGAGAGATACAAATGGGGGAGGTAATTGTTCACAGTAAGCAATTTGTTACACATAATAGTGAAAGCGTCAGAGATTTGGAATGATTATCTTCTTACAAAATATAAACCTCTTAACTCTAGGATAATGTTCTTCCCACTCACTTACATTTTCCTTTACTGGGTGGAGTTGCAAACAGTTCATTAGATATTGTTCATGAACCCAGTTAGCCCTCCAAAGGTGCAGCAGGTATTTACATCACCTGTCACGTGTAAGCGTGGAAAAAAAGGCTGAGGAGACTGAAGACATTCAGGCTGCTGAAAGCAAAAGGCTGTTGACTGTTTCTCAGCTCCATTTCTTCTCTCCTGTTCCTGAACTGACGAGACAGGACTTACCTGTCCTACCTGAGCACTTAAAAATTTATATCTGAAGTATCTAGCATCTTTAAAGCGTTCCTGGAGTAGGAGAGTGCTATTTGAGTACTCATTGACTTGTCCAAGGCAGGAGAAAAAACACAGCACCTGTGACTTAGAAGTCATGCCTATTCATATTTAAATAGACAAGGAAACCTTTTGCTAGCTCTGTCTCCATATTGGGAAGTCCAGAAGCTATCTTAAGCCTTTTAAAAAGCAGTCATTTTATGTGGCTTTTCTTAAATTTTAATCTACATGTGAATTATCTACTAAAATGCATATTTTAAATTAGTGGCTTTGGCTGCAAGAGTCTTCATCTGCAAGGAGTTTCTAAATTGTGTATAAATATTACAATATTTTACATCAGGGGTTTTGTAAACAATTAGACTACAGAAGTTCAAAGACAAAATAAAGAGATGTTCTTGACACACAGTAGTTTTCTGTATCCTAAAGTCATCCGTTAGGGAAGCTTCTTTTGGATCACTTATAGATGTTCAAACTTTATCTGATTTCTCCATCAACATGCACTAACTATAATATAGAGCTATGTATAATTTAATATTTATAGAAAGGAAAGGGAAGAAGGATTAGGCGTATCTAGGTTCAGATCACAGGGATGAGATTTGTTTTTGTTTTTTGTTTTTTTTTCATTCTTACTGACTCTACAAAGCATGTCTCCAAGAGATGAGGAACTGGTATTCTCTGAATACTCTCTTGAATACCCTACAGTGGTAGTATTGCTGAAAGCGTGTGTATTGTTACATATATACTTAACTATAAAAATGGCCTTGGTAATTGTCAAGAGGATAACCTTGTTTAATTTGAACAAAAGGTCATATGCCAGGCACACAAAATTCATTTGAAGCATTGGGGTCAGGAATGGGAGGCAGGAAGCGAACTGCTATGGATGATCGAGAAGGAGAAACACAGAAGAAATAGATCATTAAATGTACAAGTTCTACCTGTAAAAACTCACGGATAAAGAGCTTCAAGTACAAAAGATATTTCAAAATAATTTTGAGTAAAATAAGTCAAGGGAGATGGTAGAAATGTATTGGTACCATCCTTTCACAACAGCTGACCAATGGTTACTACCTATAACTTAGTGGGGAGATAGAGCCCTGTTTGCATTTATTACGGTTAATTTTATTAAATTGTTCTACTAGTAAATGGAAATTCTTCTCATAGACAAGGCAGAATGTTAGCTTCTAGTACATCACGGCCATGCCTAAGATTAGCTATTTCAAATGCTTTTAAGTAATATTGATTTTCATGAATGTGTTTTTAAACACCATCTTGTATTGTTTTCAGAATAAGAAGGAAGAATCGGGCTGCTCCATGTCATTTTCCCAGGATGGTTTGGTGCAGAGTGAAATGAGCCGAGTTCCATGGTCTATGAAACAAATGTTCTCAGGCCCTTGTAAAAGGTGTCATTTCTCAGAGCTTACAAGGTATGCTGCATGATATGTTCTTCTATCCTGGGAACCGGTTTTTATGGAGGCCTTGGGGCACTGCTGTGAATAGTACATCCTCTTGGTACCAAGAAAATTCCTTCCCTGGACTTGACTTTTCTTCCTTGTCATTTGAACCAATTGTTGAGGTTTCTGGTGAATGCCACACTTCTTTCTCTCATCCTTCCTTTACACTGAAGGGACCTCCTCAGTTCCTTGACTTTTACATTAAGGCCCCCACTTTAGTCAGCGCTATATTCCCAGTAGGAGTATATCAGAGAAATGGGGCAGAAGAATCCACCGAAACACATTTTATTTTAAAGATAACTTTGTGTGCTAGTTAAAGAAGAAAAGCTGGTCTGTCTGCTGACATGTAAATTACTTGTCTCTCCATCTCTTTGCCTTGCACTAGACTGTAAGCCCAAAGAAGGCTGGAGGGAGGCAGATGTCATGGTATACTTAGGAGCTTAGACTGAGTCTAGCCTAACTGAAATCACATCCAACTTTTGTCATTTCCCTGCTGTGCGAACCTAGGAAGTCACCTGACTCTTATCTGCTAATTACAGGCAACAAGACTTAACTTCAAGTTGTGTAAGGATAAATGGGTTAAAATGTTGTTAAAGGAACTAGGATATATAATATTCGGTTCTTGGTAGGCCCTGTACTAGGATTTGGTATGTTAAGACCAAAACAAAACAAAACCAAAAACAAATACAGGCACTGACTGGTTTGATCCCTATCACATCATCCTGTGTGAGTCTGTCCAGGCTGTGGTGGAGATGAAGCCTTGTCCTGTCTGCACTCCTTTCTCACACTGAGTGGAAAGCCAGGCATCAAAGGAATTCTTTCTCCTTTTTTTTTTTAACAATGCATTTGTTTACTCAACTGTTTTCTAGTTTTATGTATAAAAAATGCATATGAAACACTCTTCAAAGCCTTTAATTACTGCACAGATAAATAGAAAACACAACTGTCCCAACACACAGTCTATTTGATGACTAGAAAGTGACAAAACCTCTCTGAACTTTAGTTTCCACGTGTGAAAAAAAGAGAAATTGAGGAGAATTACTTAGAAGTTGTTAGGATTAAATAAAGTACTGTCTATAAACAGTACTAAGAGCTCAGTGTATGTCCAATATATAAGCAGTAAATTATATTTTTTCTTCTATGTAAATTCTAGTTTTAGTTGGAAATATAATTTAACATTCAATAAAATGTATATATCATTTAAATTTTTCAATTGACAAAAATTAAGACTCATTTGTATAGCACAGTACTTTAGTACATTTTTTTTTACTTTAGTACTTTTTTATAACAACATGCAGAAGAATTGTTAACATTCATAGGATGACAGAATATTGGTAGCAGAAAGGAGCTTCACAAGGGCCTCCTGCCTCTCACGGAATTGAATAAACTGATAAGCAGAGAGACAAGTGGAACTACAAATGTCAGCATTTAGGCCTCTTGATCTTCAGATGTTCTCTCTGAAGTTTATCTTTTTTGTAACCCAGTGTGCGATGGGTGCTTCATAAATATGGTGTTTATTAACAAATGTTTGAATCGCCTATAGTTACTGAATGCTTGCATGTCATCTTCAACTAGGCACTGGAGGCATGATGGGAGATGACTGAAGTATTCTCTTTTATCAGATGCTCTTGTCTCACTGAGGTAAGGTCTAGGCATAGCCTCTTCTAAGTGTTTCATTGTTAGAGAAACATGCACTTTCATTAAAGCACTCCTCTCTCCTTCCCCCCATCCCGACAAATGTTGTGATTAACAGGCCTTTTGTTTGTGGTAAATACAACAAATCGTCAATATGTGTAGTGTTTAGTACAAACAATAAAAGTTAAATTGGAAACCTGTGACCTTGGCTGATGGATGTCTGTTTTCTTATATCATGTGGCTCACTTATATCAGACATTATATCTGAATACCTTTTGAAACTGGACACTAAAGGACCTACTCTGGGGCCCACTTCTCCATTAGTTAGTAATGAAGTTCACTGACTCTCTGTTGCTCAGCCTAGACTGAGAACAAAATGATCACAGAGCTGTCCTTTCCTAAAATACTCTTCTCTTTCTCTTTTCTTCACTCTCTCAGTCTCTTAAATGCCTTTTGCTAGTTGCTTCATCTTTAATTTCTTATTGTTGTTTCATGCTGTTTATTTTATTCCCATTTTCTCTAGCTGACCTAATTCAGATGGTCTTAATTATCATTTATGACGATCCAAAGAAGCTTGGAAACTGCAAATTTTCATCTCCACCATCAACACAGTTTCAAATGATCTGGTTCTGCTGTTCAAAAATCTGATAGACAAGGATAAGCAAAGTTCATATTTTAAGAAACACTGATCAATGCATAATTTCTTCACTGTAATGTCCATCTGGAGCCCTCACATGTCTCCACTATCCTTTCTAACTCTCGCAATTGTCTCTTAACTCCCCCTTAGACATTTCCTCAAACTTTTTATTATTGAATGATACCAATAAAGCATGTTGCTCATGTTACTTTAGCAGAATAATGTCCCTGTTCACAAGTCTTTATTAGCCTTATGATTATCTTAGGATATAACCCAAACTCTTTAATTGCTCTTAAAAGATTGTGTAATCTGTTTTGTGTGCATTTATGTTTATACTTAAATAATACATCCTTATGGAAGTTTTCCATGAACATGTGGATTGATATACTTTTCGTGACAATACACATTTTAGTGCCTTCTTACTAAGAAAGATGAAAAATTCTCAATAACTGATGTGGTTGTCTTTTAGCCCATAAAGTTGATATTTTCAGGAAATATTTTCTGTATACTGAAATTTCCACAAAGCAAATGTTTCACAGTTGCTTACATTCATGTTAACTAACCCAAATCCTTAAAGTTTCCTTTGTGACATTACTATAATTAGAATTGGGCAGTGATTTACTTAGTCAATTTTTTAAGTAATGTTCTTCCAATAAATAAGATAAGAACAGGGTGCAACCACTTTCTTTCTAATTCTGTATACCTAGTATCTAACAGCTTCTACAAAAACATTTATGTTGGTGAATCTATAAAGCATGAGATAAAAAATAATAATACTACAAAGGAAGAATTAAACAAGTGAAGCATGGCTTACTTTGCCTTAATATATTAAAGCTTATTTTCGATAAAGAAAACATTTTGCTTTTCAATGAATGATGGTTTCTAGGGACTACTAACTGCCTTTAAGACGACCAGTTTAGGGGGGATCCAAGATGGCTGCCACGAGAGGACACTGTGTCTGAGGACTAGGTCAGCAGAAACAACGCAGCGACTAGGAGACTGAACTCTGGGACCTAAAACGCCAGCATTTGTGATTGCCAGGTGAGTGGAACTCCTACGGTGAGAAAATCAAGTGGGAAAACCCTAGGGACATCCAGTTATTCCAGCGGTGTCCAGCGGTGCACAGCTCTGATGGGAGCAAGTAGCTGTGCAGGGCACCAGCAGCCGCCATACTAAACAGGACCACATAAGTCTCTGGGGCAGACTGAGGACGACCCGGGCACCGTTTTGTCTGACCTGCACACTGCGGGCACACCCTGTTCAAATCTGCCAGCAAAAACCTCAGTCAGGAGAGACAAAAAGAGGAAATGAACAAGGCCCTCAAAGAAATGGAGAAGAATTTACCTGCCCACATAGAGGAACAATCAAAGATAAACAGAGAGGAAACATCCAAAATAGGAGACACAGTCAATCACTTGAAGGGAACGGTACAAAGCATGAAAACAGAATTAGAATCTATAAAGAAGACACAAAGGGAGAAGAACCTGGAACTGGAGAACTTAGAGAAAAGATCAGGAACCACAAAGGTAAGCATCACCAATAGAATACAAGAGATGGAAGAGAGAATCTC
>CM053743.1:23964169-23986763 GCA_028658305.1 Pachyuromys duprasi | reverse complement strand
AATGAAGTGAATGAGTGGGGATAGAGAGAAACCAAGAAATAAGTAAATTGAGATGCTTGGTGGAGACCATAAATGGATGAGAAAACGGACTGCTATAGAGTCATTATAAGAAAGGTGAGCATGGAGACCTGCATCAGACTTTGCAATGGGGATGATTACTAAGAGCTTAACAAGAGCTGTTTTAGAGGTGTTCTAATGAGAAGCCATTAGTATTGGGATAAAATTATTTGCAAACACAAGCATGCACACTGTGTGTCACAGACAACTAATTTGTAGAAATATATCCTAAAAGAACTCATATGCATTTATACCGTGGAATCTGTTTGGGAATGCTCAGAGAGAATGTATCAGTTGTAGGGCATCCTTCAAATGTAATCCTGAGAACTGTGATCATGGATACACTATTACAGACTCAACAAGACAATTTTGAGCACATTTTATGCATTGCATGCAAGTAGAGCTTATGTTTTAATGGGCATGCCTTAGAGGTGAAGAAACATGAAGAAAATAAATGACATTAAGAAATCACTCACGGGTAGCAGTTATACTGGAGAAGGTGGAGAGAATAAGACTGGAAGACGTAGTATATTTGTGTAGGTGCCCACAAGATCTAGAATATCAGTGATGTGATTTCTTTTAAATAGATACTAATTAGCCATAAACTCATTTCAAATGTCCATGTTTTTGAGAAACCATTGTTTTGCTTGTCATAAGTATAACTTTTGAATCTTTTGTAATTTTATTTATTTTTAATTGCCAATCAAATATAAAGCATATTTATTAGCATCATTATGAAAAGGTCCTTGAGGGATACAGATAAAACCTGGTCCTATCCTCTGGGAACTTACAATCTAGTTGGGCATAATGTAGCAGATGGAAAGCCTAGGCTTCCTGTGGGTCCTCTAGTAAGGGAAGTGAGGACTGCATTGGACATAAATTCACTTGCCAGCTTTTTGATCACTTCCCCCTGCAGGACTGCCTTATCAAGCCACAGGGGAAGAGGACATCCTCAGTCCTGATGCAACTTGGTGAGCAGGGGTGGATGGAAGAGGACTATTTTGTAATTTTAAAATCATTCAATATAAGAAAATCCATTTGTAAATCTGACACCAGACATTGCAGGAGCGGAATCTTTTCAATATTAGGTTTGTGTCAGCTCACATCAAAGTGACCTTTCTAACTAGACAATCAGGCCTAAATTTAGGCATATGTCATAATTTTGTGTTAAATTCTATAGAAATGATTCCATAGGTTGTTATTATGAGTAAGCCCATCTTTATCAGCATAATTGCACAATGAACATCTTGTACCAGCATCCAGAATAGAAAACTGGCAACATCTTGCCACATTAGCTTTTTTTATTTGTATTTTTTTTGAAATAAAGTACGGCATTACAGGTAATAGCCCTTTATTCTTTCATCTTGGTCTTCCTGTTCCCATCTTATAGCCAACCATGCACAATGAGCTTAATGCTTCTGTTTTTGTTTTGTTTGTAAGACCTTCACATACTTGGGTATTATATTCATGAATTAAATAGTGTTGTTTTGTTAGTTTTTTGGGTTTTTTTTGGTTTGTTTTATTCTTTTTTTATGGCAGCATTTATTTGTCTATCCATAATTTTGCAAATTATACTTTACTTTTCCAAAGCAGTAGATACATTTTACACAGGAAAGCATTGGAAGCACTAAGTAGTAAATAATGCATCTGAAATACAGAATATAGTTTTGTTAGTTTTTAAAGGGAAAAACTAGTTGTTATTATGTAGCCTTTCTGGGGCATTATTTGATTTGCATTTGAGTTATTTGCTCAAACTGCTCTACAGTAAGTCTGTGTTATGAATATTGTGTTGCATTTATCTGTTTACCCCTTGAATAAATATTCCATGCATATTTTAATGAATGCTAAATATTTTCTATTAAAATAGCTCATTTTGATTTCGGAGCACTCAGCCCTAAATGGATGTCTTTATCAAACCTCTCTTCTAGTTTCAGGGATCTAAGCAGAAGAGGAAGCAGAAAGATTGTCAGAGCCAGAGATGACTCCAAAAAAACCAGTGTCTTCCTGATACAATAGGGCTGATCACACGGACTAACAGAGACTGTGACAGCACACACAAGACCGGCACAATTCAAATCAGACAAATCTAAGTGGAGTAGGCACAGAGTCCTACCTGTACCCAAGAAGCTATTTGCAACTGATGAGGCAGGCAACATCCGTTTCTCCCAATGGAGAGTCACTGGTTATATCAACCACACCCCAGGTGAGGCCCATGTCCAGGGAGTAGCTGGCCAACACAGAATAGACTCCATTATTTGTGTATGTGTGTGCTTTTTGTTTTATATTTATATTTTTGTCTTACTGTTTTGTTCATTTGTTTTTGACCTTCGTTTCCAGTTCTGTAGGATTTTTTTTGAGAGAAAGAGCAAGTTGAGAGGCTAGTGAGGTGAAAGAATATAATAAAAATGTATGTTAGAATTTTTAAATAAAAACTCCACAAGGACCAAATATATCTGAGCACAGGGGTCTTCTATGAGAATGTTTCTCCAACCAAGGAGCATGTATGGATATAATCTAGAACCCCTGCTCGAATGTAGCCCATGGCAGCTCAGTATTCAAGTGGGTACCCTAGTAAGGGGAACAGGGACTATTTCTGACATGAACCCAATGGCTGGCTCTTTGACCTCCCCTACCCCTGTGGGAGGAGCAGCCCTCCTAGGCCACAGAGGAGGACAGTGCAGCCAGTCCTGGTGAAACCTCATAAGCTAAGATCAGATGAAAGGGGAGGAGGACCTCCCCTATCAGTGGACTTGGAAAGGGGCGGGGAGGAGATGAGGGAGGGAGAGTGGGATTGGGAGGGAATGAAGGAGGGGGCTTTGGCTATGATACAAAGTACAAACCTGTGATTAATATAAAGAAATAAAAATTATAAAAAAACTTTATAAGAATAGCCCACTTTTGTGTTTGATTATTGTTTATTTATTTTCATTTAACATATATACGGAAAAATTGTTTATAGGATGCCATGTGATATTTTGATACTTGTATGTATTATGTAAGGTTTAAATCAAGTTAAATATATATATATATAGATATAGATATATGTCCTAAAATATCATTCTCTTATAAAAATCGTTCAAATGCCTTTCTAGATCTTTGAAATATATATATGCATATATATGTGTGTGTGTATGTGTTTATATCACAGATAAAACCTACATATAAGTTTTATGATATATATTAGTACATTATCATTGTCTGTGCTCATCTTTAATTGGACTTTATGTGTATTATAGTTCATGATATATCTTTCATAGCAAAAATTAAAAAATAAAAGGGTGGGAGGTAGATGTAGGTACAAAATTTTAGAGCAGTTGCCACTAAGGGGGAGAGATGAAAATAATCTTTGTTAAAAATTAAATTTTGAAGGAGGAAAGGAATTTCTTAAATGAAGCTAACTTTGCCAGTGTTTATACTGGTAATAATGTTTCAGCAAAGAACAAAGTTCCTGTGTCTTAATACTTTAAATGTTAAGGTTAGGCAGACTTACTCTAGAGGAACTATAGAACTTCATGGGTTACAGAGAAGCATAAGTTTCAGGGAAAAAATCAATATTTTAAAGAAATAGCATTTTACACTGGTCAAAATGGCTAAGATCAAATTCTCAAACAACAGCACATGGTGGCGAAGGTGTGGAGAAAGGGGAACACTCTTCATTGCTGGTGGCAATGTCAACGTGTACAACAATCACTTTGGAAATCAATCTGGCTCTTTCTCAGAAAATTGGGAATAGCTTTACCTCAAGATCCAGCTGTACATCTTCTGGGAATAAACCCAAAAGATGTTCAACCATTAACAAGGACATTTGCTCAACTATCTTCAAAGCAGCTTTATTCACAATAGCCAGAATCTGGAAACAACCTAAAATGTTCCTCAGCTGAAGAATGGATAAAGACACTGTGGCACATTTACACAATGGAATACTACTCAGCTACTAAAAACAAAGAAATAATGAAATTTGCAAGCAAATGGATGGAACTAGAAAAGTTTGTCCCAGTGAGGTAACCCAGACCCAGAAAGACACACATGGTATGTACTCACTTATAAGCAGATGTTAGGCCTTTCGCACAGAATAACCATACTACAACCCACAGACCCAAAGAAGATAAGTGACATAGAGGATCCAAAGGAGGATACATAAATCTCACTCAGAAGGGGAGACAGAATAGATAGAGGTAGTGGCTGAAGAGAGAGAACATATAGGAGAGGGAGTGCAGAGTTAAAAGTGTGGACAACAGATTGGGGCGGGGCAAGAGTGAGAGGACAGAGGCCTGTAGAGAAAAGAGAAACTGAGGGTAGGGGTATCTCTGTGACAAGCTAGAGACCTAAGTCAGGGTAGGCTCTTGGGAGAATATGAGAGGGACACAAACAGAAACTCCTAGTAGCAGAGTCCATAGAGACTGAAGAGGATATCCACTACTAGACTGGTCTCCTAACAGAGTGAGAGGAACACCAATCCACCCACAAAAGAGTCTAACCAAAATTTACCCTGCCTAGAAGATGTTCAGGTATAAATATAGAGCAGATAAAGCAGAGATTGAAGGGATGCCCAACCAATGGCTGGCCCAAAAAAGGACTCACCCTGTTGGAGTTTGCCAACCCCTGACACTATGAATGATGCTCTGCTAAACTTGCAGACAGGAGCCTGAAAGATTTATCCTCTGAAAGGCACTACCCAGCAGCTCCTCAAAACTGATGCTAAGACTCACAACCAAACGTTGGGTTTTTCATAGGGAGTCTTGTGGAAAAGTGGGAGGAAAGAGAAAAGGACCTGGAGGTAATAGAAGCTCCACAAGAAGACCAACAGAGCCAACTAACCAGGGCCCAGAGGAGCTTGCTGAGACGAAGCATCAACCAAGGACCATGTATGAACTGGACTTAGGCCCCCTTTAAAGATGTTGCTGATGGGCAGCTTAGGCCTCATGGGGTCCTCTAGTTGAGGGAAGTGTGGGCTGCATCAGACAGGGTCTCCCTTGTTGGCTTTTAGATTGCTTTCTCCTGGCAGGACTGCCTTAACAGGGCACAGGGGAAGAGCACACACTCAGTCTTGATGCAATTGATGAGCTGGGCTGGATGAGAAAGGGAGCTCCTCTTTTCTGAGGAAAAGGTTAAGGGGGAGAGGAGGGAAAGGGAGGCATTGTGGAATTAGGAGGGGAGGAGGGACGGGGATACAACAAGGATGTAACATGAATTAAAAAGAAATTCTAATTGAAAAAAAAAAACCCTGCGAGTGATTTCTGGTGGTCAAATTGGCAATAGATATGAAATAATTTGA
Source organism: Pachyuromys duprasi (assembly GCA_028658305.1). Lineage (NCBI taxonomy): Eukaryota > Metazoa > Chordata > Mammalia > Rodentia > Muridae > Pachyuromys > Pachyuromys duprasi. Next base: position 23,981,431 of record CM053743.1, on the reverse strand, counting down.
TAAAAAGATGTAACTCTGAATGACGAATTGGAGCTGACTTTTCTGTGTCTCATCATGACGTCATCACTCTACATCCCATCCCAACATTAGATGTACTCCATGATTGCCGGGACATATTGTTGCCCACCTGCCTAATTTTCATAAAGAAATATATCTTCTGCCTAATGATTCATAAATTTAAACATGGATTTTGCAAGTGGAAACAACAATCCAAAAACCAAATGGAAGGAATAGAAAAGATATAAAACACTATTGGGGGTATTGATAGATTCTATTTTCAATTTATCTCATGGTCTTTCAGGCTTTTGTTACACTCTCTTATTCTGATCAGCTTTGGCATGTCTCCCTATTCAGCCAATTGTACCATAAACAGCGACAAAAGAGTAGAAAATAGAAATGCAGTTTGTTATGAATAAAGGAGTTCTGCCAAGACTGTTTCTGCTCATTCACCTGAAATCTTCCTTTAAACTGTGTTCTAGATGCCTACTTATTAATCTTCATCCTATTTCCTAAACCTCACCCTCAAATTGCGAACTTGTTTTTAGCAATCTAGTAGATATGAATACTCTGGGTAGACCTAAGTAATTCTGGAATATCACAGAATTTAAATGAGTAACAATTATTTCAGAACATAATTGCCTAGGTTCTAGGGCCCAGTTTGGCACTATGTTCTGTTCTCAAAGACAAAAACATAGATTTAAGGAAAAAAAAAAGGAACACATCATGTGTGCAAAGTTCAGGAAAGGGCAGCTTGGACAAAATCTAAGAGTGTAATTTGTACAGGAGAGCAATCAGATATCCCAAGAAAGCCAATTAATTGTAAAACAAAAATACCTGAAGATGCATCTAAAATTAGGTAAAAATTGCTGAGAGTTACCTAAAAATTATATTATGAAAATTTGTTTCCTTTTCCCTTCCTGACCCGATGCTCTGATCTGTCAGAGCATATGGAAGAACTGGGAAACTGGAATTTAATAAAAGAATTCCCAAGGCCATTTGAATTCTTTCTATAACTTCACACCTTGGAAGTTCTAAACTGTACTCAAGTAAATGGAATGTACTGTTTCCCAGTGATGTTTTATCAATTTTCAGAATCTCACCAATTTTGAATAATTACTGATTATAGATATTTCATGTTAATGAAAAAAAGAAAGTGATTATGGTAGTACAGTTTGTTTAAGAGAAAAAATGTACTCACAAGTGCACTCTATGGAAACCAAATTTCGGAGAGAAACAGGATGAAATTTACTTTTATGCTATTGTTGGAAATGTGGACTGCCACCTATTTCCCACTTACCTACAGGTATACTCAAATAGATATGAGATTTTTGTTTTTTAATATGGTTTGATTTTTGATTCTTCTATTTTTAATGTTCTTGAGATTAAAGAGAAAGTCAACTGCACTTATACTTACACTGTGCCCTTGCTTTTATTGATCTTTTCTTTTTTAAAGCAGAGCCTGTACTGATAGAAAAGCTGTGCGTACAATAAATACACTTACATAATAATTTTCATTATGGTAACTAAGTTTGTACTGCCTGATGGCAGGTTATGAGACAACTTGTTTTTATTTAACAGTTTATGAAAAACAATTGTTCATCAACCAAAGGGAAAATTGGAACAGTGACAGTTTTCTTAAATATAATCAATACTTCCTAAATATAGATACATCATTGTTGCATAAAATAGAGACAAATACTGTCTTTACTTTCTTAGAAATGGCATAAGCCGGTGATGACAACACTGGAAATCTAAATATTTAATTTCAAAAATTTCTAAGACAAAAGAGGAAGGTTTGATTTTATTTTTTTATTTTTTTTACTAATTATATTTTTAAAATCCACACTTCAGTTTCTGAAAACCGAAGCATGACAAACAAAAACACTTCCTTCTTTAAAGATAATGTAGTAATATTAAATAATCTCCTTAGGTTTATTCTTTTGGTTAAAAAAATCCCCCCCCCAAAGCAGAGAATCAGCAAAGCCTGCTATCTAACCATCAAGCACGTTACTTAAACAGTTTCCAACAGTTTCACTGAGGTTTGCAGAGAAGTGACTGTAATTGCTTTATACAGCCCAAATTTCTTAAACATCTATGTATTTCACAGTATAACTTTGAAGACACAGTAAAACTTGTAAAGCTACAGAGGCAAAAGCAGGTCTTACCTATACATTTTACTCCTGGATAATGACGAGGTCCTTTCTTCTGTGTGTCCAACTGCTTTGAGATCCCCACTCAACTGAATGACTCTTTCGTGTTATGTGTACCTAAAGCCAAAGGAGGAAATCCCATGTAATTAAAGCCCAACTTGTAAAACAAGTCTGAAAGAATCAACTTGAACCAATAGTGTGACTTGTGGACCAGAATCAGAGATGGGGAAACCTCACAAATCAGAAACAATGCCATTTATTCTGGTCAGAAGTGAATAAACATGATTACAGGTGACAGGCATGTTTCACAACCTTGCTGACCACTTTTCACATGTCTCAGTGTTGGTTTTATTAAGGAGGATGTGACAATTCTGCTTATTATCATACACATCATTCCTCACTACAGAAAACTAAGAACTGCCAGAAAATTCTTCCCCTACATTGACAGACACTCCCTCTGAATATGCTTTTCTCTCTGATAAAATACATTTCCCTTCTTAGTGTGTAAAACAGAGGTACAGAGGAGAACTTGAGTAGGGGGGACACACGGTTACAAGATAAGCAAGTATAAAAGCATCAAAAGACACATATGTTTTATTCCAAAATTTCTCTCTTACAAAGGCCTCTGAACCCAGTGATACCAGAAGATAAACAAGCAGGAAAGAAGAGTACGGATGTGTAGAGGATCAGGGCAAGAATGGAAGGTTAGGAGCAGTGTTTGCAGGCAGGAGCAGAATCAGGGAAGGTACACAGGCAAGAATAGTATGGAAATGAGAAATAGTGTTCCTGTTTAATGTGTTGAAGGAGGCTAGGGCACTAAGATAGGATGATTATGCTAGGATTACTTCCTAGGAAATAATGAATGCTGAAGAATTGAAATGGAATACAACCAGGCTGGGCATTAAAACTTGACTTCTAGTTTTAGCTTTTTCACTAACTGTGTAATGAGTTGGGGTGGAGAATTAGTCTGGGTATATAAGTCAGTGGTAGAGCACCTACTTCACATGTGTGAGGTCATGGGTTCGGTCATTAGTATACAAAAAAGAATTAAAAGAAAAAAAAACCGAACAAAACATATTCTTTCATGCTTTACAATGTGCCTGTGAGAAATGGAAAGCTGAAGGGTTTCTTAGAGAAGGCTTTGAAGTCCATCTTATACACCACTGATAGACAGTAGCTGATGATTTTACCATAGGGCTTCAATTTAAGAAGTGACCACTCCCTCACACATTTTAAAATAGAATGTGTAATCTAGACAACACTGCCAGGACTCAGTGTCCTTCTTTACTCATTATAAATTCATCTTTAGGTGTTCTATCTTGTCCCTCATTCTATACATAGTGTTAGTATTTTAAATGAAATACATTTTAAAAATTAAACATATTAGCTGAAAATTTTTTGTTTACTTGCTAATTCAAGATAGTTACTAATGGATCTCTTCAACTCATTTGAATTAGTATGAATTTTGTATTGGTTTTTTAAACTCAGTGTTATTTCATGAGATTATTCTTATTTCTAATTCTTATATCTAGCATCTTATATTTCTAACTTATTTTAATATTATTTCAAACTCAAAAAATATAGTACTTACATTTATCAGTTATTGACAATGTGACGTCTATCTTATAAAAGATGAATCACATTACCCTGCATGGATTCACCATTAAATACATCTACTGCTATTGTTGGTTACACCTGTCACAACAGAACTGGAAGATGAGTCAAGGGAGTGGCATGGGGAAAACTGTGTTCAAGTCTGAAAGTGACTTCCTGCATGCTTACAATGAGCTCAAAACAGAAAGGGAGGTGGAGCTGAAATTATGGCTGGTGAGACCAAGTAATTGTTCATAATAGGAGCTGGTTTCAAAGGTGTTGACTCTTAATCTTCAGATCCACAGGGAGTGGCAGGGCAGACCTTGACACATTCTATTCTTAAGGGATACTCTTATTCTTAATTGAAAAAAGAATAGGGAATGTGGAATTGTGTTATACACAAAACATAAGAATTAACTCACCATTAGGCTGGGTTTTGGTCCTGCAGTTGTATAACTCTTGAGGCGACCTGCAAGGTCCATCCATACAGCCTTCAAGGAGATAGCAGAGATCATTTAGCATGAAGATGGACCCACGGTAAGAGATAGTGACACAGGCTTTTTTTTTTTTACCGGATGAGGATGAAAGAGAGAGGTTATGACAATAAGAGTATCTTTATAAGTTTTGGAATATCTATCCATTGTGTCTTGGCTTAGACAGAAGGATGACTCATTCAGTGGAGCTCATCAAAAGATATGTAAAAATCAAGAGAACACAGCAACAACCTGAAACTGATGATCAGCATCATCAACCTGAAACTGTAGAGCAGCAGTGCTTTCTTTGTTTTGAGAGTTTGTTTATTCATCTGTTTCAGGGAAATACAGTACGCTACTACAATGATAAGAAAATAATTATAAAAGGAAAGAAAACAGAAAGAAAAGAGGAAAAACCCCAAAAAAATAAAAGGTAAAACAACTTCTAACAACTAAGGCTCAACAATCATTGCAAAAGAGGGGAGGATGTAAGAACCAGAAGGTCAGGGAGTTTGCTGTGTGGTTGTTTCTCCTAGAAACGTCAGAAGCTACACCCCTAAAGTCTTACCAACATGGCTGCCTAAATATGAGTTGAACAAAGATGACATTCTAACACGGAAGTAGAGAAAGCTCAGGAGGCCTCAACTCTACAGAAAATACAACAGGCAACTAAAGAATCCTGAGAACAGGCCAAATAGTCTTCCCCAGGGTTGAACACACAGAGTGCTTATCCAACACCAAGCAGTCAGCCTGAAAATAAACATACAAGTAACACTATGCATATTGAGATGATTACATTTAGGAGTGTGTGTGCGCGTGCCTGTGTGTGCGTGTGCTGCTGCCTAACAATAATGAATGAAAAAAGAGGCCCCATCTTTAAAGAGAGCAAAGAAGCATATATGGGAAGGTTTGAAGGAAGGAAAGGAAAGGGGAAATGATGTAATTTTTATCTCAAAAAGTGAAAAATATTTAAAAGTGATAAATGTACCCACCCAAAGAAAGCTATTAAAATGACATTTAATTGCAAATCCTTGCATTAATTTTAAATATTAATTTAAAATATGGGTAATAATTAGATTTTTAAAGATGTAAATAAATTTAATTTTATGGATTGTAATTGTGACTTGTAAGTAGCTAGAAATAACATGGGTAATAATACCACCGCATTTCAGAGTTTTGTCAGTTGAGAAAGGAAAACATCTTTTTTAATTTTTAGTTTTTACATTAGTTACATTTCATTTGCTTTGTATCTCAGCTGTAGCTCCCTCCCTCATTCTCTCCCAATCCCACCCACCTTCCCTCATCTCCTCCCATGCCCCTCTCTAAGTCCAATGCTAGGGGAGGTCTTCCTCCCCTTCCATCTGACCCTAGTTTATCAGGTCTCATCAGGACTGGCTGCATTGTCCTCCTCTATGGCCTGGCAAGGCTGCTCCTCCCTCAGGGTGGGTGGTCAGTTCATGTCAGAGACAGTCCCTGTTCCCCTTGCTAGGATACCCACTTGGAGACTGAGCTATCTTGGAATACATCTGTGCAGGGGTTCCAAGTTATATCCATGCATGGATCTTGGTTGTAGTATCAGTCTCAGAAAAGACCCCTGTGCACAGATATTTTGAATCTGTTGCTCTCCTTGTGGAGTTCCTGTCCTCTCCAGGTCTTACTAACTCCCTTTTCTTTCATATAATTCCCTGCACTCTGCGCAAAGTCTTATCATCTGCTTTGATACACTGCTAGGTAGAATCTTTCAGAGGCCCTCTGCGGTAGGCTCCTGTCCTGTTTCTTGTTTTGTCCTTCTTCCAATGTCCATCTCATTTGTCTTTCCAAGTGAAGGTTGATAATCTTACCCAGGGTCTTCCTTCTTGTTTAGCTTCTTTCTTTCTCTTTTCAAAGAGAGTCTTTCTAAAATAAAACTTTGGGTCTTTTATTTACTATCCAACAAGGTTTGGAAAAATTATTTATACTTCTAAAGATTATTTTCCTTTTCTTACATGTAAAAAAATAGAGTTTACATGCCATCCTCATAGAGTTGGGAAAATTAAGTTCAGTCAAATGAAATAAAACAAACTAATGAGCAGAAGGCACCAGACACATCAAGCCATTTGTAGTGTAGCCGTTCTTTCAATAGGAATACTCAAGGCAGAGTGTATAGGGGTCAGTAATAGCCCTCAGGAGTGGAAGACTCATATAGCTTGCAAATGGCTCTCCTCACGCTTTCACATTTCTTTTTTGAAATTGTTCTCCTTAAAGCATCCATACAAGAAGCATCCATTCATTACAAGCTGGCATGGTTTTCATTCTGGCTGTCAGTTATTTTCTTGCCTGTCCTCATAGTACTAATTTTAACTAGGTTTCTAAGTTCTGAAAGAAGCATCTTACTATTAGATATTGTGGGTTTCTTTTTAAACCTTGTTTAGGGAAAAGAATCGATCATTTATCCTTTTCAAGTCTCCCTTGAACTGCATGTTGCTTTTCTCCTATAGAAGATGTGATGGTTCTTGAGTGAACTTGATGAAACTTAAAATCACCCAAGAGACAAATATCTGGACGTGTCTTTGAGGCTGCTTTTAGAGAAGTTTAATTACTACAGTGGGAAGATTTACCAGGAAGCTGGGCAGTGCGATTCCATTCACTCGGCTCCCAGAGCAAGTAAAGAGGGGTACAAGTGAAGAAGGAACACTAAACCTCTCCTTACTTCCTGCATCCTAATGAAATGTTACCTCCTGCCAGATCATTGCCACCACAGCTAGAGACACTCTCACTTTCACGTGTCCCCAAAAGTGATGCACTGTGTCCTCTGTGAGCTAAAATAAATCCTCTCTCTTTGATTTCCTTTTGTCTACGGTGTTACGACAGCAGTGAAAAATGGCACCAAGTGGGACCTTAGGCCTTTGAAATAGGATGGGGGTTGGGGGTGAGAGAGCTTGGAGCTGTGGGCTACAGGAGCCCTAGACTGTCCTGAGCAGAAAATAATTGGGCCATTCTAATGGGATCTTGGAAGAACACAATGCCAAGAGAAATATGAAAAGGGGGAAGCCAACTCATGAGAGGAGAATGAGGATTATATCGGGAACTGGAATGGGGGCATTCATGCTATATTCTGTCGAAGAATCTAAGAGGGCAACAAACAGGGCAGAAAATTAAGAAAAATGTACAGTTAGTGAGGAAAGGACTATCAACCTTGAGAAAAGAGTGGAATTTTAAAATAGATCAGCACTCTTTTTTTTTTTAGATGGACAAAAATCATTTGTATTTATTTATTAAAATTTTTTTAAATTTATTTATTTTTATCTCAATCACAGGTTAGGTACTTTGAATCCCAGGCGTAGCCCCCTCCCTTATTCCCTCCCACCCTCCCACTCCCTCTTATTCACTTTGTATCCCAGCTGTAGCCTCTTCCCTTGTCCCCTCCCAAATCCACAGTCCCTTCCTCTTTTCCTCCTATGCTCCTTCCCCAGTCCACTGATAGGGAAGGTCCTCCTCCCCTTCCATAAAGAGCCACTTTATGCCCTGTGCTGAGACAACCAGAGAGGTTCCCCAAATGCAAAGCTGTACGTATCGTAGGCTCCAATTTATAAAAACACAAATTTATTTAAAAGAAGGAAGCCTGACCTGAACATATTTCTGAGGATAGAGGGATTTCCTGCTAGAAAAAAAGCCACCCAGGGAGTGTTTTCTAAATTTCAGCTGGTAAGGTACACAGAGGTCATTATAGCTGTGGTAGATGAAGGTTGTGCTACATCTTGAATAGGCAGAGGAACTTGGTAGCTTTACGCACAGAGTTCTAGCTTCGTAGTTCGCAGAGTGTAAGAGTCCCAAGGTCAGACAGGTTTACACCAAGGTTTCAGGCAATGTATGGCCGGGCCAAGTTGAGTGCAGGGAGGCGCAGAGAATCCACAGTATGAAGATATGAGGGTAAAGCCTGGGTTGCACTGAAGACTTTAAGATGCTGGAGATGCCAAGTCTATGGGACAACAACCTAGGAAAGTCACAGACACAAACTGGAACTGGTACAAGAGAGCAGCTACGTATAATAATAATAAGGAACTGGAGGGGTTCAGCTACCCAAGACTGTTGGAGATCAGTGACGTCATTAGCAGCCCCAGATGAGAGGCGGAGAACCACAACATTTGGAGTTTTTCCTGTTCAACTTGATTTGGCCTGATCTTTCCTAGATATGTTTCTCGACCTTCCTTTTGAGATGGGGATGTTTATGTGGTGCCATTGGACATTAGAAGTATATAGCACGCCTTTTATTTGATAGAGACTTACAATTAAGAGATTATGTGAGACTCTGCACTTAACATGGTTCAACTCTTTGTCACTGTTAAAAGAGTTTGTGAAGCCCAGCCTACATGTTGACTGTCTATAAAGCTCTAGACAGCCCACAAGGCCAGCTAAGAGCTCTCCCAAGCTCATCTCACTTGCTTCCTGTCCAAAAGGTTTTATCCAGATTTTTGGGACACTGTTAAGAGATTTCTTCAGTTCCTTCAGGGATCTCCCAAGACAATCCCACTGCAAAACACAAGGGAAACTCTTGGAGGCCTGGTAAGGGTTTCCCCTAATACCCTGAGGAGTTCCCCCAAATACTCTGAGGAGTTCCCCAAGCCCATCCACTAACTGTCACAACATGTCCAGTTGGCATATGAGACCCTAGCAAGAGCTCCTATCCAGCTACCTTAGAAATCCCCCAAGCTAACTCTCATCCATTGCCAGTGCCCCACATATCAAAGGTACATACCAAATATACAACCACCAACTTAATTTCAGGTCCCATTACAAAAACTCCAGCAACACAAAATGTCAATATATTCTGTTTTCCCTCATACATACCAATTCCATATTAACAATTCTTATTAAGAACAACTTAGAAAAAATAGACAACTTAGAATAATCTCAAAACATAAAATTCAAAAGAATAGTTATAAATTTGTTCATTGAATTAAAGAATTGAAAGAGGACACAGAAAATAACCTCAATATGCTTCAAGAAAACAGAAATAATCTGGTGGAAGCCCAAGAAAACACAAACAGTTAAATGAAATAAGGAGGTCAATTCGTAATACGAAAGTATAATTCAACAATGGGATAGAAATACTAAAGAAAACCTCCAACTAAAATGAAGTTGGAAATGAACATTTCAACAAGCAAGTTAAGACTCTTAGATAGACTCTTTAACAGAATGGATCATGTAGAAACAGAATATTAATATTTGAAGACAAAGCAGAAAAATTAGATCATTCAATCAAACAAAATGATTAATTTTATAAAGCCCACATGAATGGCATATGCAGGATCTTTGTGAAACTATGATAAGACCATATCTATGAATCATGAGAACTGAAAATGGAAAGAATACCAGATCATAGGCATAAAAGCTGTTGTAAAGTCAGCATTAATTTAATATTAAAACCAGATAAAGTCATAATAACAACCACAAAACTATACACCATTATCTTTGATGAATATAGACGTAAAAATTCTCTACAAAGTGATTACAAAACCTCATCCCCTGAGGCCAGCATTCTGAAATAACAACCTACCAAGAAAAGTATGCCCAATGGCACAACAGTGATAGGACTGTTATTGGGGTAACTAATTGTTTTCTGGTTGGATTTAAGGCCTTTTCCACTGAAGAAAATTAAGTGCTTGATAAGGTTAAAAAAAAAAAAAAAGTCCAAAGCTCATAGCCGAGAAGTCATTGATTGAGCCTAGTGGGGAATCTATTCTTTTGCTTAAGGGTCATGCTGTTAAATAGTTTTCTAAATATACTCATGTTTGTAGCTATAGATCTGTGCTGCTCTCAACCATGGTCAGAAAAACTACATTTTTTTTTCTGTAGTGGTCACATAGACATTCATAGCTTGTGAAAGTGCTGAGAATAAGTGTTGATGAGAGATCAACCATAAGTAAGGTCTCTATATCACTCCCTCCACCAAAGCTTCAGATAACATTAGAGAAGAAGAGGTAGAAAAAATATAAGAGCTGGGAGATGGAGAGTAGTGCTGTGAAATGCAATCTTATGGAAAGAATGTAGCCTTCAGAATTAAGAACTGCCTACAACACTAAATCAAACCAGTCAAAATTCCAGCATGTATGAGAGAGGGAGTCCTGTGGCCCCACATCTGTCTTAGCAACTATTAGCAATTGATTGATTCTGCTTGGAAAGAGAGAGTTAATTTTCTTTGGTAAATTAATTTTCTTTGGTGGTGGGGATGAGCATGAGCACTGGTAGGTAGCTTCAGTGGATGGCCCTACACTCATGCATGTGTAGACAGTTTGTGTACTCACCTGTTGTGGGCTTAAAACAGTTGCAGGACAGTAGGGGTAGCAACAAGAAAGAGCTGTTCACGGTCTCCATAACCTCCTCAATATAGTTCTTGAAATCTTTGCTCCAGCAATAAAAACAAACAAGGAAATAAAAACTTTACAATTAGGAAAAGAAAAGTCAAAGCATCCCTGTTTGTGGATGATATGATGTTATACACAAGAAACCAAAAAGAAACCCTCAGAAAAGTCTTAAAACTGATTAATAATTTCAGTAGTGTGGCAAGATACAAAATTAAGACACAGAAATCAACAGCTTTTCCATAACACAATGACAACTACATTGGAAAAAAAATCCAGAAAATAATCCCATTCACAGTACCTTCAAATATAAATAAAGTACTTTAGAAATACCATGCTCTTGAGTTAGTAGAGTTAATACTGAGAAAAATGACTATCCTGTTAAAAGCAATGTACAGATTCAATGTGATACCAAATAACATTTCTATGAAACTATTCACAGGAATTGAAAAAATAATCTTTAGAATTTATATGGAATTATAATGACCTTGTATAGCCAATTTAATCCTGAACAAAAAGAATTAACACTAGAGGCATTATCCTACCCAGTCTCAAGTTGGGCATATCCAAAGTACTCTGTATTCTGCTACAGAGAAAACATCTATGTTTATTGCTACCCTACCACAACAGCTAGAAAATGGAATCAGCTTAGCTCTCCATCAACTAATGAATGGATGATGAAAATGTAATGTATATATACAATGTAATCAGCTGTTGTGTAAATTATGAAATTTGCAGATTAGAGGATGGAAGTGGGAAAAATATAGTGAGTGAAGTAACCCAGGAAAGCACTGTACATTTTCCTTCATATATGGACCCGAGTTTTTATTTTCTAATTTTGTATGTTCAACCTCAAGTACCTGTTGAAGCCCATTTAGAGAATGCCATAAAGTAGGGGGGTATAGTTTAATGTAAAGACTATGAATGCATACTAGGAATGAATAGGTTTAAGTAGGATTGGGGTAGGATGGGAGGAATACCTCACAAGGAGGTATTACATGGGGGTCTTGTTCAAGACACTTCTAGGAATGGTGCTACAGAAGTTTTCAGGGTCATGTCTTTTTATTAAATTATATACTTCTAATTAGGACCTTCAGGGGAACATTATTATTTAAAAGTGTAGTGTTTGGATGTCAAGTTGACAGGAGCTATGAAAATAGTAAGTTGAAGACAACAAACATAATTTAAAAACTGAGTGTGGAAAATAGACTCTTGGGAAGCCTTCATTGCATGTGTTGGGTGATCAGGAGAAGCTGAGTGCCAAGCACAGGCTGGACAGGGAGGATAAATGCACTGATTTTAATGTCTAACTGAAATAGTTCCGTCTCCCAAAGTTAGGGCCCAGACTGGAAGACAGAGAATCCAACATCTGGAATGTGGACATTTGATTCAATCTTTGGATGTCTATAGCCTACAGACTTATTTTGAGTCTTCTGAGCTTGGACATATAGCCACACTCTTCACACTGAGAGTGAGTACTCTGAAAAGACATTACAGAGGCATTTTTTTCTATAAACAAAAATAGGTAACTTTTCTAGGAGCTGTGTGCATCTCTTCTGGTTATCAAGTCTACCATCAAAGTTAAGTCACAGCACAAGCAGCTAGTGCAAACTTGTGCGGTGGGAGTGCCTCTTAGGAGCCTAGAAATAATGATGGTCATCCTGAACCACATTGGAGTGTCAGCATTATTATTGGACCTAGTAGAGGCAAGGGATTAAAAGGCTCAGAATAATGAACATGGTGGAATGAATGTTTTATGTGAAGCCAAAGGACTCATCAGAAAATTATGTTTCATGAGAAGTTACAGATAAGTAACTCATCAGGGCTATTAGGAATATGCTGAAGGAAGGAGCATTTGTGTGGAGCCAACTTACCCTACTTTGCTTGGGACTGTCTCCATCATGACTCAGAAAGATTAGCATCCAGGAACCCCTTCAACCCTAGAGAAACTGTCATAATCTGTTACTTTTGACTAGAATCACTAAGTGTTGCCATGATGGATAGACATCTAAATGACAAGGTCATAGTGGGAGGGGCAGATGTTCACTTACAAACACTAATCAAATAAAGCTTCCTCCAAATGGCCAGTGCACCACCAATAGAGGAAAGCACAGCACACACCACACAGCTCAAGGAGACCAATTGAAAGGAGTCAGCTGAAAGTTTGCTACATTGTGCACCTTTCACATTAAAGGAGGGATCAGGTTTTACTCTCATATACAAACATGAATTTCTGGTACAGGTTTGCCTTACCTCTCCCTGAAGGCCCTCACTAACACCACCATTTGAGAGTATTATGAACACTTTGCGTAAATCACTTATTATCAAAATGTAGTCTCCTTTTGCCAGATGCATTTTAAATATTCATTTCATTGAGATGATTATCAAGTACTTTACTTTATACTGCTCATTTGAAAGGTGTTTGGCTTTTAAAAGCTGAGTAGTATTCCATTGTGTAAATGTGCCACAGTTTCTTTATCCATTCTTCGGTTGAGGGACACCTAGGTTGTTTCTTGCTTCTGGCTGTTGTGAATAAAGGTGTTATGATCATAGTTGAGTAAGTATTCTTGTTGTATTGTGAAGTGTCTTTTGGGTATATACGCAGAAAAGGTATAACTAGATCTTGAGGTAGTGCTATTCCTAATTTTCTGAAAAACTGCCAGATTGATTTCTAAAATGGTTGTACAGGGTTACACTCCCATTAGCAATGGAGAAGTGTTCCCTTTCTCCACAAGCTTGCCAGCATGTGCTTTCACTTGAAATTTTGATCTTAGCCATTCTGACTGGTGTGAGATGGAATCTCAGAGTCATTTTGATTTGTACTTCCTTGATTACCAAGGAAGTGTTTTCTTCCATTCAAGATTCCTCTGTTGAGAACTCTGTTTAGTTCTGTGCCCCATTTTTAATTGGTTATTTTGTTTATTGGCATTTTATTTCTTGAGTTCATTATAAATTTTGGGTATTATACCTTTGTTGGATGTAAGATTGGTGAAGATCTTGTCCCAATATGTAAACTGCCATTTCATTCTATTAAAAGTGTCTTTTGCCTTACAGATACTTTTCAGTTTCAAGAGGTCCCATTTATTAATTGTTGATCTCCGAGATTGTGCTGTTGGTGTTCTGTTCAGGAGGTTGTCTGTTGTGCCCAAGGAGTTCAAGGCTTTTCTCACTTTCTCTTCTAATAATAATTTAGTGTATCTGGCATTATATTGAGGTCTTTGGTCCACTAGGATTTGAGTTTTGTGCAGGGAGATAAATAGGGATCTATTTGCATTTTTGTACATGTAGACATCCAGTTAGACCAGCACCATTTGTTGAAGATACTGTCTTTTTCCATTGTATGCTTTTGGCTACTTTGTCAAAAATCAAATGACAATCGGTATTTGGGTTTTTTTTCTAGGTCTTGTATTCGATTCCATTGACTAAATAGTCTATTTCTATGCCAGTACCATGCACATTTTTGCTTTTGTTTTTGTTTTGTTTTGTTTTTTACAATTGCTTGAAGTCAGTGATAGAGATACCCTCAGAAGTTCTTTCATTATAAAGGATTCTTTTAGCTAGTCTGTGTTTTTTGTTTTACTTATGAAGTTTAGAATTTTTCTTTCAAGATCTGTAAAGAACTGTGTTGGTATTTTCATGAGGATTGCATTGAATTGCTTTTGGTAAAACGGCCATTTTTACTATGTTAATCCTACCAATCCAGGAGCATGAGACATCTTTCCATCTTCTGATATCATTTTCAATTTCTTTCTTCAGAGACTTGAAGTTCTTGTCATACAGGTTTTTCACTTGCTTGGTTAGAGTTACACCAAGAAAGACACACATGATATGTGGATTTTAAGTGGATTTTAGCCATATTGTATAAGATAAGCATACTTTGAGGCAGACCCAAAGATGATAAGCAACATAGAAGATCCAAGGGAAAACACACAAATCTCACTCAGAAGGAGTGATAGAACAGACAGAGGTAGTGGCTGAAGAGAGGGAACATGTAGGACAGGGGGTGCAGAGAGTTAAAGGGTGGACAACAGACCTGGCCGGGGGGCAAGAGTGGAGGACACAAGGCCTGTAGAGAAAAGAGAAACCGAGGGTAGGGGCATCTCTGTGGCAAGCTAGAGACCTAAGCCAAGGTAGGCTCTTGGGAGAATATGAAGGGGTCTCAAGCAGAGATTCCTTGTAGCAGAGTCCATAGCGACTGAAGAGAACACCTACTAACTAGTCTAGTCCCCTGGCAGAGTGAGGAGAGTACAAATCCGCCTACAAAAGTTTCAAAACCAAAATTTAGCCTGCCTACAAGATGTGCAGGGATAAAGATAGAACCTATAAAGTAGAGATTGAGAGAATGTCCAACCAATGCTTGACCCAACCAAAGACCTACCCTAGTGGTGAGTGCCAACCCCTGAAACTATGAATGATGTTCTGCTAAACTTGCAGATGGGAGCCTGACAGAGTTGTCCTCTGAAAGGCACTACCCAACAGCTCCTCAAAACTGATGCTAAGACTCACAACCAAATGTCGGGTGATTCATAGGAAACATTGTAGAAAAGTTGGAGGAAAGAGAAAAAGACCTGGAGGTGATAGGAGCTCCACAAGAAGACCAACAGAACCAACTAACCAGGGCCCAGAGGAGCTTGCTGAGACTGAAGCATCAACCAAGGACCATGCATGAACTGGACTTAGGCAGATTCTCTACTACTGAGCTGCATCCTAGGCTTCATTATTTTTTTATTAATTACAATTTATTCACTTTATATCCCAGCTGTAATCCCCTCACTTGTCCCCTCCCAATTCCATCCTCTCTCCCTCTTCCCCTCTCATGTCCCTCCCCCAGGCCACTGATGGGGGAGGTCCTCCTCCCTTTCCATCTGATCATAGCCTTTAAGGTCTCATCAGGAGTGGCTGCATTATCTTCCTCTGTGGCCTGGTAAGGCTGCTCCTCCCTCAGGGGAGGTGATCAAAGAGCCAGCGACTGAGTTCATGTCAGAGACAGATCCTGTTCCCATTACTAGGGAATCTGCTTGGACACTGAGTTGTCATGGGCTACATCTGTGCAGGGGTTCTAAGTTATCTCCGTGAATGGTCCTTGGTTGGAGTATCAGTCTCAGACAAGAACACTGTGCCCAGGTTTTTTGGTTCTGTTGCTCTTCCTGTGGAGCTCCTGTTCCCTCCAGGTCTTTCATTTCTTCCTTCTTTCATAAGATTCCCTGCACTCTGCCCAAAGTTTGGCTATGAGTCTGAGCATCTGCTTTGATACCCTGCTGAGTAGAGTCTTTCAGAGGCCCTCTGTGGTAAGCTCCTGTCCTGTTCCCTGTTTTCTCCCTCTTCAGATGTCTATCCTCTTTGCCTTTCTGAATGGGGATTAAGCAACTTAGACAGTCCTCCTTGATTAGTTTCTTTAGGTATACAGATTTATGTTTGTCCTATGTTATATGTCTAATATATACTTAAGAGTGAGTATATACCCTGTGTGTCTTTCTGCTTCTGGGATACTTGACTCAGGATAATCTTTTCTAGTTCCCACCATTTGTCTGCAAATTTCATGATTTCCCTGTTTTTAATTGCTGAGTAGTATTCTATTATATAAATGTACCACAATTTCTGTATCCATGCCTCAACTGAGGGACATCTGGGTTGTTTCTAGATTCTGGATGTTATGAATGAAGCTACTATGAACATGGTTGAGAAAATGTCCTTGCATACTTGAGCATATTTTGGGTATATGTCTAGTAGTGCTATAGCTGGATCTTGAGGTAGCACTATTCCTAATTTTCTGAGAATGCATGGGATTGGTTTCCAAAGTGGTTGTACAAGTCTACATTCTTACCAGCAATGGAAAAGGGTTCCCATTTTTACACGTCCTCTCCAGTGTGTATTGTCACTTGAATTTTTTCTTTTGAGAAAACTTGACCTTGAGCTTGCCATTGTCCTGCTTTGCATTTTAAACAAGGACCATGAGCTTGTGATAGGCCTAGCTCCTTTTAAATCAATAATTAAAACATAAAGTGTCTTCTTAAATGATATTAATTATATCAAAGACAGAAAGTGAAACTCATAAACTCTTGGACATGATTATTGGTTAGATTCAAGAAAGTGTTGGGAGGAGAGAAGATGGCTGCCATGAGAGAACACTGTGTCTGAGGAGTAGGAGAGCAGAAACAACACAGCGACCAGGAGACTGACCTCTGGGGCCTAAAATGCCAGCATTGTGAGTGCCAGGTGAGCGGAACTCCTACGGTGAGAAAATCAAGTGGGAAAACCCTAGGGACACCCAGTTATTACCTGGAAAAATTTCCCAGTGACCAGCGGCGCACAGCTCTGATCTGAACGAGCAGCCTCGCTAGGCACCCGCACCTGCCATAATAGACTGGATCACACAGTCTCGCAGGCAGTCTCAGGAGGAACCCGGTGTCATTTTCACTGAACTGCACACTGCAGGCCCACACTGCACCCAGGTTCTGCTTCAACCCGCGGGTGTGCTGCAGGCTCAGACCGACCACCAGAACCACCCCAGACTGAGTGGATTGGGGGACCGTTTTGACCAGTCCGCACACTGCGGGGGTGCTCGCCGAACGCTTCCGCCAGCAAAAACTCAGTCAGTGTGTGAGTCCACCGGCGGGCCTGGGAGGAACCCAAGTTCTGCCTCAACCCACAGCTGAGAGGATCCTGGGACCATCTTGACCAGACCGCACACTGAGGGCGAAAGCT
>CM053743.1:23944305-23963669 GCA_028658305.1 Pachyuromys duprasi | reverse complement strand
GTCGGCGGACTCACACACTGACTGAGTTTTTGCTGGCGGAAGCATTCGGCACGCCCCCCTGCAGTGTGCGGACTGGTCAAAACGGTCCCCCAATCCACTCAGTCTGTCATGGTTCCGGGGATCAGTTCATGCCTGCCGCACACACGCGGTTTGAAGCAGATCCCGGGTGCAGTGTGAGCTTGTAGGGTGCAGTTCAGTGAAAACGGCACCCGGTTCCTCCCGAGACTGCCCACGAGACTGTGCGATCCAGTCTATAATGGCGGGTGCGGGCGCCCAGCGCAGCCGCTAGTCCAGATCAGAGCTGTGCGCCGCTGGTCACTGGGAAATTTTTCCAGGTAATAACTGGGTGTCTCTAGGGTTTTCCCACTTGATTTTCTCACCGTAGGAGTTCTGCTCACCTGGCACTCACAATGGTGGCGTTTTAGGTCCCAGAGTTCAGTCTCCTGGTCGCTGTGTTGTTTCTGCTCTCCTACTCCTCAGACACAGTGTTCTCTCCTGGCAGCCATCTTGGATCCTCTCTTAATTATTTTTTTAAAAAAATCTATGAAATCTGCTTTGTGATGAAGTTAAAATGATATAAGGAAATACAAGAGAACCTTTTATTTGAGACTGACTACTGAAACATACTAGCATTATCTTCATACCCAACAATGATGTTTTTTAATTTATTAATACTCTCTGTGGCCTGAATTTTGAATGATTTTACAAATGTCTTGAAGAATTTGAGTAGTGATTTATTCTTTTGATTCTGTGTCTCAGAAACACCTATGCTATTTTTACTCATTCATTCATTTTCTATTACCTATTAGCATCTATTAATACAGTGTCAAAAGCATTTCCAGGTGCTGGTCATAGCACTGTGATTAAGAAATGATCTTATTCAAAACATAACTGCAAAGGAAAGGGACGCAGAAATAAATGAGAAAATATTAATGTAGTGCAATAGAGGAAAATATACAATGCTTTAAGAGTCTATCAAAATTAGCTAACCAGGCCTTGTTCTTTCATTAAATAATCCGTGAAAGGGCAGAGAAGAAATTCCATGAGTCAGGTGACTGGAAGTAAGTAACCTGGACAGGAAGACCAGGCAAGTGAAGACATTATCATTTCCTACAAATGAAAATTGTCTGCTTGGCTGTGACAAAGACTTGGGGCCTGGGTGTGTGGGAAAGAGATGTGATTAATAGTCATCAACTACTAGAATTCCCTGGAAAGATTTTTACTTCATTTGGAGTCAACAAAACTTTCACACATGTCATAAAGTTCATTCAATGCCCAGCACAGCAAGCAGAGTGTAGAAGGGTAAAACTGAAGCAAGGACATGATGTGGGGACTCTTCTGTTCTTTAGGATGTCAAAAATGTTTGTCCATGTCAGAGCAATGATAACATGATGTAAATTTCTGAAATGGCTGTGTTGGAAGTATAAGCAATACAAGAAAAATGATTTTTTCTTTCCGATATTTATTTGTTGGAACAAGAGCCAATCTACTGAATTTTCTTTCTTCTTTCTTTCAATAATAAAATTTTAATAAGTTTTTGTCTTCATAGCATCCCTGAATATGAAAGCAGCCTCTGATGTGATGGAGTACATGTTTATTCTTGCCAGTGTGGATGTAATGTTTATATGGAAACATGGAAATCTCCATCCTAAAGAATGAATGACTAGTCATGATGCATTAATCCTTGCACATCTTAAAATGTAGTCACTCTAGAAAGGCAGACATCAAAGGTGTTTCCACCAAACAGGCCACTGCTTATCTGGGGAGAGGGAGTTGTCCTTCTGATGAGGAATCCATGGTAACAGCACAACACTGCTGGATTACCTACAACTGCAAAGCAATGATCTTGGCGGGGGCTCCTAGAATAACTGGATAACTGGCAATTATCTGGGGTTGATACTGTCAATCCTTTATAGTTTAGTAAAGCTCCATAAACAACATCTTTTTACATACACAAAGGTTGGCCTAAGCAATGTGTCAGTGCAGAAGGAAAAACATTGAATAGTGGAGTAGTCATGTGTAAAAAGTGACAGATGCTATGTCTGCATTGTTCTGCATTCTCTGGGATACTCTGCCCCAAAAGCGGGACAGACGTTTCTTATAAATGATTTCATGTTTTTCAGATTGTGGCAAACGAGCTATCCCATTAATTGCCAACAGAATAGTGTCTGGAAACCTTGCTGTCAAGGGTGCCTGGCCTTGGCAAGTTTCCCTTCAGCGCAGCAACATCCATCAGTGCGGGGGCACCTTGATCGGGAACATGTGGGTCGTCACTGCGGCACACTGTTTCAGAACGTAAGTTACTGAACAGAATTCAGTCCCCATTTTTGCTTAAAACCACGACTGTTTCCATATTCCGAGTCCCAATCAAGTAAAATCTTTCTGATCCTTTTCTAAAGTGATGTCCTCCTTGCATACTTTCTCGAAAAGTTTGGTGGGAGTTAGGGGATGCTGAACATTATCCCAGTGTTTGCTGGTTAAGTCTTCAGAGTTTTCACTGGGGAAGTTGCAACAAAGCAGAAAGCATTCTGACATAACGCCATCCACTAATAAATTCAGCCCTTTATTAGGTAATGCTCCTGTCTTAACACTAGTGCCTGTTTCCATCAGACACTTGGTCGGTCTTACGAGGGTGCTAGGTAATAAACTGAAGATGAAATCTTCAAGGAGGTCAGGGAGTAGGTGACTGTGGCTGGGGAGCTGCTGAGGTTAAACTTACAGCACTGACATTGCTCACCAAAGTCTGCTTGTGATTTGTGCTACTTCTTTAGAAAATCAGAGCCTGAATACACACTTCCTGAGACTTAAGCTGGTCAGATCTTACCCTGGGTGACACTGTTAAAGAGAACTTGACAAAATGAAATATTCTTAGAGGGTCTCAGGTGACAAGGGGGCAAGCAGTACACCCTTTGCCTTGCAACTCCAAGTTCAGTTCACCTAGAAGCAGGGCCCCCTCCCCCACCCCCATCATTAGTGAATTCCTGAGAAACTAAAAAGATTGAGCTCCTATTCCAGAGCTACTGACTCAGGAGCTGTGCTTTAGTAAGACCCTTTAACCGTTTGTGTGCACATTGATGTTTGGAAAACATTGTCCTACGTGATGAAATCTTATTCTGAGAAATCTCTAATGCAGATAATAGAGTTGTAGTAACTGATCTGAAGAGACTCAGGAGTCAAGAAAGAACTTGCCAGTAGGCAGAGCCACTCAAAGATGAAAGGGATGCCAAGGTGAACAAAGGGATTCCAAAGTGGAGCATGCCTCCATCTGCAGGAGGGATCAAGCAGAGGCAATGAAGAGCTGACAGTGGCTTTAGAACTCAGCAGCACAGTTACTAAGCTCCATGGGCCCACAGGCTCCTGATTAGGTGCTTCTGATTCTTAGAACCCTCTCTTCATGTAAGCCCTGACTGGGAAGCACTTTCACTGGCAGATGAATCTAGAAGTACTCAAAAGTACAGATTTATAAATAAAACAAACAAAACAGCAAATCCCCCCAAATTTCATAGTATTTCAACCTAATATTAAGGTAGCACAATAATTCATTACATGGAAAATTGGTGTATTAAAGGGACGTTCCTGCATCAAAAATATACATACATAAATGATACTACATCACTTCCAGTTTTAAACAGCAAAAGAATTCCAGCATCTCTTAAATGAAGCCTACGCATTTTCTCCTGCTAAGACCCTTTGGTCCCTGCCTACTGCTCTGGCTCCAGCATTATCTTCCAGTGTTCTTCCTCACACGTCTTAAATAAAATCTCAACCGGCCTAAGACCTTCAGATGCTTACCTAGAAACTTGTGTCCCTGATCATTTCATAGCTGATGACTCTCCATCAGCCATGTCTTACCCTGAACATATTGTACAAAAGAAGAAAAAAACCCCAGACCACTAGTACATTTACATTGTCTTATTTTATTTTTATTAAGAATTTTTAGCACTCATGTTATTTGTCAACATTTTAACTCATTTTATAGTTTTTCTTCTCTCTAACATAATATGCGTGTGGACTAAAATTTATGTTTTGTTCACTTCTTTATCCCTAGCGCCTCAACAACATTAAGCGTATGCATGATTAATAAGTATTTGCTGAGGGAATGAGTGAATAACATTGTACATGCATTACAGTTCTAACACTCAATGATTAAATATTAAATTTATGTCCAATCTGCTATTTGTATATGTTTTTATACTTAAGTCATGAACAACAGACATATTTAAATAGCCAAGTGAGATTATAATTGCAGCCAACTATTGCCAGGGTGGTTTTTTCCTCTTGTATTTTCTTCTGTATTAACCTTAATGTACACTGTTGATTAATCTAAATGGAGTCGTTAATGGATACTGTGCAGCTCACGTATGCTGCTAATCTTTTCCAGTAATTCTAACCCGCGTCAATGGACTCTTAGTTTTGGAACAACGATAAACCCTCCCTTAATGAAAAGAGATGTCAGAAGGATTATTATGCATGAAAGGTATCGCCCCCCAGCAAGAGACCATGACATTGCTCTTGTGCAGTTTTCTCCCAGAGTCACGTTTTCAGATGAAGTACGCAGAATTTGTTTGCCAGAAGCCTCTGCCTCATTCCCTCCAAATTCAACAGTCTTCATCACAGGATTTGGAGCACTTTACTATAGTGGTGAGTAGCTGGTAAAGGCCAGCAGACCTCTCAGCCCTTTCACAGAATAATTTGATCACCTTGTACTATGTTGCCACAAAACATGATTGCCCTCTCTTTAATAATAGTAAAATAACTTTATCATTAATTTATGACTGTTGCTGAATATTTTCAGCCATTCTCAAACACACTCTGGATTCTAGAGTTGCTTTGGTTACATATATAATAATTGCTAAAGAATTTAACTATGGACTTGTGGATATGCAAAATGGGCTTCTGAAAATAGAAAAATCTATTCAAAGCAGCTATACCAACAATAAACTTCAAGGAATAAACCTTAAACATTGCCAGGAACAGGCTTTGTAGATTCTAGGTTTACTTCAGACATTTTTTGTGGCTCAGTTCCATCTTATACATACTGAACATACATTGCTTTCTTTATGGCCCTATAACTAACTGCAGAAAATATTACCCATTGTTTCTTAGTTCTAGCAGAGTAGCAAGGATGATATCACACTATGCCTACACATTTCTCTAATGGCTTCTCTCTGTAACATAATTATAAAGGCATATCATGAATTTTCCTCCGTATAAGAAAATCCTTTTCTGGTAGTAGTTTGAAGTTGGAACAGATACATGCCTGACAGAACACATTGTGAAGAGGATTAAGATTAGACATTTGCAGGATACTCTACCTTGAAATAGTGGGCTATACATTAACTACAAGAACCCACGGCTTACTCTTCAAAGTCCATATATGAACTCAAACTGGAAAACAACAGCAAAAGATAATAGAAAAATGTCCAAATACTTAGAAATTAAAGAACACACTCATAATTAAATGAAAGTCTTGGGGGAAAATCTTTTAGAAGGACCTGGAACTGAATTAAAACTTAGTACTCTACAAAGAGTATATATGTGCATAATAAAAAAAAGAACTCCCAAGAAAGTGATAGAGACAAGGAAAAAAGAATCTAAAACATAAAGAAGAAAAGACATAAGAAAGATGAAAAATTAGAGGAAATGGGCAAATAAATTTGAACTCTTTGCTACAAATCAATATAAGTGATCCCAAAGAACTTGGGAGATAGTTAGGGATTTGGAGGTATAAATTTTGGAGATACTCCCTTGATAGTTTTATTACATTTAACCAAGTAGTTTGCTATAAAAACAATTTAATTTGTCAATCACCTAGAAAATATTAGTTGTCATGACCACTAACCCTTCCCAGAAGTGGAAGTAGAAAATTTTAATTTGATAATACAGGCAGAGTCTCTAATTTATATGTATATATACATATATTACTGAATATCTGTATTTACATGTAGATATATGCATTTATTATTAGCTCAGGTTTTTGCTGGGTCAGACTGTCAGTTTATTGGGTCTTCTTCTCCAAGTCTCTCAGAAGCACATTTTGGCCACAGACTTATCTGTGGCTCAGGGTTCCCTTCCCAGCTGTCTGCTTGAAATTCTGTTTCTCACAGCTGAAGCTCCTGCCTCCTCAACATCATCAGTAAAGTGTGTCCAAGCATGGAGAAATGCTAAACCTTACCTGATTTGATCAGGTGTGCCTTTGACAATCTCTCTTTTGATCATTCCAAAGTCAATCTGATTGAAGATATTAATTTATATAAAAATGCCCCAGCACTTTGTCACATAAAACTTAAGCCTGATTATGAAAATGACTTCCATCACATTCACAAAGTCCAACACATACTTGGGGACAGAAAAATAACACAATGCTGGAGTTCTGCCAGCTAGAGTATCATGATTTCCCAACTTGTCCATTATTAAGGAAAAGACTGTTTTTGATATTCTTAGTTTTCCTCTGCTTCTGTCTGTCATAAGGACCTAGAATAGACTAGATTCTTACATTTCTCTAAGACAAAGACATTGCTATGTAATACAGTTATATACATGAAAGATCTTTGTAAATGCACAAGACTGAATAAACATATACAATTCATGAGGTATTTTATCAAGCAAGAAACAATACCAACTAGGTACGTAAAGTTTGTGGAAACAATATGGAATCAGTAAACGACAAAACTCATTTTTTAAAAAATAAAATGTGTTGCCTTCTCTGTCCTAGAAATGTTTATATAGATCAAACTGGCCTTAAACTTGCAGAGATACACCTGCCTCAGCCTCTCAAACATGGGAATGAACAGCACGTGCCAGATTTTAGTTAGGAAGTTTCTTCTCTAGGACTGCTCAGACTAGCCTTAGTCTGTATATAACGAAGATGATTAGAAAAGAACCTACTCTTTCTGCTTTGGGGATACCTCACTCAGGATGATCATTTCCAGAGCCCATCATTTGCCTGTGAATTTCATGATTTCCTCCTTTTTAATTGCTGAGCAGTATTCCATTGTGTAAAATTACCATAATTTCTGTATCCATTCTTCAACTGAGGGACATCTGGGTTGTTTCCAGGTTCTGGCTATTATGAATAAAGCTGATACCAACATGGTTGAGCAAATGTCCTTGCTGTGTATTTGAGCATCTTTTGGATATATGCCTAAGAGTGGTATAGCTGGGTCTTGAGGAATCACTATCCCTAATTGTCTAAGAAAGCACCAAATTGATTTCCAGAGTGGTTGTACAAGTTTGCATTCCCACCAGCAATACAGGAGGGTTCCTCTTTCTCCACAACCTCTCCAGCATGTATTGTCACTGGAGTTTTTGATCTTAGCCATTCTGGTGGGTGTAAGGAAAAATCTCAGGGTCGTTTTGATTTGCATCTCCCTGATGGCTAAGGATGTTGAGCATTTCTTTAAGTGTTTTTCTGCCATTCTATAATCCTCTACAGAGAGTTCTCTTTTTAGCTCCATACTCCATTTTTTTAATTGGATTACTTGATTTGTTGCTTTTTAACTTCTTGAGTTCTTTATATATACTGGATATTAGCCCTCTGTCAGATGTAGGATTGGTAAAGATCCTTTACCAGTCTGTAGGCTGTCCTTTTGTTTTGATGGCAGTGTCTTTTGCTTTACAGAAGCTTTTAAGTTTCACGAGGTCCCATTTATTTATTGTTGATCTTAGACCTATAGGATAGGATGGACATGCTGAAATCTATATATCTAGGGAAGATAAGCAAGAAGGAGGACCCAGGGTGGGATGATCAATATTCACTTAGATGGACAAATGGGATGGACAATGAATGTAGGAGAAAACAAGAAACAGGACAGGAGCCTACCACAGAGGGCCTCTGAAGGACTGTAACTAGCAATGATCAAAGCACATATTAAGACTCACAACCAAGCCTTCAGCAGAGTGCAGGGAATCATATGAAAGAAGGGAGAGTTAGTAAGACTTGGTGAGGACAAGAGCTCCACAAAGACCAAATAGATCAGGGCACAGAGGTCTTTTATGAGACTGTTTCTCCAACCAAGGACCTAGAACCTAGAACCCCTGCTCAGATGTGGCCCATGGTAGCTCAGTAGCCAACTGGATACTCTAGTAAGGAGAACAGGGACTATTTCTGTCATGAACTCAATGGCTGGCTCTTCAACCGCCCCCCTCCCCCTCCTCCCCGAGGAAGGAGCAGCCTAGCTAGATCCCAGAGGAGGACATTGCAGCCAGCCCTGAAGAGACATGATAAGCTAGGGTCAGATCGAAGGGGAGGAAGTCCTCCCCTATCAGTGAACTTGGAGGAGGGCTGGGAGGAGATGAGGGAAGGCTGGGGAGAGTGGGAGGGAATGAGGGAGGGTTCTATGGCTGGGATATAAAGTACATAACCTGTGATTAATATAAAAATAAATAAATTACTTTAAAAAAGAAAAGAACCTACTCGCTCCAGTCCACCTAAGAATACTTATTGAGAAGTCTTAGACTGCTTTATTTTATTTTTTTAAGGGGAATCCCAAAATGAGCTCCGAGAAGCCAGAGTTCAGCTCATAAGCAACGAGGTCTGCAAGCAACAACAGGTGTATGGAAATGACATAAAGCGGGGCATGTTCTGTGCTGGGTATCTGGAAGGAATTTACGACGCCTGCAGGGTAGGTTGGAGAAAGAAAGTAATTCGAATCACTAACTCAAAACCTTTTTGCCTAGCCCAAGAAATACTCTATGTTCTTTATGGCAGCACAGCGCACAGATATCTTCAAACGTGTAAATGTCATAGCACGTAAGTACTTTTAAATGTTTTAATAATAAACAACCTAAAACAAGCAAAGGACTTCTTTGATTCTATCAAACACAAACTTTAAATGTCTTAATAACCAGAAGCACTCAGGATAAGGGTATGATAATGTTTTCTTACACAACACCCTCACAAATTACAAAGGCAGCAACTGGGATGCTCTATGAATATCATGGAAAAAGAAGTAGTTTTCCTTTCAAGAAAACATTTTTTTTGGAACAAGCATCAGAAAAATGATGTTTCAAAATGACCTAAACTATAAGAAGCCCTTCTGCAATTGCAGAAAAGGAAAAGACAAGAAAGAATAGTTAAAGCTACAGAGATGTATGCATTTATGTTTATTACCAATTACCATAATTTTAAATTAGTAACCCTAAGCAAAGCACAAGCAGCATGACAGGTGGGAGGACAATGTAATGGGGCAAAGTTTGTTTGGGTCTTACCTGTCAATATCCTACAGTTCTTCGCGGTGTCTCCCTCAGGCTTCCAGAGCCTGTGTGGCATCTGTGGTTTCTGATGAAGATCTGAGTATGTTTCTTTCCATATGCAATCATTTTTCTTTTGACATGAGACCCTTGAACACTTCAGGGAAGGGCATCTACACAGTGAATTGATGAGACTGTTAGATTGTTAGTGGCATGTGGTGGCTAAAAACCCTGCAACACAGGCCCACAAACTGCACAGAATGAGCAACCTCTGTTTGGAAAAAAAATTTTTAAAGCACAAAATTTTGTAACATATAGGCCAGGCCAGAGAAGGATCCAACATCAGTTGCCAAGAGTGTGGAAGGGGACAGCTGTAATTTATGTATCCAAAGAATAGATGGGTAGAAGCTCACATCAGAAACACATGAAGAACATCAGTAGAATGGTTTGTATCACAGAGGATTCACTGGGATGAAAGCCCCTAATCACAGAGAAAGTCATTGAAAGGAGCAGAGGAAGAGAGGAAATTCAGAAAAGAAAACAGAGTTACAAGCACCAACACCAACCTGGCTTCCTTACATCACCAAATGTTTTCAAGAATTCAATAAATCTCCCTAATGTAGAGGAGAGGAGGGAGGAAGGGGAGAGGGAGAGAAGGAGCCAGCAAGAGTGAGAATGAGAATTTCTCCAGCAAACATTTACATAAGCAAGATCCAAGAACAAATTAAAAAGCATAAGAATCAGTGATGAGAAACCCAGAAGGGGGAAAAAATGGTTTCACAATTTAGTTCAGATTTGAAGTTTTGATTCTGGTTGTAGCTCAGTCAAGAGTTTGATCAAATAAAGATTCAGGTTGTAGAGCTCCTTCCTATCCCCTCCACATCCTCAAGGAGACCAACAAAGCTAAAAAATTGGGACCCAGAAGGGCCTGCAGAGACTGATGCACCATCAAGAATCATGCATGGAGAGGACCTAGACTGCCTGTTCAGATGTAGCCTGTGACAGCTCAGTCTCCATGTGGGTATCCTAGTAAGGGGAGCAGGGGCTGTCTCTGACAGGGACTCTATTGCCCTCTCTTTGATCACTTCCCCTAAGAGAGACAGCCTTGCCAGACCACAGAGGAAGGGGATCCAAGCAGTCCTGATGAGACTTGATAGGCTGGGATCAGATGGTAGAGAAGGAGGGCTCCCCCTTTCTGTGGACTAGGGTAGATAGATGAGGAGAAGAAGGAGGGTAGGACCAGGAGGAGATGAGGGAGGGGGCTACAAATAAATTATAAAAAAATTAAATAATGACAATAAAAAAGATTCAGGTTGTAACCAGCATCAGGCACTGTGAGGCAGGGCTGGGGGGCGGGGCTCTCTTAAAGTGATGCTCAGATCATATGGCAAACCACAGGGGGTGAGAGAAGTTATTGCCATTTCATAACTGCTTCCAAAGGAAAAATTAGTTTTTGTCAACAGAGTCCCATTGGGTGTACAAACCACACTCAAGGGCAGACCCCACACCCAACAGTAGATGCCAACAAAAAACAAACGCAATTATTATTTTGGAGATTTTATTTTGTCTCATATTACTTTGTTTGGGCTATTTTTAAACTGTACTGGTGTTTTGCTTGCATATTATGGGTTTCATTTATTCAGTGTTGGTAATCTATACCTACACTAAAAATAAAGTAAGTGTTTCATCAAACTTTTGTAAGTGATAAACTTTTTTTCCTGGTTATTTTCAGGGTGATTCTGGGGGACCGTTAGTTGTAAAAGACAACAAAGACACATGGTATCTCCTTGGAATTGTGAGCTGGGGAGACAATTGTGGTCAAAGGAACAAACCTGGAGTTTACACACAAGTGACTTATTACCGACGCTGGATTGCTTCAAAAACGGGTCTATAACGAGCTACAGATGTTAAACAAAACAGCAGCATGCACGTTATATGTACATAAGGATTCAGACTTTCATTTGGTGGCGTTGGGACAATGAAGTGAGATTAAATGGCTGGAACTAGCAGCAGGAAACACACGTGATTTACTTCAGAATCACTTGTGAAGCGATGGATCATTTTATCATTGAAAACTGTGGTAAAGATATGCACCTCTTTAAACCAAGTAAATTGGCTTGTACACAAGATGCATTGTGTGGTTTTGAAGACACCATGGGAGACTTTTAGAGTGTTTTTCCTGGGTTCTCCCTCTAGTGAAAAATCTGTTTGAATTCTCAGAAATCTCAAGGTGCTCATACAATTTCCCATGACTCCTCAGAGCTCACAGACATCTTTTTGCTCTCTTTATTTTTCTTCTAGATTTTCCTTTTTCCATCATGGGAAATAAGTTTGACACTTCTAAATTCATATCATGGAATGTTATGAAGGAGGATTGTGTGTCGCCATCAACGTAAAGCAAAGGTGGACCAGCCTTTGCCGAGACATCTTTCTGATTTTTCTATGACTTTTTAAAAACACACACAGCCATGTAAACAACACTCACACCACATCCCTATTCCACAGATATGCGTAAGAGGAATACTGATTATTTTTACATAAAGTAATTGTTTAATTAATGTATAATTCTTGTCGTGAAAAATTGAGAGGGGATGACAAACTTTGTGAGCTGTTCCAGGATAGGTACACAAGAATTTGACAGTTTGAATGTGCACTTACATATAGTGGTCACCAGGGGGCGATTATGTCCGGTGTTATCGTAAGTCAAATGCCTGAAAATAATTGAGAATTTATTAACATAAATTTTGTGTTATTTAACAGAAAAATTATTGTTACCTTTATTTCAACCATCAAGTTCTCCCTAAAGCATGGAACCATAAATATACATATTTATATGTATATATGGTTTATAATGTTTTGTATATGTATAATGTTTTATAAATATAATGATATATATATTTTGGTTCCCTTTATAAATTAAAAAAACAAACAAGCAAACAATCATACTCATGAAAGTATCAGGAAATTGAGGCTTTGGTGCCCATAATACAATTAAATAAGGCTTTGTTGGACTATTTCTTGGTCCATGTGATATCTGGGTTTAAAATCCAAGGTATATAAACAGCTTGACAACATTGTTTGCAATTTGTATCCTTGGCTGTCAAATTCTAGTGTTCCTTTTTTTCATAAAGGTTGTTTACGGCTGCTGTATTTCTTGAAACAAGAGAATATGACATTTCCCACTAAGTGCTATCAGATCAGTTTTTAAAACAGAAAACTCCTGTTGCCACTACTCACTTCAGAGTTTTTTCTTCATATAAATATATACATATATATATTCATATATATATATATGCCAGTTGTCACATAAATTTTCTATTTTATGTTGGTGAAATATGATTTTGCTTCTCATGCTAAGATTCAGAAAGTGGTCTTAGAGTTGTAAATAATGTGCTCTAAACTGTCTGCTACAGCGTTTCATTCGGGTTGAATGGGAACAAATATTGTTTTAAGTCTAATAAAGTTGGTGATGTGAGCATTCCATAGATCATATCTCTGAGTCTGTGTTCAGAAGTGGTGTACATCCTTCAAATGATGTTAAGAGTTACATTCTTTTTAGTGAGGAATTCAAGGGCATTCTCAGCTACTCAGGAAACTTGAAGCAGACTGGGAGACTTTGTCTCATAAAAATAACAAAATCCAACAAAAGACTTACACTCCTTAGGTAACTAGATGAGGTAATACTGAATGTAATAAGGTTTCTTAACCTTGGTGCTATTGTAGCTTTGTCCTGAATTAGTCTTTATAGTGAGGAGCTACCCACTTCAGAGGGTTCAGCACACCCTCTTGCATTCTTGTAGAACCTCTTTTCCACAAATTTTGATATCCAAATGCCCCTCTACACACTAGAGAATTTCCTCAAAGGGATGAGATTGTGCCTTGGGAGAATTTCTGTTTTAGAAATACAAGAAACTCAAAGATATGACATTGAGTATTCAAAAGGCACAGTATAGTTACCAAGCTGAACAGCCTTACATTCACAATAAAAGTAATACCTTATATTGAAGTTTCATAAATCAATACTTACCTCTACTAAGTGCAATGGAATAGTTTTATTATTTTTATAAAACATGTCAACAACCAAACTGACAGTATAATCGAAGTTACCATCTGCAGATGATCAGAGTAATCACAGAGCTTATTCATGTCTACTTATTGTCAGACTACAGTTTTCCTCACCTTCAGATCTCGTTAGGGTATTCCCTTAATGAATTGTTACTAAGTTCTAATATGATTCAGTGATTTGGACCCCCTCTGTCAAAATACCATTGATATCTCCTTGGCCTGAAAAAAATCAGCCTAAATCAATGGTCTGTGACAATCAATAGGATTTCTTTTGCTCATGCTCTGTGACTCTGACTCCTCCACTAACACAATTTCCTCTTTGAACACTGTTCTTCCTTCAGGAACACAACTTCCTCTTCTGTCACATGGTTCTTCTTTGTGAATATAACTTCTTTCTTTATTATACTGTTTTTTTTCTTACTGTATAAATGAAGATTGAGTTTTACCTTTGGCTGGAATATTTCTCTTACTGTCTCAGGCAGTTTTGTTCACTATACAAATCTCTTTTAATAATTTTTCTCCTCCAAATCATTTCTAAGCCTTCACTCTGCATTGTAGTTTTTATATAAGTGTATTATCTCTTAAAGTATTTAATATTCTGTAAGGCTTAGGAACTGCTTTATGTTTTGTCTGATGTAGTAATCAAATGATAATCAATATGTTTTAGATAAATGTTTAGTGAAGGAACAATTTAAGAAAGGCTATGTAAGTCAAGAAATCTGTCTCTGGTGTTACCTACCCGCTCTTCCTATTATTTCCTACACTAAACTTTCTAACCAATACAGCCCGATCTTGCATATTCTTGAATGTTCCTAAAGACACCCTGCTCACCCTGCTCTTAGCCTATGCCAAGAGCCACAAATACAAGCATCTCTTGTACATGAC
The DNA here is from genome assembly GCA_028658305.1 of Pachyuromys duprasi. Taxonomy (NCBI): domain Eukaryota; kingdom Metazoa; phylum Chordata; class Mammalia; order Rodentia; family Muridae; genus Pachyuromys; species Pachyuromys duprasi. Next base: position 23,949,527 of record CM053743.1, on the reverse strand, counting down.
TAAGAGCCTCTTATTTCAAAATCGTTCTCCATATCCCTATACAGGAGCATATGTGAACTTCATACATAGATCTAGAAATTAGGCCAACAAGTAAATCTTCACTCTACAGAACTCTCTAACCCCTTTGTTCATTTACTCTATCGGTACCATCTGCTCTTGCTCTTTTTCTTAAATGTCTCACAATTCTGGCACTTCCAGATGGGCATGTTTAATATACATAAAATTCTCTGAAGCCTTTTCTTGTTGATATTTCCTAATAGCAACAATAGAAATAAACCTGAAAATCATTTGCAATATCTATATCTTTAGAGCTCATAGAAGCAAGGGGATATAAATTTCACAAAACAGTGATAGTTTATAAATTTTAGTTATCCATACAAGACTTTCTTTTTATTTATATCAGTTATTGGCTTAATGGTAATCTTGCTTTTCTGTGTGTGTGTGATATTCATGAGTGTGTATATGCATGTTCATATGTGTGTGGGTACTCATGGGTGCACATATATGTAGAGATCCAAGGTTGTTATAAGGAGTTTTCTTTCAAAGCTGTTCACCTTATTCATTGAGGTAATATCTGAACTGACTCACAGCTCACCAATACAGACTAACAACAACTCAGAAACCTGCAGGAAACTCCTGTCTCTGCTTTCTGAATGCCAGGATTATGGATGAGACACCACACCTGCCTGACATTCAGCTCAGCTCTGGAAAGCATACTATCCACACAGCATGAGGCCTGTAAACTAATTTTTTATAAGCAGTTCTGTATTGTTTCCAAAGCTGAGGAAGTCTATCTCATAAGAGAAATCAGTAATTAAGTAGAGGGGAAGTATTTAAATGTTATGTGAATCCAAAAATATAGTACTAGAACTGATCTGAAACTCATGGGTTAATAAAGGACTGATAAGTGCTAACATTATCAATATAAATAGGTGCATGGAATATCCATTTCGGGTCTTCAGCACGTTATCATTTAGATTTAGTAATTAAAATAAAATTTGTATATAAGTATGTACTGTTTTGAAACTTAAAAAGTTACTGTATAAACAAATATTCAGATCTTTAATCTGAATATTTTAACTGATCAGGAAGCAAACCTAAACACCAGCCCACTTAGAAATGATGAAAATCTGAAAGCCAACAGTTTCAAGAAAGAGTGTGGAAATTCAAAACTGAGTTATCAAAGTTATAGCCAATCAGACAGACTTTAATGGAGTAACACAACAGGCCAAAGTTAGCCTAACTAAAGAAACTATTTGGGGCTTATTTATTAAAATGTCTGGTACCTTTCTGCAAGGGGGAATCATCTTCCTTAACAATGTTCTCCAGCCTGTAAACTGATGAGTAGACAAAAAAAAAAAATAGTAGCTGGGAAATAATTCACATTAGAGATTTCTGTCTCTACAAAACATTGATTTGTAGATAGAAGTAAGAGTCTTAGTGAGTTATACATAAACACTGGCTTAGAAAAAAAAAAGATCAATGTTGATGGACAGTAAGGAGGAACCCCTGGCATCTGACACTGGCCGGAGATTGTTGACATTGTATTCCACACAGTCGACTATCTGCAGGTTGGCATACCATTGTGCCTGAACTTACTGTATATAGCTTACATATTCCTCAAATGCTGCACTTATGGTGGCAAATACACGTAATCCCGGCATGTGGGAATCTAAGGGGTGATGATGATGAGTTTGAGAACAGTCTGGGATACACAAGCACGATGACACCTCACAAAACACAAAAGAAAAATAATTCCCAACAGGCACAAAGCTACTTGGAGCACGGAAAATGGTCCTGCTGTTTTAGAAAGCTGGATAATTTTGTAACACATGACTCATCAATCACTGTCTTTAATATTCACCCACATAACCTGAAAATTATGTTCATACAAACATTTGCACATGCTCATTGACAGCAACTATTAATTTTCAAAACCCAGGGGCAATGAGGACACCGTTCAGAAAGTGGATAAACTGGCACATCCAGGCAATCTATCAGCCTGTGAGACCAGGGGATATTTGCTAAATGGGAAGGTACCTATGAAAAAGATATGTACTATATGAATGTAACTACCATTGCTTCAGGAAGAAGTAAGTAGATTAGGAGGGTATAAAAAGAATTGATGGTTTCAAGACGTTACCGGTAGAGGGTGAATGAATAAAGAGTTGGGGCAAGGAAACTTTAGGGAAGTGAGCTATGCCCTATGGAAATATAATGGTGGCTATACTCAATTGTATATGTGTTTGAATCCATAAAAAACCCACACAATGAATGAACCCTGGTGGACTTCTAGTGATAGAATTGTGTTAGTGTTGATTCTTAGACCTCAACAAATGAACCACAAAGTTTAAGATGGTGGGGGAGTTTCTTGGGGGATGGAGATATATGAGTATTCAATACTTTCCATTCAGTTATGTTATGAGCCTTAAAGCTCTCCTTAAAATAGTGTCTATTTTTAATATATATTACTTTTTAAGAAGGCGTTAGAGTTATGGTGGAAAATAAAGTGGAAAACAAATGGGGGTGGAGGATAGAGTTTTAAATCAAAAAGTGTTGGAAGTAAGTATAACAAAATTAATTCATCTGTAATCTGAAGAACTTTTTGATTGTAGTTGTTTTTAGTAGAAAATGTAAAAGTCAGATAATTATTTTTATTAAATAACATGCAGACATTTTTTTACAAATAAATTTTAGCAGAAACCAGAAACAAAAAGCATTTTCTCAAATGATTGAATACTAGTATCAAACAGCTTAAATTCTGTAGTGGGTATGGAGAGTGGGTCAATACAAAGACTCAGAATTCTGTCAAAGCACACTAATGTTTTATTAATTAATATAGTCAGAGAAACAACTAGACTTCAGGAATTAGGGGGAGGAGTAATTTTCACATCATCCTAATGTGCCTTCTAACTTAAGATGGCATAATATGCCTTGCAAAGTCACTACGTATATGTTCATAATATGCCAAATGCTTTGCATTGGCTCTAGGAACTAAGAAAAATAACAACATAATAAAAATAACTTCTAACTGGTCTCCACTACCTTGGCTTGTGGGATTAGAAGAGTTCTCTGGCCTTTTTGACCATCATCTCTGAGTAAAAACAGTGAAAGAACAGAAAGGTGTCCCTGGGAAGTCTAGGCTGTGACTCATGATATGGTTCCATACAGTCATACAAACTTGAAAGGTATGCTTCACCATGGGTAAGCAAGGCATTTTATCTTTTATTCATCTTTGCCTAGGAACAGAGTGGCCCTACATTGCCTTCCCTTGGTTATTTTAGAGCTTTAATAATGTACTCTGTGGACTAACTTCAGATTACACTATAAAGTGATATTCTTTATTCACTTCTCGTTTAAATGCCTCTGAAAGAACAGGTTTTAAAAATTCTATTTCAAAACAATACAAAAATGCTGACTGGGTTTTAGAGTAAGATGAATCTTTATTTCTGTTCCAAGACTATAAACCATTCCTTAATCCCAAAGAGCTATCAGTTAACAACTCTTGGAAAAAAATAAAGATGTGTCCATTCCTAAAGGACACACTCATCAACAGTACATAGGGAGTGTTAATTTTATGTGAGAGGGACATTGTAATTTTATGATTTTACTTGGCTTCAATTGCTGCTTAAGTGCCTTAATTTGTAACTTCAGTCATTCTTTGCAGTTCTACTCTAGCAAGCACTGCTCTCTGACTTGAGCCAGGACAGTGGCAGTGAGTTTTATGTTTGTGAAACTGTGGTTGTTTTCTATAGATAGAGCTATGAGTATCTGTTCACGGGTTGGATGAGGATTGTGAGAGAGGGGTTATTATTCAACTTGTTCTTGTTTCTGCCCTTGTCTGCTTCGGAACAGCCTGATCCACTGTACTCAGTGCGATGCTAAGGCATCATTAATCTTCTCAGAATCCCGGTGATTTATTTTCCATCAAAAACCCAAGTCAACTGGTTTCTGCTGTCTCCCTTCCTCATGCTTTCTCCCCGCCCCATGTACCCTGTGTTCTAGCATTTCTGACTGCTTGATAGTCTTTGAATGTATTGCTGCTTGTGTAATTTTGAGCTTTCTGCTCCTTCCAACCAGAACAATCTTCCTAGATCTCCACTGCCTTTCTTTCAGACCCTTAGATATTTAGTCAGCACCCACTTTCTCACAAACTTCTTTCACCACCGAATCTGAAATTATTTTTTCTTTTTTAATTTATTTTTATTTTTTTCATTTTTATTTTATATTAATCACAGGTTATGTACTTTGTATCCCAGCCTAGCCCCCTCCTGCATTCACTCCCTATCCCCCCCTTCCCTCCCTCATCTCCTCCCTGCCTCTTTCCAAGTCCACTGATAGGGGAGGACCTCCTCCCCTTCCATCTAACTCTAGCTTATCAGGTCTCAGGAATGGCTACAATGTCCTCTTCTGTGGCCTAGCAAGGCTGCTCCTCCCTCAGGAGGGGGGGGGGGGAGGTTGAAGAACCAGCCATTAAGTTAATGTCCAAAATAGTTTCTGTTCCCCTTACTGGTACACCCACTTGGGAATTGTGCTACCATTTGCTACATACAAACAGGGGTTCTAGGTTGTAACCATACATGGTCCTTGGTTGGAGAGACAGTCTCATAAAAGACCCCTGTGCCTGATGTATTTGGTTCTTGCGGAGCTCCTGACCTCTCCAGGTCATACTAACTTCTCCTTCTTTCATATGATTCCCTGCACTCTGCCAAAGGATTGGCTATGTTTCTTAATATTTGCTTTGATACACTGCCAGGAAGAGTGTTTTTGAGGCCCTCTGTAGCCGGTTCTTGTCCTGCTACTTGTTTACTCCTACATCCAATGTCTGTCCCATTTGACTTTCTAAGTGAGTATTAATCCTCTTACTCCAGGTATTCTTTCTTGTTTATCTTCTTTAGGTGTATAGATTTCTGTATTTTTATCCTATCTTATAGGTCTATATAAGTGAGTATATACCCATGTTTGTCTTTCTGCTTTTGGGATACCTCACTCAGGATGATCGTTTCCAGGTCCCACCATTTGCCTGCGAATTTCATTATTTCCTCCTTTTTAATTGCCAAATAGAATTCCATTGTGTAAAAGTACCACAATTTCTGTATCCATTCCTCAACTGAGGGACATCTGGGTTGTTTCCAGGTTCTGGCTATTACAAATAAAGCAGCTACGAACATAGTTGAGCAAATGTCCTTGTTGTGTACTTGAACATCTTTTGGATAAATGCC
>CM053743.1:23863470-23943805 GCA_028658305.1 Pachyuromys duprasi | reverse complement strand
GAGGACATTGCAGCCAGCCCTGAGGAGTCAGGATAAGCTGGGGCTGGATGGAAGGGAAGGAGGTCCTCCCCTGTTGGTGGACTTGGAGGGGGCAGGGAGGAGGGAGATGAGGGAGGGAGTGGGAGGGTAGGAGGGAATGAGGGAGGGGGCTAAGCCTGGGATTCAAAGTACCTAACCTGTGATTGAGATAAAAATAAATAAATTTAAATTAAAAAAAAAGAAATGAAGGTTCTTAGACCTCTCTCTGAATCAACTGAAAAAAAAATAATTAAGAAAGTAAGTCACTCAAAACTAGGAATACATAATTTTTTTAACTTTCTTGGTTAGATTCAGAAAAATACATATTCTTCTATTGCCTGTTATTCTTTCAGATGAAAATATATATGTAGGTGAGAAATTATGAGCTAATATTTGAAGATACAATTGCTGAAATAGAAATTGAACTTGTTTGTAAAAGCTAACTAGACTTACACACTTGGAAAGTTAACCCTTTCTGCTGATGAGGACATTGCTCAAGACTAAAACAGAAAAAAAAAAGACTTAATGTTCTCTTGGTTAATCACAATGGCCAGGAATTCCCAGATATCACTGACCATGGATTATAGACAGTTGAACACACAAACTCATAAGTACATTGAGCCTCTAATATACACTGGATAGAAGAGGCAATATCTAATTAGTGGGGTAATTTCCTTACTCATTGTGCTAGACAAAAAGAGTGGATAAATAAAACCCACAAACAGTTTCCAGTAGTAAAGAACTGTGGTTTTCTAAGAGTACAGAGTAAATCCTCTTGAATTCCACTATAGGATGAGAAGAAGGGATAAGTATATGGGCCCCTAGGCCTCATACTTTATCTCAACCAAAGCATGCTTGCTTTTGTCTCTTTTGTTTACTTAAGATTTAATATAAGCTTGTTTCTCTAAAAGGAGTTTAGGATGAAAAGACTTTGAAAATCTCTAACATAAATTGTGTTTAAAGTACACCCAGACATGTTCCTAACTAATTAAATCCTGCAGCTTAAAAAATATTACATGAGAGCTGAGAAGATGGCTCAGAGGTTAAGAGCACTGTCTGCTCTTCCAGAGGTCCTGAATTCAATTCCCAGCAATCACATGGTGGCTCATAACCATGTATAATGAGATCTGGTGCCCTCTTCTGGCCTGCAGGCACATGTGCAGGCAAAACATTGTATAATCAATCAATCAATCAATCACTCAATCAATCACACACAAACAAAAATAGATGAACACAGTGGTTCATGCCTGTAATCTCAACATTCAGGAAGCAGAGGCAGAGAAATCAAAAGATGAACTTGTTCTCAAAAGATAAGCACAAAATTAAAAATAAAATTAATAAATATCATTATACAATATAAGCTGAAATTTGTGAAAAATCATCTTTAAGATTAAATTCTGCCAATTCCCAACAAAATTAGAAATCTGACAAAAGAAATAAACTCTATGTAACAAACATATGAAATAGCATGTTGTGTACAATAAATATTTACAATTTTTGCTTATAAGTAAGATTTGGGAAATAAAGTTAAAAGTTGCATTAAACTGGAAGGGATCATCCTGAGTGAGCTATCCCAGAAGCAGAAAGACACAGATGGCATATACTCACTCATATAGACATATAATATAGGATAAACCTACTAAAATCTGTACACCTAAAGAAACTAATCAAGAGGGAAGAGTCTGGCTAAAATGCTCAATCCCCAGCCAGAAAGGCAAAGAGGATGGACATCAGAAGAAGGAGAAAACAGGGAACAAGTTAGGAGCCTGCCACAGAAGGCCTCTGAAAGGCTCTGCCCTGCAGGGTATCAAAGCAGATGCTGAGACTTATGGCCAACCTTTGGGCAGAGTGCAGGGAATTTTATGAAAGAAATGGGAAATAGCAAGATCTGGAGAGGACAGAAACTCCACAAGGAGAGCAACAGAACCAAAGAATCTGAGCACAGGGGTCTTGCCTGAGACTGATACTCCAACCAAGTAGTATGCATGGAGATAACCTAGAACCCCTGCACAGATGTAGCCCATGGCAGTTCAGCCTCCAAGGGGGTTCCATAGTAATGGGAGCAGAGACTGTCTCTGACATGAACTGATTGGCCTGTTCTTTGATCACCTCCCCCTGAGGGGGGAGCAGCCTTACCAGGAAGACAATGCAACCACTTCTGATGAGACCTAATAGACTAGGATCAGAAGAAAGGAGAAGAAGACATCCCCTATCAGTGGACTTGGGGAGGGGCATGTGTGGAGAAAGGAGAGGAAGGAAGGGGTTGGGAGGGGAGGGAGGAGGGAGCTACATAGGGGCTACAAAATGAATAAAGAGTAATTAATAAAATTTTAAATAAATAAATAAATAATAAAAATAAGTGATCAATATTGCCCAACCACACTCAAATGGAGAAAATAAACAAATAATTATTTCTAGAAACATAGTTGCTGTAAGCAACCTGGCCATTCACAATGTGTCCAGATATGTGGAATCATTTTGTATATTCCTTACTACCTGGAACTTCTTTTTCCACCATGTATTCTTACCTACTTAGTTATTTGGCTTTATGAATTTTCTCCATTCTGTCCAGTCTTCCAATCTCCACACTCTTGCAAAGACCTTTTCTCACCTGAGACTCTGTGGTAGTCTGCTCATGACTATGTGAATCCATTTCCATATTTTTCCATGTAGAATTATTAAGCCAGAGTAAAAACTACACTGCCTACTAAGTAAACAAATATATTTTCGCTACAAAATGATATTTAGATGTGAAACATTAAATCCTGGGTTTTCGTATAGTCGTGACCTTGGATACTACTTACACTCTTATGCACGTTTCTGTGATGTGGCTTGTCAGTAATAATTACTTGGAAATCTTGGGGATAGGTGAAAATAATGCAAAAGAAATACAGAGTATATAGAAATCACTCAGTAGTAAACAAATAATAATCATGATTTCAAGGTCCTTGCCTGTAACTGTACTAGCCATTTTGGCTGTGGCATCATAGAAACACTCACAATCAATTGCCAGTGTCAAACTTTCCTGCATCATCATGGTTTTGCCTATTTTTTGGCTAAAATTGGAACGATGGTCTTCGGAGGGCAATGATCAACTGAAAACTACTCACCCAACACAACAATCTTCCTAAAACAAACCACACATGATGTAAATTATTCGAAAATATAAAGGTTCTGCCTTTTTAGCCCATAATACAATAGCACTGATGGGCAAGATTTTAGAGTTCCATATCATATGCTTGAATATTTATTACAATTCAAAATTTTCTCTGCTGAAAGAACTTTGAGTTCCTTCTACTTAAAAGTGTAGGTACTTACAAAACGCTGGCAGCCCAGACTGCCTCAGAATCTTCCACAGAGAACTCAATGACTGATAGGTGCATTGGACCTGGATTGTTTAATACTTGCCTAACAATGCACTTCTATTTCTAATGGTAAATGAAGTCTAGACAGATCCTAGAAAGAGATGGCCCAATTGTTAAACTGATGCTAAATTAGGAAAACACATTAGAGAAAATGATATAAAATGATTCCTAGAAAACTGCCATCTCATGTGCCAAACTGGACTGTCTAGAGCAATGGGTAACTGTAGAACAGAACATGAAAAACTTTTTCTTAAAAGAAATGATAGACATTTTTTTTAGCTTTGTGAGCATAGAAGTCCTAGTAAGATGTGTATGTACTGATAGAAACATTTGAAGTGCAGCCATAAAAAGATTCAACCATTCTTAGCTTTCAGGCTTTAAAAAAAAATAGTAGGCAAACAGATTTGACCTCTGAGCCATAGTAAAACTTTACCTTGGTATAAAATACATTGAGCTCAACCCACAGAGTAGAAACAGGGCTCTTCTGCCTTGACTTCCAGGAGGTAAAATCTCTGGGAGCCAACTGAAAAGCTGGCTACAACACTGAAAATGCTCAACAATGACATTCTGCTTAATATGGAAATAATTTATGTACAAATCTCTTTAGATGAGGTTTGATTAATATCTAAGTCCCAAATATTAGTGGCATAAATCAAAATTAATTCTCATAATGAGATTCCTAACCATTAACAATCCTTAAAAATAGAACTGGCATTTAAAAAAATTTTAGTCATTTAATTATTTTTATTATTAATTATTTCACTTAGCCAACAACAAACTCCATGGTTATTTTGGGGACATGAAGTTGGGGGTGAAGAGGTAGGAGAGAATCTGTGAGTTGGAGGGAATGAACATGGTCAAAATACTTTGTGTGACATTCTCAAAGAATAAATAAAACCTTTAAAATCTTCAAAAAGAGTTGCATTAAAACCAATGGCTTTTTTTAATTAAAGTGGCTCACTGGACAAGATAGTAATAAACTGCAGGATTATGTTTCTCAGAAATAGACTCTGCAACCTATTTCTCTTTGATTAAAACAAGAATGTGTCATTTTGCCTTTATAAATGCTATCTGAGTAGCTGATGATAATGACCTTTATGAAACAGAAACTTAAGAAAATAATGACTTCAAATATCATCTTTGAAGGCATCTGCTAGCCACAGTGAAGATGCAATTGTTCAAATTTTCAATGCTTAGCCTATGGAAAAAACTCAATTTTTCTATCTCATGTAGTTTGTTAAGTTTCTTGTTCAACTAAAAATAAAACAAACCACACAAAAGTAAGAAGAAGAAAAGAAAAAAGAAAGGAAGAAAGAAGTCAAGGCAGGCAGGAAGGAAGGAAAGAAAGAAACAAAAAAGAAAGAAAAGGGAAGAAGGAAGAGAAAATAAATAAGGAAGACATTATTTGATTTCTCCTTAATAATCAATGAAATGGTGTCAGGGGTTGAATGGCCTAAGTGAGCCTCTTGGATCCTCTTGTTTTCAGCTGATCCTCACTAGCTTTGTTACCATGGAAGACTTCTCAAATTGATGCCACTAACGGCTTAAAGGCTGGTCTCCACCCAGTGCTTACTCCCTTGTCCTCTGGAAGAAAGTTGCTTGTCTTTATCTCCCTTAGATTTTGGGGAAAGGTGGCCATTTGCTGTCTACCCCTTTTCTCCTAAGAAAAGATTCTTTTTTTTTTTTGTCTTGATTTCAACGGCAGAATTAATCAGTCTTTGGAAAGGGTACAAAGAAGATGTTAATTCCCAAAATTTCTTATCAGCCACCTGTCTTTAAGTTTATGGAACGTGGTATATTTGAGGTATATCATCAGTCTGTGTACTAGAAGAGCAGACTATCCTGAATTTCTAACTCCCCTGACGTCCACCTATCTGATACACCTTTGTACAACTCCCAAGATATGTTGCCCACAACAAGAACAACAAAAAGATGATATTTGTTGGAAAGAGCCTGAGGTGGTTTGAATGAGAATGTACCCACAGGTTTGTGTATTTGAATGCTAGGTCAGTGGAATTGTTTGGGAAGGATTGGGAGGTGTGGCTTATGGAAGAGGTGTGTCACTGTGGCGGACTTTGAGGATTCAAAACAAGCATTATTCCTAGTTAGCTCTCTTCCTGACTCATGGCTGTTGTTTCAGGATGTGAGCTATCAGCCACTGCTTTAGTGTCATGCCTGCTGCCATGCTCCACCCCCCCCCCCCCATGATGGTTATGGACTAACTCTTTGAAACTTTAAGCCCCTATTAACCTTTTTCTTCTAAAAGATGCTCTGGCCATGATGCTTTTTGCCATGGCAATAGACAAATAGCTAAGATAGAGCCTCTGTCTTCTTTGGTTTGGTTAAATTTCAGAACAAATCTCTTTCCTTACTCCAATAACTTATAATTAACTCACTAGTACTTTTGAGTAGCAAGCAAGATGCATAGGCTCACTGTTACCCCTTAGAATTCTTTGATTAGACTTTCATTGATTCAGTATCAGGAAAATACAAATTATCCATCTCCAGGAATGACTACAATGAGGCAAGCACTACAATATCATCATTGGAAATTGTATTTTCTCTATCTGTTTTTGTTTTTGACAAAATCTTGCCCCATGGCCCTGGCTGACCTGAAACCCATGATTTAGACTGGCCTGCCCTTAAAGTTATGGTAATTCCCCTGCCTCTGCCTCTTGAATATTGGGATTACATATTTCCATGCCTGACTCTGTAAATGAACTTCTAATAATAATTTTTTTTAGGAAGAATGTTACTTTTTTCCCCAGAAAACTTTTTATTTTAGAGCTATCAAAAATTTTTAAATGGCAGAATTAAAATTAAATTTCATCAAATCTTTTCAGCTCAAAGTTCTTGCATGCGTTATCAAGAATCTGTTTTATTTTGATAATTAACTCTGCAGTGTGGACCCCTTAGTAGATTTAATGTTGTGAAAGCAAAGCTAAAACCAACTTCTTTGTATTCCTAAGGCTAGCACTGTTACAAAACAGCTTATTGCCTGTGCCATGAGAAGTGTGCCCAACCGCTTTCACAGTGGTTGCAGTCTGCAAAGTCACCAGTGCTGCTAAATCTTCTCACCTCCAAAAAGGGTCAGGGGTGGCCACTCTCAGTTAAGTGGAAACATTTTTCATGCCTAGACTTGGGAAACATATTTTATAAAAGTTGGAATTATTCATCTAAGAATTGACAGACAACCTCTTAATGTTTTTACTGGTAAAAAATCCTTAACAGGGTATAGGAGAGGGCTCAGTCAGAATATTGCTTGGTATCCACACATGGAAACCCTAGTTCAGAGCTCTAGCAAGCATGTTAAAATCTGGATAGGGCAGTAGTGGGATCCTGTAACCTTAGCACTAGGGAGATGGAAAACAGTAAGATCTCTATAATTCACTGAAAAAACAGTTTAGGCAAATCACTATACTCCAACTTTAGTAGGAGGCCCTGTCTCAAAAAACAAAGTGGAAAGAGATAGAAAGACACCCACACACATGTGAGTGAGTGCACACACATACCTGTACCCTAAAGACTGTGCAGGTGCCATATTATGTTTTCTGATTTCCTATGAATTTTCTTATATTTTTGTGTTGTCAAGAAGAAAAAAAACATATTCCTCTGTTGAGAGTTCTGTTTAGCCCTGTACCCCATTGAGACTCATAGCAAACTTTGGGCAGAGTGCTAGAATCCTTAAGGAAGAAGAGGGAGATAGAAAGACCTCAAGGGGACAGGAACTCCCCAGGGAGAACAACGGAGAGCCCAAATACCTGGGCCCAGTGGGGCTTGCAGAGACCTATACTCCAACTTAGGACCATGCATGGAGAGGACATGGACCCCTGTTAATGGAATCCCATTGGCTGCTCAGTTCTTAAGTGGGTTCCCTAGTAAGGGGTACAGAGGCTGTTTATGACATCAACTCAGTGGCAGGCTCTTTGATCACCTCCCCCTGGGGAGTGCAGCCTTCCCAGGCCACAGAAGAGGATGATGCAGCCAGTCCTGATGAGACCTGATAGGCTAGGGTCAGATAGAATGGGAAGAGGTCCTCCCCTATCAGGGGACTAGGGAAAGGGCACAGGGGGAGAAGAGAAACAGTGGGTGGGACTGAGAAGAGACAAGGGAGGGGGCTGCAGCAGGTATACAAAGTGAATAAATTGTAATAAATAAATATATAAATAAAATTAAAAGCATAAATAAATAAAAGAAAAAATAAGAAGATCAAACATTGTCATTTCACTTTACAGAAAAAAAATGTACACACAAGTACGGGCAATTACTTGTACGCTGCAATAACAAAGAGACTTCACAATTAGGTAACTCAAATCAGGTTCTCCACAGGAATATCCTCTTCTTAAATATAGTACAATCATTAAGTACATGAAGCTCAAAAGCTGATCCCAAACCAAACAGGAAGGCCTGGCTGCCAGGGACCATTTCAACCCTCATATCCGGATACTGCAGGTATCTGAGTTCCTGAAAATTTAACTCACTCTTTGAAACTATAGACAGCCCATCATATAGCTTATCACAATGGCCATTATTTCACAACTGCAACACTTAAAGAAAATGGGTCACACCTTTGGCAGGCCCCTTCCTTCCAGGTGGGAGGGGTCCATAGCTTTGTGCTCTTAGTAACTGATTTCATGTCATATGAGCAAGCATCTGCTCATCCATTATCTTGGTTTCCAATTTCCTAATGTGGTTTCCTCTTAAGGAGTCAGCTTGACCCTTCCAAGGGCAGGGCACCCTGTTTTATTTCTACTACAAATCACTTGTCCTTATGTTCATAAATCTGGTGTCCATGGGATAATCTGTACCTGTCTGCTGGAAGTAGATGTTGTGATAGCACATACTGTGCAAAGATACATAGATTTCTGGCCACCTGGACTCCTCGGAGTCTCATGTACGCTAACATAAGGATGAATTTCCAGGAGACTAAGATCATACGGTTTCAACTTTTGTTTAAGCAGAGAAACCCGTTTTCATTGTGCCCATCAATAAATTAGACATTTGAATCTTGGTTCCTTTTAATTATTATGTCTTTTTAAAAAATTATACCAATATAACAGAATTTCCCTACTTCATATATATTTATACGCACATTACAAGTATATATACATATATACATATATATACACTTAAACTAAATTAGTTACTGCATATAAAGTGTAGAGAAGGACCTTGATGAAGACAGACTTTCTTCAGTTCAGAGAGGTGATGATGGTGTAATGAGTAAAGGTGAATAGAAAGGGGAAAAACAGAGTAATATAAAAATATGTTACACTGACTTCTTTTTCCCACTGATTTATAAGATATTATTTACCAGCTACTCCAGCGGCTCTAAAGGCAGTTTATTTTTTTTCCAAATACTCATAGGAAGAAAAATAATAAAAGCTTCCTAACATTATCAAATACAGGAACAATCTATATTTTTCAAAGGCCACAGATGAGCTTGTGTTTTTAGAAGGTCCCACCCAAGAATCCGTTCTTGCTTAACCTTTTCGCTTGCTGAATCATGGAGGCAGTGGCTATGTTGGATTAACCCTATTTGTGGCAAAGTTGTTTTTATTGAGAGATGAGCGCAATCAGTTACTTCCAGGAAAATCACTTGGTGACCACTGTCAGGCACATTTTCGTCAGATAATAATAAAAACTTGAAATGCCTCGTCTTTAGGTTGAATTTTTTTCTCACGTGATTTCTTACTATTATTCGGAGTGGGAACAACAAGTGAGTTTTGTGACTCTACAAAGGATTTGTATCATGTGGGAATCACCCTACTTACCACCAACTTGAACTAAAGAGACATCAGCTGGCAAGTCTCTTGTGTTCCTTGTCTTCTGATTTAAGATGCTGTGGATCTTCCTTTCTCCCATGGTCCTTTGCTCAGCAGAGGGGGTCTGGAACACCGTAACAATGTCTGCTTTCACATCATCTTCTTCTGGACTAGGAAATACAAGAGCGAAATTCTCATTCAAAGGATGCATCTGGGTTTGTCTCCTTGCCTTTATTGTAACTTCCTGATCTATGCCTCAGTAGCTGACAAATGTCGTGAGCCAGGCAACCTTCTCACATTCACACTCCTCCACAGGCTGCTCTCTGACGCTTCCTCTTCTAGCTTTTTAAAAATAGTTTGAGTGCACCCCCCCCACCCCAATAACTTGAAGGCATGTCATATTTGGGTAAGACTCAGACACAAAATGTCATTAAAAAAGTCATGGCACTCTTAGTTTTTGTGGTCAGTGGAGGTCTCATTCTTCAGCTGGTCAAAAAAAAAATGTAGGAAATAAGTGGCCAGCTGCGAGGTGCCTGTTCCAAAATGGAAAACAACCCTTCTACTCAAAACTCAGGGACCACCACAGAAGGGGATGTGGAAGATTGTAAGAGCCAGAGAATCAGGAGGGCAGCTGCAAACACTGTCTTCTGGTCAGGACAGGTGTTATGCTCAAGAACTCCATCAGTTATGGCTGACTGCATGAGTCCTATACGAGACCTTCCCAGCCAATATGCCAGTACTGGTGGGGGAAGAGATCATAGCACCTGAGTTACGGAGCTACAGGCAGTTAACAGCTGCTGAGGGAGTCAGTTTTCTTCAGGAATAAGTTTCTTTGTAGGTTGCCTATGTACCAGAGATCAGTCCTGTATCTACATGCATATGGGTAATGCTAACTGAACTCAGTAGTATATATATGTGTGTGTGTGTGTTATATCCATATGCACACATATGTAATAACAGTAGAAAAAGAGGATATAAACTTAAAAGGGAATGTGGGGGCACACAGGAGAAATTGTAAGTGGGAAGGACCAAACTGATGTGATCAAAATACACTATACACATAACAGCTTCTTTTCAGGGCTGAAAGAAACCTCACGTCCTCTTGGGGAATGAATCACATATCTGGTATCTGAATCACCTCTACAGCATCAATGAGAAGTGGTTCACCAACCAACCCCAGGGCAGTCATTAAGTTGTGGAAAGTTTGCTTTGCTAAAGAGAATGCTCCTTGTTCAGCTCTACTTTAAAAGTCATTTACGCAGAACTTCAAGGTCTCCTTTATTTTTCCATTACGTAAAGCTTAGAGCTACCAGTTTCAGTATATCTTAAGCATCTATTTCCTCTTCCACATAAAATATTTGATGAGAGTTCTTGTGGTCTCTTTTTCTCCTTTGGATGATCACACCCAACTGTTTGAACTGTTTCACAAAAACAGAGCTACGTCCCATCATCTGTGCGAGTGAATCCCCACAGTCACTTACTATAGTGACATCAAACCATTGAAGGTGTTCCTTTTTGGAATTGGGGAGGAGAGTAAGAATTGATTTTGTTTGGGCCTCTCCGTATTTATATCTTTATGTGCAGTTAATCTGGCTTAAGCATTTGAACAAGAATGCTAGAAATTTCCTAGTACTAACTCATTTTTGTATATATGGCAATATAACTATGCAGTTCATTAAAGGTGTTTTGGAAATGATACCTAATGATCTTTCATGTCCCCTATTTTCATATATATGTATAATATATATATATATATTTAAGGTTTATTTATTATTTATACATTATTCTGCCTGCAGGCCAGAAGAGGGCATCAGGTCTCATTATAGATGGTGTGAGCCACCATGTGGTTGCTGGGGATTGAACTCAGGACATCTGGAAGAGCAGCCACTCCTCTAAACTTCTGAACCATCTCTCCAGCCCCCAACTCTGCATTTCTTTAAAGATAAAGTATGTCATTTACATGGCAGAGCATAGTATAATGTGCTGTAAACTATATATATAACATATAATAAGTATGTATAATAAATAATGTGTTATATTTAGATATTGCTCAGAACTTGCTCTCCACACAACCATGTAAATTGATAGCCCCCAAAATCAGGTCTAGGCTAAGAAATCTCACCCATGTCCCCTATTTTCATACCACAAAACCACAAATTCTTTAAAAAGTTATGAATCTAGTGTACTTGAGATTTTTGGCTAAAAATAAGAAAATTACATAAATTCTGAGGCACAATAAGTCTCACTTTCAGCTCTACAGTAAGGAAGTATAAATAATTAGAGATTTATGTTAAATTGGCAAATGGGGACCCAAGTATTTTTTTTCATCTTAAATAGAAGGAATTAAAACAGTTTACTGAGTAGAATTTACACAAAAATAACACAATAAACCCTGGCTACAGATCCAGAGGACATTCTCAGACTATGGTGATGTTACCAGAATGCTACAAAAAAAATTAGAATATGAAAATAGGTGTATAAAATGCACAAAGTTCCAGCGTTTATATGCTATTTATCTTCTAAATTATAATAACCTCATGTAGGGACTGGAGAGATGACTCAGTGCAGCTCTTGCAGAGGCCCTGAGTACAGTTTCCAGCATCCACATGACGGCTCATAGTCACCCATTGTTCTCTTCTGGTCTCCAAGAGCACAGGAGTGATGAACATATTTACATGCAGACAGAATCACTACTTAGCATAAAATAAAAACAAATCTTTCAAAACTCTTCATGGATTTTGGGTTATCATACGCAAAAAACTTCAGTAATTTCAATAATACATCTGTCTACGGGTGAAAAATAAAAATAAAAAGATTGCCATTCATCTCCTTAGAGAAACTCAGCTAAATGTTTTAGCTGCTTTCATCAAGATTATTATTATTAGTTTTTAGTATACAAAGTATACTAAGTATATAAAGTAGTGGGTTTCATAATTACATTTTTGTTTGAGTATCTTTTTTTTCTCTTTGAAATTAATCATACAAACGCCTGGTTTTGTGCCGGTCTTGCTGTGTGACTTTTTAAAATAACAAAGTTGAAACCTCTGAGTGATTTCAGCAACTGATATGAGCCTTCCCTCCCTACCCAAACAAAAGGGAACACCTATTACAACAGGATCGTATTTTGGTTTGGGCATGTTGCCTGTCACTAGGGCTTTGCTACAGGTAAAAATGATAATCCCATTTTGTAGTAAACTTTGCCTTCTTGATGTTTTTGCAACGCCGTATCTGTCAGAAGTACGGACTTGATGCATGCAAAGACATGGCCTGGGTTTACCCATGGCTGTAGATTAAGGTGGATTCCAGGTCTCACAGTCAGTGGGTAAGGCTTGAGTAACTGTCTCCGGTGGAACATCAGTATATCGCTATTTTCTCCTCCCAGCTTAGCTTTCCAATTTTCAGCATGGGTTCAGCCGTGTACCTTAAGACTGTTCTCAAGACAGTATTTGTGAAGAGCTCTAATAAAGTGGTACAGAGACATAAGTTATGTGAAGGTCCCTGTATCCTTTCCCTTTGTCCCTTCAGGTTCACAACTACACCCTTGCCCAAATATACATACACTATATAGTTCTTGATGTAGTGCTTGTTCAAGGCTGAATCCATAAATATTTCATCTACCTGTCATTATAAGAGAGAAACAATGTGTTAGTGGGATATTTTATAATAAGACTATACTCCAGATTAAATGTTAAAGAAAGAATTTTCACAACAGCAATATGATTATTTAAGATAAAGATTTCTTCTGAAAATGTATGTTAAAGAATATAACTCTTAACCACAATGTACATGTGAGTGGCACTTAAAGCAGGGACTTTTTATCGGAGTCTGTTAGTGTACTGTACCAGCACTCTACTGTAATTTTAAAATGAATGTTACATATTTTTGTTTTATTTCCAATTTCATTTTTGCTGCAAAATGCTTGAAGAATAGTGGGGAAAAGAAATTTGGAACTTCTCATAAATGTAAAACTTTTACACTGTAAAAAAACACAACACAGTTCTACAATATACATACACACATTCTGGATAATTCCCTCTTCCCCTTCAAACTACGGTGAGAGTTCCTGTTTCTACAGAATTTCAAAAATCCAAACAAAATAACTTCTCAGTTTGTAATAAATCTAGGGCTTGTACATTTCAGATTAATTCTGTAAAAAATGTAAAAGACATGCAAGCAAAATATTCATGTTTAAGGAACATATTATACAGACTTTTTTCCACACAGAAGTAGATAATAAAAATGCAAAACCATGTTTCCACTCAGTTATAATATATTTAGTAAGTAATCACTTGATTTGTAGATCTTTGTTTGTCAAGTACAGGAGGTATTTGGGATTATAGAAAAACAGATTTTTAATTCATTCTATGACTCTAAGCTAATCAGAAAGTAAGTTAATGTAAGTGAGTCAAATAAATATAAGTAAGTCAAGTAAAAGTAAGTTAATATAAGTAAGTTAATGTAAATAAGTCAAGTAAAAGTGGTATTCCTTGCTGTATACCACTAAGGAAGAAGAATAGCATTTTTGTCAGAAACATGCACTCTCAAGCCTGCTGTATCACGAGGCTTTAGTCCATCAGATGTGTTTGACTTCAGTACCCTCTAACAACCACTTGGTGGCGACAGTGTCACCTGAATGTAGGCACTGTAGCTCCTGTGTGGAGAAACCAGACAAACTAAATGTGGAAAAAACAAAAAAATCCAACCAAAGAAACACACAAACACACAAAAACAAATGCACAACTAAACAAACCAAGGTCCTAAAGGCAAGATCAGGAAATGCAACTGTTATTTATTTATTTTTTTTAAAGACATACAAGTAGAGGAAGGATGTTTCAGGAATCAAGTTATGGCTTCCTTGTGGCTATTAGGAATTCATAGACTGTTCATTAGGAGCCAGGATTTTCATTATTTTAGCCCTTAGAATTACTCTGTGGAATAAGGGTAATTTGAGCCCCGTCTCACAAGAAGAGAAAACTGACTCTGAGGTGTTGTGAAGTTCTGTGGCTCCATGCCGATGACGGGTAGCTGAGACTTAAACCCGAGACTTAAGGCTCCATGAAGAGCATCCATTCAGGGCCCCACTCAATTATAAGAGCTTCCTTCTTAAGTGTGCTGTATCTTGTACTTCAATTTCTTTCCTAAAGGACATAGTGATCAGTCTGAAATATGCAGCTGATGGATTTGAATTTAGTGTAGTATAACCCTTGTAACAGACTTAAACACAAGCTCACCGACAGTATTTAAAGACTAAGTTGTTAACATCCATCACAGTTAGGTGTGTGGCTGTGATGAAACACAGTGACCAAAAGCAACTTGGGGAGGAAAGGGTTCATTCAGGGTACGTTTCCACAGCACTGTTCAGAGTTAGAGTTAGAGCAGATGCAGAAGCCATGGAGGAATGCTGCTTACTGGCTTCCTTTCTATCTCTCGCTCAGCCTGCTTTCTTAGAGAACCTACCACCCACAATGTGCTGGGCCCTCCTGCATCAGTCACCAAATCAGATGCTCTACAGGCTTGCCTACAGCACAGTCTTTTGGAGGCATTTTCTCAACTAAGGTTCCCTCCTCTTGGGTGATTCTAGCTTGTGACCTAGCTGGGACAGCAAACACGCAAAATAGACGCTCAACCACAGTTAAATCAGGAAGTTAAATTTGGTAGTGTGGCATCTATATTCCTAGAAAGGATGCTTTTTCACAAGATTCCTCCCACCCCGTCCCCAAACTTGCATTGTTGTAACAATCTCTGTCATTCAGTCTATACTTTTACTCAGCACGTGTGGGGACAGCTTCCTTCCTTTGGGGATGCAAACCCAAATGAAGGAGGAGAAAATTAAGAATAAGAAAAGTACATTGCGGTTAGGCACTAAAGAAATTTGTTTGTGATGGTACTCTGAGTTAGTTCCTCCCCCAATTGATTTTTGTGTAACTTGATAAAGACACTGAGTTAAGATTTTTGACCTCTGACCTGTGGACAATCGGCCTCTGAAGATGGGAGCAGAAGGGAGCAGTAGAAGAAAAAGCTAAGTCATTTATGTGCTTCTATCAAGAAGTAAGATTCTTCCTTATGATTCTAGAACATTGTCTACAGACAGCCCTACTAATTAGATGGGTCTGGTGGGGCAAGACCCATGGCCCTTTATATGTCATATCTATAAACAAGACTTTGAGGAAGGATACATAGGAACTACTAAAAACAGAGCTCATGTAGTGAATTACATGCTGGCCGATGAGGGCTCCAACAAAACATAAACATAAATTGTATTGCTAAAAGAAGTATAGTAGACCCAAACCTTGTAGATATCTCAAGATTATATTTGCCTGGCAACTAAGGCTTTTTTTTTTCATCATGCACACTCTATCAGTACTATGACATTCCAAATTTTAGGACACTTTCTTCCTCTCCCAATGTAGATATGTATAAGTTTACTAAAAAAAGTTATTATCACTAACACAGTCTAATAGAGTCAGTGACTTAAAAATCCTACCTGCCACTTCAGGCCATTTGTAGCTTTGTAATCAGGAGTTGAGTGTTCTGATGTGGAACAAAAGACCCTTTTAGGGTGGTAGTTAGTTTCTGCTTGATGACTCTGGAATGCCGTAAATGCACTGAGATTAAATTCTAAGAGGGCAATTGAAGGTTAGTTGGGTGTCTAATGAAAAAGTTAGGGAGAGGTTGACAACTCAAACAGATACACCCAGCTATTCAGCTCATTCCCAATCATTCCTGAAGTAGCTGTTTGCACATGTCAAGGCCTTTTCCTGTTAGATCCTTCTTAATGGGCTTCTTCTTTAACAGTAATCTATGTTTTCACATGAGGGTATTTCTAGGTTGAGATTGCAAAATTCAGACAGATCTTCCATTGAAGATTTAACACAAGCTCATATTTCTACCATAGCCTTAGCTGACCTCCTGATAACTAAAAGAACTACAAGAGTGCCATGAAAAAAAGTAGATCCAGTTGTTTTATCCTAATTAGAATAATGGCACCATAGAAAGCTTGATGAGATACACATTTTATAAATATTCATTCATTTTAGTTGAACATGTATGTCCATGTGCCTGAGCATGCATATATGCACCACATGTGTACAGTGCCTACATAGTCCAGAAGAGGGTATTAGATATCCTAGAGACAGAATTTCAGACAGTTGGGAGCCATCAGATGTGGGTGCTGGGAACTGAACCCTCATCCTCTGTAAGAGCAGTTAAACGCTGTTCACCTCTCAGCCATCTTTCCACTTTGATAAGAATTTTTTAAAAAGATACCTTTAGCTTTAATAAAGCTTACTTGAAATTACTGTTGCTACAGGGATGAAGTCAGCAAAAAACAGGGGAACTGGGTGTAATTACATTTAATTTTTTTCTACATCAGCAGACATTCAACCAGCCTGCAGTCCATTGCCAGTCTGCCTGTTCAGCCCTGTGCACACCAATACCTTGCCACTCTGGCCTTCATTATCCTGCATATTCAGCCTTTGATCAATTGTGTCAGTCTACTTTCTGGTAGTCTTGCTTCTCTAAATCCCAGTCATCCTTGGGGATCTCAGGAAATCATTTTGCTGGTTAGTTTGAGCCTTCATCCTCAAGCTAATCTCACTTTCTACTGTCTTCATTTTCATATCCGATTTACACTTTCTAAATATTTGTATATTTATTTAAATGTTACATTATTTATTTTTTCAAACTGTAAAGAATTACCTGCAATCACAGTGATTTTTGTTTTCATAGTCTCTAATATCTAGCCCAGTACTTTGCAGTGATTGTTACGTTGACTGTTTTTGTAGAGTAAATAAATAAAAAGAAGAAATTTTGTATCAAAGAGCCTTGCTTTTATCAGGGAAGTTCTATGGTAGGTTAAAATGTATTCTTTACATCAGCCTGAAATAAATGCTTCTATACAAAAAACTATTTGAAGAAATTTTTCTTTCTTCCTTCCTTCCTTCCTTCTTTCCTTCCTCCAACTCCTCCTCTTTTCCCAGTGATTTGTTTCATTGTGGCAAGTTTCTTCCTACATGTGGTAAACACAGGAGTCTTTATAGCTATTCTCTGCTAGCTATGCACTGAGTTCAAACTCCTTTCCATTAGAGCACATTTGCTTCTCTCAGCAGCAGTCAGAGGTGAATGCTATTATTATCCACATTATTTAGATGAGGAAGTGACTTGCTCTAATTGACACAGCAGTGAGCCACAGAATCAGGATTATGCCAATGCTGGCAAGCTTCTCAGCTTGCTAA
The DNA here is from genome assembly GCA_028658305.1 of Pachyuromys duprasi. Taxonomy (NCBI): domain Eukaryota; kingdom Metazoa; phylum Chordata; class Mammalia; order Rodentia; family Muridae; genus Pachyuromys; species Pachyuromys duprasi. The sequence goes on along the minus strand of CM053743.1, from coordinate 23,926,423 downwards.
TGTCCTCACAGTACTGACCTAAGGACTGGCACACAAGTAGGTTTTCACCAAGAGAGCTTCTCATCAAAATGGCTGGTAAGCTGTGCCAAAAATGAATAGCAGATCCTGGTATGTTTTACTGCAACTCACTTATAATATTGTTTCATTGACTGAAAATCTGCACGTACACGTGCATCTAGAGGCCAGAGATCAATGTGAGATATCTTCCTCAATTATCCTTCATATTACTTTGAGACACGAATCCTTACTGAACATGGAGCTCACTGATTCTTATCAACTGCCTGGGCTGTGAGAACCAGGGACTTTTCTGTAGTTGCCTCCCTAGTGCTGCTGGGGTTACATATAAAAGCTGTGCCCAGCTTTTTAAGTGGATAGCATGGGTTTGAACACAGATACTCTTGCTTACACAGCAAGCACTTTTCTAACTGAGCCATTTCCTAAATGTGTCCTTTTTGGAATAGTCATGTTGGTGGCACCGGTTGGGTCCGGGGAGGGGGGGGGCGGGAAGAGGTGTTGAAAAGTGAGCTCCAGCTCCTGTCTTCAGGCCTGGGTGGGGCAGGGCCAGCTTGAGCACCAAGTAGTGTCTATAGCATTTCCTAGTTTGCTGAACTGAGAGAAGGTCTTGTCTGTGAGCATAGCGCTGCATCTGCTGGAGAAAGCAGTAGAACCCAGTGTCATCTGAGGTCTGGGTGTGTGGGTGGAGTGACATGGAAGTGTGGCTTCCTGATTACCTTAAATCAATAGGTGGTGAGATCCCTAAATAGGGTGTGATAATTCATGATGCTGTCAGTTTCTTTGATTGCACTACTCCTTTCAATGTCTCTTTGTAGGATGCCTGAGGGAAACACGCATCTGTGACTAATCACACATTGCTGGCTTTAGAGTACTAGGTCACCCTATCCCAACTTGGTTAATATTCCTGAGACGGAGAGTCAAAGTAAATATGTCTAAATTAAAAGGTTACAATTAAATATTATAAAAACGAAAGAGCTAACTTTTGGTGTGCCTTAAAAAAATCAGGATCTACAAATTATCTTTGAAAACAGTGCCAAATATGGATCTATTCAATATAGTACTAAAGATATACAAAACTAGGAATTCCAAAGCAAGGGAGAGAAAGTCACCATGTCCTTTCCAGGCTTATCTGTGAAATCTCTAATTTGAGGAGAGAGAGAGCAAAAGAGAGAGATTTTATTCAGTCTCTTTTCTCATGTCCAATGTGTTGCTGTATTTCCAATAGAGAACTGATAATCTGAATATATTGCAAGTTACCTGGAAGAAAGAAGACCAGGCCACATGTCTACAATTATGTTTAAAGATGTCTCTTATTGCTGCCTTTCTCAGACATCTTTCCTCAAAAAGTACACTTGTGCATAGCCCTTCTCCAACAGCAGATCATTTACGATAGACATACATGTAAAATTATGTCCATCAACATCCTGTCTTTGGTATTACTTTTTTCCTCACCAAATACCAATGCCAGGAAGTGAGGATGCAAACACCTTTATGAAATAAATAATTTTAGTGTATTGGTTAAGGGAAATATTTATTTTTTTCATATAGAAAAAGCTGAATGAGAGAAATGAAATAGGTTTTAGTAATTTCATCTCTCACTTTAGCTGAGTCTCTTCAAATCAGGAGAACAATTTACTAGAAAGGGGCCACATTCAGAGTTACCTGTGTGGCTTCAGACTTATCCTCAGGTAATAGCTGCGCACTTTAAACTCAGAGGCTTAGTTCTCCCACCTGGGGAGTGTAATAACATTCCTATTATGCTGATAAACATTAGAGATGAAATATACACCACAGCCTATTCTCTGACAGGTCTGTAGCTGTATACACCCTAGCCTACCTCAGTTCCAGAAGCAATGCAAGTCTGAGGAGTCTTCAGCAAGTACTAGGCCACTTTCCACTTCCATATTCTCAGCCTCCCAGCATGAAATGTCTTCTGATTTCTGCTAATTATTAATTCTCAGTACTGAGACAGGGTCTCACTATGTAGCCCAGGCTGGCCTCAGACTTGTCATTACTGGATTGCACCACCGTGCCTGTCTTTGCTCTTCCCTTTTATTTATTTATTTTTTCAAGCTTCCAAATTCAATGTCTTCTTTCAAGGCATGCAGTAGCTCGTATCCAAGCAGTGGACATTTCTCTTGTCTCTCTCCTGATTTCAAACGTCAGATTTTCTTTAACACTGTGGGTAAGTTTCATTATCACCTTGTCCCTGATGCTTTTTCTCAGTGGCACTTCTGCTGTGTATTCTTCAAAGCTTAATCCTTCACTCTGGCTTCTAATTGGGGCTGTTCCTAAAATAACTTTAAAAAATTTTTACTACCCTATTTCAAGTCCTATATCTGTAGATATAAAATATCAAGAATGTTTTAAGAGTAATTTGGGGCCCTGTTTCCAGTGTTCCTGAGCATAAATAAGGCAAAATTTAGAACTTCTTTGGCATGGGAGTAGGTCTTCGTTATCCGGGGACACTGTTGTCATTGTTTGCAATGTCATGTGAACAAGAAAACTGACAGAGAGTAATGTGTCAGAAACAAAGAGGTTCTGGGAACCTGAAGGGTAAACTCACATGGATGATTCGTATAGAGAACCATTGTCCTGGGGATAGATGTTCACTAAGGACGTGAATATCAAATCATAATGTCTGCTTTCAAAGCCTTTACTGTCTCATTTGTCCAGAAAAGCAAAATGTGAGTCCTTGAGCAAAGTATGTTTTCTGTAGCTTCATGTTCTCATCTGTAAAACTGAGATTGTAATTTATCTCCCTCAAGGGTTGTCATTGAAGATTAAATAGAATAATATGTGTAAGGTGCTTGAGGTGGTTGTTTCATATTATATATGTTTATTATCATTATAGTATGACAAGTTCCTAACTTTCATTTGTATAAAGATCCTAATGGTTTCAAGTATTTTCTTTTATATTCCTGAAAATATTCTCCAAGTAAAACATCCTGCTAGTGATTCTATTTGTTCTCAGAAGATTTGGATAGAAATTAAATATTCTGTTGATTGTGTTCTCTTTTTCTCCTCACAGTGGTGTGAAAACTGGACAGTCAGTAGGAACTGTACTTTGACTGTTGAACTTTAATCTTTTCTTGGATTAGCAATGTGAATGTGATATGCCCTCACAGTGCTGGCCAGTGATACTCTAGAATGTGATGTGCTTTAGGTGTTTTAGTGATTTTTGCATATGAATATCAAGGAAATGACCTGAGCCATCCATCAGTTTATTATAAAACAGGCTTTGTATGTGATTATTTTGTCCAACTCTAGGCTAATGTGTATGTCCTGGTGCCTTTAGTATAGCCTTGACATTTGGTAAATTAAGTGTATCTCATGCTGATAGTGTTTTCAGCTTATCAGGGGCTCATGGGGGATAACTTGATCATAACATAAAGGACACTTTTACTGGCATTAGGACACCAGTCTTCTCTAAAGGATATGAAGAGATGGCTGTATCTGTCACAGCATATCTTGGAACTGTGGGAGTGTTAGCAATATCGGGGCATGAACTCCGTTTACCTTTACAGCTCCGTTCAAATCAGTGGAGCCAAAACTATGAGGCAGAACAGGAGCTGCAACCCTGTCTCTCCTGGAAATCCAATTAGTGTCCATAGAAGAGAGAAAAGAATCCAGTTTTACTCATTAGGATTTAGCAACTGTTAGGAGGAGTGGCTCAGGATGAAGCCTGAACCCTTCCAGGAAGTCCTCTAAAGCAAACTCCACAGGGGAGGGGGAGAGCACCTGCATCCTTTACACAAGCCTGAGACAATACAAAGCTTTTCCTGACCACAGGGATTCTTCGTGATCTCCTCTGCCTTTGCCAGTCCCTACACTTATTGTCCTTCACACACAATTTAATCCTTAATTATATCATGCCTTGCTTTTCAACTCCATGTGTGTTACTCACATCTCCCCCAAGAGATTGCAACAATCTGAGAAGGCAGATCATATTTTCTTTTCTGAAAGACCTACGTGCCAAGAAAAGCAATAAGCACAATGCTCATATGAAGAAAAGCTTAGATGGCCTACTAGGTTGCTTTTGAAAACCAGTTCCCTACCTAATGTCCCTGTCACTTGAAAGTATTCACTAGATGAATTAAAGACCTAATATGAAACATAGAATTCTAATGCTAGTAGAAGAAAATACAGCAAACTGACTGGCAAGGCAAAAAAAAAAGTTTGATCTAAGAACTTTCAAAACAGTTACAAGGCTAAGAAAATTGGTATGATTGCATATATTTCCAGTTCATATTCAATAAAAATAAAAAGGTAAGTGTGATGCATACCAGCACATATTTAGTATCTAGAAATTATGTTTAACTCCTAAAAAATGTAAGCAAACAACAAAAGTAAGAACATAGGCAAAGAATATGCACAGAGAAGTAGAAGAAAAAAAGCCCCCACCAAAAGAATGAAGTACGCAATAGAAATTTGAAAAGTGCAAACTAATTTATGCATAAGGTAATACTGCTACTTTATGCCTACTAGCTTAGCTGATGACACCAAGAAAGGAAAAATAATCCTAAATTATATGACATGAACTAGATGTGTATTCCTGATATAGGTTGAATATTAAATGTCTTCAACTGGCTTGTGTTTTGAAAGCTTTTTACCTGGTTGATACACTATTTGGGAGGATGTGGGTTTTTTAGCAACTAAGACCTAGCTACCCAAAGTAGGCTACTAGTGACAGGCAAGTGATGGCTCTACGGGCCGGGTTCCTACGGAAGCTCTTTTCTCCTTTCTGAGTGGCTGTGCTGTGGCATCGATCCATCTACTCAATGCTTGGGTCCAGCTGTGATGCTTTTTGAGGAGGCTGTGGACCCTTTAGGAAATGGGGCTTGGCTGGGGGAAGCAGGCAATCTGAAGGTTGTACCCAGTCCCTGCTTATATTGCTATATGGGTGTCTGATGTTTTATACTCCTGAAACAGCAATGTGTATCACGCACTGCTCCAGATACGATGCTCTGCTTAAAGTGTATGGGACCAATTAACTGAGAGAACAGATTGAGATAAAATAAACATTTATCCCCTCAAGTTATGCTTGTCATGCATTTGGTTTCATTTATGGAAAGAGTAACAAATAATTATCCCTTTACATTCTGAAGATAGTTTTGTATGACCAAGGAGAAGGTCCTCATCAGATACCAAGTCTGATAAGACCTTGATATTAAACTGCTGAACTTCCAGAGCTATTTGAAATGAAAATCTGTTATTTGAGTTACCTGATATATGATATTTTTGTTATAAAAGCAAGAATAGAGTATGACGTCCCATTTTGGGAAAGATGTGCAGGCACATGAGTTACTGTGTATTGCCGGTCAGATGTGTACAGATTCAGGCTCTCTGAAGAACAATCATTTACCAGTGAGTAAAATTATGCCTAATGAACCAACAACAGGAAAAAGAGGAGTATGTATCAATAACAGAGCAAAGAGGGGGTATGTTAAGGCATTCCTTACAATGACTGAAAAACAAAGGTCAGATAATTGCAGATCCAAACTATTGTGGGGAAGCTAACGGCAATAAATTCAATACCCAGTCAGCAGCATGGGTAGTTCTTTCAGAATGATCCGCATAAAAACAGAATGCAGCAAACATGCTTTATAGCACGAAAGGTGAATATGCTCACACAAAGCAAAATATGGTTTTGCAAAAATGATTTCAAACAAACAAAAATCCCATGAAACAGATGGTGACCTGAAGGGAAATGGAAATATGTGTATTTTATGAGGATAAAGAACATTAAGTATGTAGCTCCATAGCTTAAATGGCTAAATTACCTGCCCCACAAATATGTAGTGACAACCATGAAAGGCCTTGAAGATGCCCCTGAGAATAATGTCATCATGTTAACTCGACATCTGTCCCTGATGTACTTACATATCTAGAAATACACCCATAACTGACCCTTGAAAAGTCTACCTCAAACTCAGTTTCTGTTATACATGAATGTCCAAAGTTTGCTCATTTCTTTTAATGTGTTTAATGATAAAAAGATAAAAAATGAGATGTAGCAAAAATTAATACACCAGAATTGGACAAAACACACAAAACAGTAGAAAAAGAAACCAAGAGAAGGCACAAGAATCAGAGACCCACTCATTCGCATGCTCAGGAATCCCATCAACATACTACTGGAAGTCACACTATAAATGCCGAGGACCTGGCATAGACCCATACAGGCCCTGTGCGTGGTGCTCAGTCTCTGTGAGTGCATATGTTGCTCACTTATTTTAAGACTTATTGCAATCTTATCTCTTTAATTCAGTAAAGGTTGAGTTGATTAGTTATGTATTTAAACAATAACAACAATATTGAAAGTAGGCAAAGTAAAATAAGTTCAAGATTCTGAATATGTGATTTTTTTCATTCACATTATTTTTAAAGTAACACACACATATCATATATTGTGATATATATGTCAGAAAGTTTTTTATTTTTATTTTTTTCTATGTAGCCTTGGCTATTCTGGAACTTGAACTATAGACCAGACTGGCCTCAAACTCACAGAGATCCATCTGCCACTGACTCCTGAGTGCTGGTATTAAAGGTGTGCACCACCACTACCCAGTTCTGTATCAAAACATTTTATGGAGTCACTTGAGATAAGAAGAATTGGGAGTTATTTGGACATACACACACCTCATCTGGGATTCCTCAAGTATTTATTGCAAATGCCATTGCCCAAGATACTCTGGATATAAAAGAATACAAAAATAGGGCTGGAGAGATGGCTCAGAGGATGAAAGCACTGGCTGTTCTTCCAAAGGTCCTGAGTTCAATTCCCAGCAACCATATGGTAGCTCCATAACCATCTATAATGAGCTCTGGCATACATGCAGGCAGAATACTGTATTAATAATAAATAAGTTAATCTTTAAAAAAAGTACAGAAATATACGTCGGTCTGTAAACACAAATTATATGTTGGGATATAAAAATGAAAGATAGAAAAAATGCAACACTTAATGTTAAATGAGCATGTGCATTAGAAGCATGATCTATACCATCACTGCAAAGCATGTTTTGTTGAACATATTGGGAATATGGTGACATGGAAAAAATGTCAATGGGTTGAAGAAAGAAAACGTTTTAAGGAAAAAAAGTCTCATCTAAGATATGAAATATAATCATTATTTATTCCCCTTTAAGTGTTTTAACCTTCTCTGCTTCCTTTAGACAAGTTAATCTGAGCAGTTCTTGAGTGAGGATTCACGGGCATTCATAACATAACTCTATAAAACCAAGTAGACATTTTCTTTTCAGAAGGTATCCTGGGCTTTAGCTTTTACAAAATTGTTAGCATTAACTATAAATGTTACATAATAAATATGGGCTTCTTGCCTTCAGTAACACATTTACAGGGTAAAATTGATAATCTTTGTTATCTTTTTATAGCAATTTTTAAAACTGTGAAATGTAGTTTTCCAAGAAGTATGTTGCAATCAACAAATTTTTCCAGCGTAGTTAAACTTTTCTGTTAGGAAAACCTTTCAAATAAATTGGAGAAACAACAGGCTAGATACCTTAGCATACATCCCTTCATTTTTAAAGCAGATAGTTGAGTCAGAAGCCCCATTTATGAGACAGGCACATGCCCTCACCTTAGCTCTACCTATAGACCCCACGGAATATAGGATAAGCCGGTCTGAGGTGGGGTGTTATAAAACTACAAGATGCTGCTGCTGAAAATTATGTTTTTGGAAATTAAATAAATGACCCACAAAACACTTGTAGGATTCTATGATAAGCTAAATTTTATCTGACTTACCAATTTTTCATTCATCTCCTGGAAGTCCTTCAATTCATTTGAGCTCTTTCGTCCTGAATTGCTGTTAGCTTGCGTATCTGAAACTGTAAAGGTCCCTTGATAATATTCCATTTTCTGGCCTGTGATAATAATGAAAAGTAGAAAATACATGATCTGTGGAAAGACCTCAGGATCTAAGACCTAACTCTACTGGGCCTGAAATGAAGTTGTAAATATATCACCAAGCTTTTTTCCCACTTGAATTTAATAAAAATATGGTGAGTTAACTTACTTTTACTTTAATAATAGATGCTGATATTTGCTGAATCTTTACTATGTCTAGAATACTGTTCTGTCATGGCATCACATTTGATCATAATTCCAGACTCTTGAGATTGGCGTCGCCTCCATTTTATAAAGGAGGGAAGTAAAGACACAATAACGTTAAATATCCTATGTTTGCTACTCAACTAGTCGGTGGTCATTTTGGAAGTTTCGATCTTACTGTGAGCCTTTAGAGCTTGGATGTTCCTTGCTATATTTTCTTGTGCTTTGCTGAAGTGTTAAAACATTCAGAAGTAGAGATAAGTGAGCATTCTTGTATTCTTTTACTTGTGGTAAAAAAAAAAAATCCGAGTACACTGAAGGATATCACAAAGAGAAAGGCCATCAGAGATTGTAAGTGAAAACTGTTTGTAACAGAGGTGCCAATTAGCTCATTGTCTGGCCATCAGGGATGAAGAGAAAAAAAGATCAAAGCCTGTTAGCAACAGCTAAAGATGCTTTTGTGCAATCAAGATGGATCTTTTGTCATCGGTATAAAATACTATTGGGGTTTCAGTATGAGACTCAGAATATGGTAGAAAGTCATTTCATTTTTATCTCGTAAAACAGGTGTCACCTGTTACTAAGTCCTTAAAGACGCTATCAGATAAAACCATTCAAGTAGGCAACTTGAGCTGCTCATTTTTAATTTATTTATTTTTATATTAATTACAGCTTATTCACTTTGTATCTCAGCTGTAACCCCTTCCCTCATTCCCTCCCAATTTCACCCTCCCTTATCTCCTCCCAAACCCCTCATCATGTGAATTGTGAAGATTTGTCAAAAATGTAAATGATTTATACTTAGCAAAGAAAGATGCAATACAAAGGGTTTAAAATGCATTACTTGTGTTAATATAAATATATTAAGCAACAAGAACAAAATCTTTAAATACTGTTTTAGAAGAACATTATTTTCTAAGAGTTAGTGATAATATTGAGTCATGGCTTATCTGTGATTTTAAAATTCATTGTTTCATTAGATATGTGTTTTGTGGGATTTTTTTATTTTTTACCCTAGAAATTCTACTGGGCAGAGAAAAATGACCACAAGTAAAGGAACCAGTTTTGATAGTACATGTATTATAGTTTTTCATCTTGATGTGCAGCAAATGGTAAGACTTGCTTAGTTTGACTGCTAGCAGCCAAATGACAATGACCGTTTTTGTTAGTATGTGTAGATTCTAAGAAATACTGTGTCTCAGCAAGTGAGAAACTTTCTTACCTTACTGTACGCTGTATCATAAGCACTCAGAAAAGCACTTGGATTTACGGGTGGTACAATAACTATTTGTAGTAAACTAACAGAAAAATCTTTAAAATATTCTGAGCCGGGACAGTCCCAGGTTAAAGCATGAATATCATTTACAGATAAGCAAATCACACTGTCCTATGTGAGAAAGTAAGATTCCCAATTGTCCCTACCAGAGACTAAGAAGTGAGCCAGAAGTCCAACAGTCACTGCCACCATCACCAGGGAGAGCGCAGCAAGAAGGGTGGTCGTCCATGACTTCAGATCTCTCTTGTGGGTGCCGTGTCCTGCCACTCTGCATAAAGGAAGGCCAAGGTTACTCTCATGTGTGAGTAGCTACAAGTTTTCTAGTGGTGCTTGCATAAATTCACATTGCTGCATGCTTCCTTTAACAGCAAGAGGACATTCGTTTTGATTTTGGTCCTGTGAGGAGCTGGGAAGAGTGGACCTGGGAGTTATGTTCTTGCCCCTGGTTTCTGCTTCTAATGCCACCCTGGGATGCCAAAACAGCTCCTGCCAGCAGAGGTTTCCACGTTCTACACAGGCTTTCAAAAGCCCATTCCTCCCTTCCAGAGTTCTGTCATGTCTTCCCAGTCTATCTAAGGCTCACACACTAACTTCAGATATACCTTTTCATGTACCTTTTTAACTAATGTGAAATTTTAGACATGGAAAATTAGAAAAGTCTAAACAAACACTTTATCTTATAATGTTATCAATGACATTTTGTTGGTGTTCACTCATTTTTACCCCTGCACTAATGATGTTAATTAATACATTATGGCCTTTCACCCAATCATTGCTATGAAGAGACCATTTCCAATGTCACCAGCTCATTAGCCCTCCTTAGTAATGCTCTAATATCTTATAATGGCCAGTCCGGCCTTTTTGTTCCTATAGCATATATTGCTGTATTTCACAGGCCAGTATACAATCCTGTTTTATATAGATCATTACAGAGTATTTGATACTTATGACCTCTATGTGTCTTTTAGTCAAAAAAACAACAATACTTCCTCTAAAGTCTGAATGTCATTGACTTGTTGAGAAATCAAACTCTCAGTCTTTTGACAGGTTTGCTTTCTGCCCTTGTCTGATACTTTGTGGTATCAACTGACTTACTTTTCTAATTTTCTTTTATCTAAAGCTGTGATTAGGTTTTGGTTCAATTCACTGACACAAATACTTTTCATGCAATAATGTGTTTCCTATTTCATTAAACTACGAGTTGCGAAACTGTCACTGTTTTGGATGAAAAACTGCCTTTCTGCTATTAACATTTGATAAACCAAAGTGTGTGTTGTATTGTATCTAGTGGCTGCATGAGTGGTCCCTGCAGAGCCAATGGTAACACAATGGTCATCTTTTATCACTAAAACCTGATGAGGAGTCTCATACAGAATAAAATGGCTTGATACCTAAATTCTGAATGAAAGAAAACTTAGTATAATTTAGCTATATGCTGAAAGAAGACACCCATATTCAGAGATATCAAGTGATTTCCATCACATAACAGAAATGGGAGGTTTCTTAAAGTAAGATCTTCTGACTTCTAGAACATAACTTCCAAGTGGCAGACTATCTTTCAGTTAGATACATTTTGGATTCTTAAATGTGCTTATAGTTTATGTGTTTGTCTATTCACCCATATGTGCAGGATATTTACTCATTTGTGAGGGAATTTCTCTAAGACTGGTTTGGAAGAGTTCGCTGACCAAGAACGGGGACAGGGAGGCTTCAGGTCAGCTTCAAGAAACTGTTCTGCCTCAGCTGGACACTCACTCTCCTCTTCATGGAATCCTATTAGTGTGCCCAAACAAGAGATATCCCAAAGAAAAAAAAGATTTAACTTAAGAACATGTACCAGGTTCCAAATCTATCCATCTCTTTATCATATATCAGTTCCCCGGAATAGAACGAATAGAAGACAACTGTGGAAACATCACCTATGCTACTCAGGTATTCACAGACACTAGCACAGGCTCACAAATATGAAAAGGGTGATTCAGCTTCCCTGTATGCTGCTAAAGTGCCAGCTGAGTTGCATCTTCTGTTGGGTTTCAGACCATACCAAAGTGGACCTGGCCTCCCAGGTTCTCCCTTGGTCCCTACCTGCTACATGGAGTGGCTGGCATATCCCACCGTCTACCCTGAACTTTCCAGCCCAGGGACAGGACTTCCCTTCCCTACATAATCTAGACATTTTGGTTCCCTCTCCCCTCCCCTCGCTCTATTCTGTCTTTTTGTATCTCTCCTCCTCTTCTCTTCTTTGTCTGCACATGCCTCTCTCTCTCTTTCTCCCCCCCCCTCTGATGATGACCAAGAGCTGTTTCCGATAAACCTGCATTTATATATTATAACTTCGTCTTGCAATTAGCTCATTCCCACATTTCAATCATCTTCAAATCCCATGGAAAAGCTGTGAGCACCCAGGGGAAATGAGCACCAACAAATTAGAGTGAAAACTTCCACTTAAAGTGTTATGTTTTAGGAGAGGATGGAGATGGTTGTGTGGTTAAGAGTGCTTGCTGCTCTTGCAGAGGACTAAACTTCAGTGCCCAGCAGCCATGTAGGGCAGCTCACAACTACCTGCAACATCAGCTCCACAGCGATCCAATACCTCTTTTCTCCTTGTGCAGTTGCACTCACAGTCACACACCTGCACAGACACACATGTAATAAACAAAATGTACATGCTTTAGAAAACCCTTGGGGATGCAGTCCCCGTACAGCTTTGAGTAATTCAAGCCGCAAAGCCCTAAATTAAAGCTATTGCTACTTAATCCTACATGAACAAGCATTTCATTTAAGACCGACATTTTTTATTCATCTCTTTTTAAGTTTAATTTAGTTTTCCATATATTACATCCAACCTCAGTTTCCTCTCTCCCCTCAGGTCGCCTCCTCTCCTCGCCAACTTCCTCACTCCCTATCCACTTCTCTGTTTCTCTTTAGAAAAAGGCAGGGCTCTTAAGGATAGAAACCAAACATGACATATCAAGCTGTAATAAGATTAGGCACCTCCCCTCACATTAAGGCTGGATGAGTCCCTGTTGGTCTCCTTGTGGAGCTCCTGTCCCTTCCAGGTCTTTGTATCTCCCCCTTCTTCCACAAGATTGCCTGCACTCTGCCCAAAATTTGGTTATGAGTCTCAGCATCTGCTTTGATACCCTGATGGGTAGAATCTTTCAGAGGCCCTATGTGGTAGGCACCTGTTCTGTTCCCTGTCTTCTGATGTCTATCTTGTTTGCTCCTCTGAATGAGGATTGAGTATTTTCCTTAGTGTCCTCCTTGTTGTTTAGCTTCTTTATGACTATAGATTTTAGTATGTTTATCCTGTATTATATTCCTAATATCCACTTATAAGTGAGTATATACCATGTGTGTTTTTCTGCTGGGCCCATGGGTCCTGCAGAGACTGATGAATTAACCAAAGGACCATGAATAGAGAGAACCTAGACCTCCTGCTCAGATGTATCCCATGGGCAGATCAGTCTCCTTGGGGATTCTCTACTAAAAGGAGCAGGGACAGTCTCTGGAATGAACTCAGTTGCCTACTCTTTGATCACCTCCCCCTGGTGAGGGGGGCCTTACTAGGCCACAGAGAAAGAGGATCCAGATAGTCCTGATGAGACCTCATAGGCTAGGGTCAGATAGTAGGGGTGGAGGTGGATTAGGGGAGGGACATAGGTGGAGAAGAGGGAGAGAGACTGAGGTCTATAGCCAGGATACAAAGTGAATAATTTATAGTAGTAGTAGTAGCAATTTTTAAAAGTCTGCATGGGGCCAAATTTTACGTCTATAAGCATTCAATGCAGGAGAACGAAAAACACCCCATTCTGCACAGGCTTGGTTAGTCATCTGCTTAAGATCACTCAGATTAGTAAAAAAACACTTAGTAAAGCTGTTTGGAATCTAGCCTGTTTGTAAATGGAAGCACCATTTTGTTAGACATTGTTTCCCTCACCAGCTTTGCGTGTGCTGGCACAGAAAATGTAGGTGTATTCAGCTTCTATTTCTGAGTAACTAATTACCAGAAAATTAGTTGCTCAAAGCAATACCCAGCACAGCTGGCTTCTTTGTTCAAGTCTCTCTCTCTCTCTCTCTCTCTCTCTCTCTCTCTCTCTCTCTCTCTCTCTCTCTCTCTCTCTCTCATGTATGTGTGTGTTTCTTTCAAAACTTGAGTACTATGATATGTTTGGGTTGTTTATTCTCAATTTTAATTACATTTCTTCCTTCCCCATCTGCCCTCCAAACCTTCCCATATAGCATTCCCGACTCTCCTTTAAACTCCTGGCCTCTTTTTTCATTAATTATTATTGCATGTATTTATGTGTAGATATATTCCTAAACATAAGAAGTTCAGTCTGTATAATGTTATACGTATGTATGTTTTGGGGGCTGACCAGTGCTGACCATAGTCTCTTATGGCTGACATTGAGGTCTTGGTTGGAGCTGTTTTCATAGTTTGTGGTTTGTGGCCCATTTCCAGGTTCACTAGAGTGTTAGACAGAGCTCAATTTCTTGAAGCTGAGCTGAAGTCAAAGTAAAATCTAGTCTTTTAAAAAATGTATTATCTGATTAGACCTCCAAGCATAATATCCCATTTTAAACAATAAATTTTTCTGGGGACTTCATATCTGTAAAATCCCCTCACAGTATCTATATATTTGCTTCAGCAACTAGAGAAGCAGTGTGTACAAGAAGGGGGGAAGATGTCGGGGTCATCTTGTGATTTGGACTTACTGCAACTCAAAGTATCATGAATACACGCCCCCTACAGAGAAAGCATGTGAGGACTGAGCTGTAAGGCAGGTGGTGGAGAACCATTACCATTCCATGAGCAGGGAGTTCTAAGAACAGCATAAAATGAACAGAATAGTAGGAAATGTTTTATTCCAATAATGGTTTTAGACATACAAAGTGAACTCTTAGAAATTAAGATGAGGAAAGCGCTAATCCCTGGTCATGCCATAATTGGCACTTTGCATTCTTTTGGAGAACAGGCAAGTACAAATGATCCTTATTCTGAAATATGCAACCTATAATCTCCTTGAAACCCAGTTTATCACATCCACTACCTTCATTAGTCAGTTTTGAGAAGGGTGTGTTCATGGTTTGTTTTCTTTATTAAGACGTTGTCAAAGAAATATGGTATTAACTCAGTGTGACTTTGCCTCTAAATTTTGCAGGTTGAAAAACACACAGAGTTAGAATATGCAATTCCTTACTATCATCACATGTGTGAATTCAAAGATGACTTGAGCAAAAAGAGATGCTGAGCCTCTTGTACCGGGTGATCTTCCTTTCCTCACAGGTAACCTGTTCAACTTTATGTCCTTTATCATTTTGTCTGTAGACCCCAGAATTTTCATTCTTTAGAACTATTTTTCTGCTCTCCCTAAAAAAGGTGCATGTTATTAGTATACAAACATGTCTTAGGATTACTATTGCTATGATGAAATACCATGACCAAAGCAAGCTGTGGAAGAAAAGGCTTATTTGGCTTATACTTCCACACCATAGTCCATCACTGAAGGTAGCCAGGACCAGAACTGAAACATGGCGTAAACTGGAGGCAGAAGCTGATGAAGAGACCATGAAGGGATGGTGCTTACTGGCTTGCTCTCCATGACTTACTCAGCCTGCTTCCTTATAGAACTCAGGACAGCCAGCCCAGGGAATGACACCAAACACAGTGGGCTGGACCTTTCCCATCAATCACTAAGAAAATGCCCCTAAGGCTGGCCTACAGCCTGATCTTAAAGAGTCATTTTCTCAGTTAAGCTCCCTCCTCTCAGCCTACTCTAGCTTGTGTAAAGTTGAAATAAAACTATCCAGCACAACTGACTCCTTGTCAAGCTGACTCACAAACGCATCACTGTTAGGCCACAGCCTTTCCTTTCTTGTTCTCAAGGTAACAATTAATAAAGGCCTCACAGCATAAAATGTTTTATAAACTTAAAAAGTCCCATAGCTTTAGTGGCTGCTCTTTGATTACCTCCCTCTGGGGAGTGCAGCCTTGCCAGGCACAGAGGAAGATGATGCAGGCAGTCCTGATGAGGCCTGATAGGATAGGGTCAGATAGAAAGGGAGGAGGACCTCCCCTATCAGTGGACTAGGGAAAAGGTATAGAGGGAGAAGAGGAAGGGAGGGTGGGACTTGGAGGAGATGAGGGAGGGGGCTGCAGCAGGGATACAAAGTGAATAAATTATAATAAATAATTAATTAAAAAAGAAGTTCCACAGCCCTACAAATTCAAACCCTTTAAAAGTTGTGTCTTTAAAAGAAATCCAGTCCCTCCTGCCACCCCCACTCCACTCCTTTGATTATTTGGAAGCTCTTTGCAATAAAATGGCAGAGAAAAAGTTGTAGTTGTGGGTAGACTGAGAGTATGGGTTCATGTGCAATGAAGACATATCTCAAAAGCTATCGTTCTATGATTTGGGAGAGGTGGGCCAATTGAAAGAGGTGTGTATTAAATTTGAGAAAATTTACAGGAAGAAACACACTGTTTCTTTCTACACAGATGCTTGTTTGGGGTGGCATAGGGTAAAGGTTTTGCATGTTTTACAGGTTGGCTACTACTGATAATTTAGGCATTCTTCTAGAACACCATGCACAAACCAATTATTTACTGAAACTATGATACTTCTTTAAGTTTTGGGTATTAAAAAATCCAAAGCCTGTAAAACTCCAAAATCTCTTTAAAAAAAGTTTAAATACCTCAGTTGTGTGATTACTTCAAGAGAGAAGTGCCAGATCATGGTCACAATCTGAACAAAGCAAAACCAAACTCCAATCATGTAAAAACAAAACAAAACACAACCAAAATCCTCAATGTCCAATATCTGGGACTATAATCTTCTGGACTTCCCAGGAGGTTTGGGTCATTTATTTGGCTCCACCTTCTTCAGCATATACATCTCATCTTCTAAGCTACGAGATGGTCCACCCCATCACTGCTCCTGTTCTTGGTGGCCATCCTGTGTTACTGGCTCCTACAAAATGTGGGGGTCTCCTGCTGCAACTGGGCTGCACTTTCACTCTCAAAGGCTCTCTTTATGCTGCCAAGCCTCAACTTCTCTGCATGATCCTTCAATCTTGGGTCTTCACCTGCTACTGAGGGTACATGTTCACCAATAATCTCTTGCAGCTTCTCACAGCGCCAGGCTTCAGCGGCTCTCCATGACTCCTTCACCCCTTCAAAACCAAATATTATCTGGTGACTCTTATGCTACCAAGTTTGGCTTCCGGCTTGAGGCACGACCATGGCCACCTCTGAACAGAGATTCTGAGTGCTTACTCTCAGTAAATACTCCCCAGTAGACTTCACATCAGTGATGCTGGTCTCCTCCTAATCAGCTGTTTCTTCAGCCCCACCTGACCAGCATCCATTGTACCAGCAACTCAGAGAGTTTACTTTTGTGGTTCTGGTCTATTGTTAATCACAGGCAACTCTTCAGCTCTAGATGACCAGAAGCACAGATTATTTACACAAATGGTCCAGTAGAATGTGTACTTCCTTCTTAAACTTCATAAGCCAGGCCTCCATGATTGACACTCCCTTCAACATTCTTATCTTCCAAGCTCCTAACGAATAGCCCACTGAGCTCTCAGAACTCATGGTTTTTCTCGTCCAAAGTTCCAAATGCCTTCCACAACCCTTCAGAAAATAACGTGGCCAGATCTGCCACATTAATACGCTAGTGTCTTGGCACTAATTTCTTTCTAGCTGCGGTTACTATTCCTGTGATGAGACACAGTGACCAACAGCAACTAGGGAAGGAAAGGGTTTATTTGTAGTATACTTCTGCATCATAGTCCATCATCAAAGGACATCCAGACAGCAACTCAAATGAGGTAGGAACCCCAGAGGCAGGATCTGATGCAGAGAGCATGATGGAATTCTGCTTACTGGTTTGCTCACCAGTCACTAATTAACAAATGCCCTATAGACTTGCCTATACCCTGGTCTTATGAAGACATTTTCTCAATTGAGGCTCCTTCCTACCTCATGATTCTAGCTTGTGTTAAGTTGACTTATAACTAGCCAGGACAAAATGTACATACATATGATTGCCATACAACTGTTCATTTACACATTGGTTACGTTCCTTAAATTGTCATGAAACCATTTTTTTATCTTCAATATACACTATCTTATATAAAAGGGAACGTTGCCCAGCTTCCATTCTACAAGCCTACTTACTAATTTAAGTAAACAACAATGACAAATGTATTCTAAGGAGTTGGAGGGATGATTCTGTGGTTTAGAGTGCTTATTGCTCATGCAGAGGAAGCAGGGTCAGTACTGAGCACACACAAGGTAGCTCGCAGCAGCCTGTCAATCCAGTTCCACGAATCCAACTCCTTCATATGACTTCCACAGGCCTCACTCTCCCTTTCTTTGCCTGGAAACCTTCATGGAAATTTTCTTACAGAACCTAAATTTTTCCCTTGGAACATTTGCTACTCATTACAAAAAAAATGAACATTTTGTGATGACTTTTACATATAGCTGTCTGCTGGTGAGTTTTTAAATCTCCTTTAGAATCATTACTTAATATAAAAATTTATAGAAATATGAGTTATTATCTGGAAAGTGAACTTATTACTATGTGTTACCTACAGTCACCCTTGTCACTGGAATTATTTATAGTAGTTTTGTGAGTAATTTACCCCAGAAACAATTTGCCTAGTTCATGTATCTTGGGTATGCAGTTAGGACCTGAGCTTTTAGAAACATGCATTCTTATTTCTAATTGACTATGCATAGTTGTGTGTGTGGTCTATGCTGTGATAGTTCAGTGTATGTATACAGCAGATAGTGAACAAATCATGTCCATAACCAGAAATTTTTCATTTTTGTGCAATTAATTATTACCCTTGTTTTTCTAGCTGGAGAATATCAGAAACAATTCTTTCTACTCAATTGTGTAATGGTACCCATTAGGCATTCTCTTCCAAAAAGGGTGCCTTTGACTTCTATGACTCAGAACATTTCTTTTGGGAGAGCAAATTGTTCTTTAAGAGACTGGTTTTAACTTTTCAAGAAGGGCTTTCCACTAGCACAAATGGATGATTTGTGAGATTTAAGCAGCACAGAAGTAAAGGCTTTTCTGAAATGAAGTAGAGACTGTTTTACTAGTCAAAAGCTTTATCAGTTTCTATTGTGTTTATGTCTTGAATTTGTACTGTCAACCTTTCTACTGGCCTTAAATGTGTGTGTACTTTCCAGAAGATTTCCTTCTACCTCTAATTCAGAGAGCCTTTTGTGAACATAGCAGTGGTGCTTTGGAGAGATGGGAGGAGTGTAAGAGGAGGCATTTGAAGGAAATGCAATGACTATGCTTTTCTGTGCTGCCAAATGCCACCCGATTTTAATTCTGATGTGTGTGTGTGTGTGTGTGCTCGTTCACACACACAAAAGTTATACTACTGTCTTATGTGTTTTAGTCTAAATCTCCCGTTGAGCTTTAAGGTAGGCAGATGGTATCCTTCTGTCTCCACCACACCCTCCCATGCTGGCTAACAGGTGGGCATGACTACACCCAGCTTTTTACATTAGTTCTGGGGAATTTTACTTAGGTCTTCACAACTGTGAAGGAAGCGATCTTACATTTCCAAGACCCGTAATTTAACTCTTGATAGTTTATGTTGCTACACATATTCTCTGAAAGAGCAAGAATACGAAGGCAGTGAAAAATGCACAGTACTAAGACATTTCTTAAGCATGTTGCCAAGAAGTAAGAAGAGGAAAGTTTCTCATATTCAAATATGTATGCTAATGAAAATGAAAGAAATTTAGGTAATGTCGAATGGAATCAAATGAAGACAGTAAAATTGGAAGCATGTCCATGATGTTTTTTTATATGTCCTGGACACTAACACCCTGGCAGTGTGTTATACATCACTTGGGTCTTAGATACTGGAAACTGATAAATTAATGAGATGAAAAATTTCCATATCTACTTTTTGTTTGTTTTTTTCAAGACAGGGTTTCTCTATGTAGGCTTGGTTGTCCTGGGCTCACTTTTTAGATCAGGGTGGTCTCAAAGCCACAGAGATCTGCCTGTCTTTTCCTCCCTGAGTGTTGGGATCACAGGCTTGCACCACTTAACTCCATACCCACTTTTTTATCAGCATCTCTTTCACTGTTTCTTGGATCCTCCTGTTTCTCAGAAGGGGCATAAGGCACAGCTGTGGGTGTGTTCTCACCAGTTCGAGGTTTCCTGTCAAAGAGTTCTCAGGAGATCTAACAACAAAAAGAACCAAGGACCTACCTTTTTGTATTTCTTTATTATCTATCTCCCAGAGCTAGACAGATGATGGCAGTGAAGGCCGCAAGAAGGACAAAACTGTGTAAAATGTCATTATGGTTTGAGAACAAAGAAAATATATTTTTTTCTTTGGAAAAGGACATTGAAATTCAGGCTGGACTAAGTTCAGGGAAGTAAGAAGGAAATCAGGGGCGCAGAAAAAAGTAGTTCCTCACCTATTGGCTCTGATCCTAGGGATGCACAATGGAAACCAGAACCAGTTTTGAAGGGGCTTCCCTGTGAGAATGTGGCACCATCAGAGGAGAGTGAGAGGAAGGCGACTGAGAGCACTTTCTCTTGGCTGTCACTGATGCTCTCCACACCCGCGGAGGAGGAAGTCTCTGCCATCATATAGCCACTCACTTCCCATCACATCCGGCCTTGGAGGCGGAACTTACTCTAGGTTCTCTGAACCACAGTGTTTCCCAGTAACCTTAATTAGTCAAACTAGTTTCCAGTTCTGCCTTTTCGATCTCTGTCCTTTTCAGGAAACTGGTATTTTCTAGCTCTACCCTGAAACACAACTTAAGTTTGACCTTGAGAAAGCAGCAAAATGTGAAGTCCTAGCTTTAGCTTCAAAGGCCTTATTAAATATTGTTGAGCTCAGTATATGAATCAGTGAGAAAGCAGAACTAGGGTCTTAAATTAATGCAAAATGATTGAGCAGACGTCTAACTGGCAACAGTTAGACACATCGGTTTACACAATCAGTCTGAGCATACATCCAGACTCGGTACTCTGCAGTGACAGGCAAAGCATTAGGCCTGTCTGTATGTTAGCCCCACATTTTAAGTGGAAATAAATCATTTACTTATTTATGAACCAAATGCATCAATCCATGTAAAATGACTAGTACACAGTAAATGTCTTAGTTAGGATTTTATTGCTGTAAAGAGGCACCATGACTGGCAGCTCTTATAAATAAAAACATTTAATTGGGGCTGGCTTATAGTTTCAGAGATTCAGTCCATCATCATCATGGTGGGAGGCACAGCAGCGTGCAGGTAGACATGGTATTGGAGAAGCTGAGAGTCCTACATCTTGAACATGAGGCAGCAGAAGGGGACTGCTACACTAGACCTAGCCTGAGCATATGATATCCCAAAGCCCACTTCCACAGTGACACACTTCTTCCAGCAAGGCCACACCTATCCCAACAAGGACATGCCTCCAAGTAATGCCACTCCATATGGGCCAAGGAGTCTATAGGGGCCATTCCTATCAAACCACCACAGTAAGTAACATACAGGTGTGACTGTTGTCAGTCAATTTGTTCTTATTGTAATTACACACAGTAGAAATTAGCCATTCTGAGGGGGAAAAAAAAGGCCATTTTATTACAAGGATACTGTAAGTACCAGGGAACACTTTGGATTTGCCCCAAAGAAGTTTACACAAGAAGATTTTGGAAAGTACCCAGCATATTTTTAGTGCAAGTTAATCAATGATGTTCTACTGACAATGCAGACAGTCCTGATGAGACCTGATGGGCTATGGTCAGTTGGAAGGGGAGGAGGACCTCCCCTATCAGTGGACTTGGGGAGGGGAATGGGAGGAGAAGAGGGAGGGAGGGCAGGATTGGAAGGAGACAAGGAAGGGGGCTACAGCTGGGATACAAAATGAATAAATTGTAATACTTTCAAAATTTAATTTAAAAATATTTTACTGTGGTAGAAGTGACACAATAAAATTAAGGCATTGTTTAATATATAATATTAATAGGGCAATAAAGAATTAAACATGCAAAGCTTATTACACAACATTCTAAGTTGCCCAAAAGACAGATAGTATCTGTGTTAATGTGTGCAAGTGCACACTTCACTCTTAACACATTTTTTATATTCACCCATTAAGATGTGGATTCGAGATTACGATCCAGTTTTGGATGGTTATCCATGTACTAAGAATGAACACGTTCTATGCAAATGCCTGTGTCACTGCATCCTCCAACACAGATACATCCTAAAAATTACTTCTAGGAAGTTGACCAGCCATAACAATATAGTCTATTTTTCCTTTTTTTTCTTTTTAAATTTATCTATTATCTTTTCCATCTAGTTCTACTTCTCTACCTGTATATGTTTTCTACAACCTTTTCTTGAGACTTTATTGTGTTTTAAACATCACACTGAGCTCAAGAAAATAAGGATGAATAAGACATGGCCCTAAACTAACGGAAACCATGTTGTAACCCTTTTTGCGACTGTTGAGACAGAGTCCAAGCTGACCTTGAACATGCACATTCTTCCTACCTCAGTCTCCTAGGTACAGACATTATAGGAGTATGCCATTACACTCGGCTTTGTTTTTTTAAAAGACTTGTGAGGTTCAAAATAATATAGTACTGCAAACCTTTTTCTGGTAAATATTTAAAATACCAAAATATAAAAAATTTCATTTTGTTAATAGATATGAAAGTTAAACACATAAAAATATTCTCTAATTTTTATCTGCATGGTACAGCCCTCTATAAGCATTTTTATATGAGACATTGACTTGCCTTTTAGGGTTTGAAGCCAGCCTGGTCCCCAAAGAGAGTTCGGGACAACCAAGACTACACAGAGAAACCCTGTCTCAACAAAACAAAACAGGAGAAGGAACAGCCTTGTTTAAGGCTACCTGTTTGCAGCCAGACCATCTTGATACCATATATGGAAGCCCAAGAGAGTAATCAAGCTTTGCTTATTGGATGTACCAGTAGTGGGTCCATTTCTGGCCACTGGCCAAGATTTTCAGAGATAATGGATGTGCCAGGTTTAAGACATAAAATTGAGTAATTGTGATCTGGGGCAAGGTTTTCCTCTCATGTAAACAGGATAATCACAGAGGTTTGCTTTTATCAAAATTGTGATGAATAAATAATCTAATAAATACTATAATTCAAATTGATGCATGTTTAATAAATAGGCAATAAGTAATAGCTCTTATTATAATAAGCAAAAATAAATTACTGCCCAACGTGGAATAATATTCTGACTTGATAATAAATTCCTACAGTCTTGACTCCTAAGTACTATGTACATGTACCTTCAGTTTTCCTCTTTATTAAACATATTATTCCATGTATTGCAGATAATCAGGAAGTTAAGGCACAAGTAAGACAATGATTTACAGGTCATCTTTTAAATCTTTTTTAATAATGCTAATGCATTTTTATTTTATATTAATCACAGGTATCCCAGCCATATCCCCCTCCCATATTCCCTCTGTATCTCCCCATCCCACCCTCATCTCCTTCCTGCTCCTTTCTAAGTCCACTGATAGGGGAGGATCTCCTCCCCTTTCATCTAACTCTAGCTTATCAGGTCTCTTCAGGACTGGCTGCAATGTCCTCTTCTGGGGTCTAGCAAGGCTGCTTCTCCCTCGGGGGACAGGGGCGGGGTGTCAAAGAGCCAGCCATTGAGTTCATGTCCGAAATCGTCCCTGTTCCCCTTATTACAGTACCCACTTGGGTATTGAGCTGCCATTTGCTACATTCAAGCAGGAGTTCTAGATTATATCCATACATGGTCTTTGGTTGGAGAAACAGTCTCATAGAAGACCCCTGTGCCCTGATATATTTGGTCCTTGTGGAGCTCCTGTTCTCTTCAGGTCATACTAACTCCCCCCTCTTTTATATGATTACCTGCACTCTGCCAAAGGTTTGGTTATGTGTCTTAATATTTGCTTTGATACACTGCTAGGTAGAGTCTTTCCGAGGCCCTCTGTGGTAGGCTCTTGTCCTGCTACTTGTTTTCTCCTACATCCAATGTCCATCCCATTTGTCTTTCTAAGTGAGGCATCTTTTAAATCTTAATGACACAAATGTTCATTTCAATAGATAAATATGTGGAGAGTGATAATACTGTGAATACTTCATACAAATTTAGAACTAGAAAACACAAAATGTTATGGCCTTAAAAGTTATCAAGTAAAGGAAAAGCAGGATTAACCCTTTTAGTTAATCTTGGGCTTTGTTTCCACATCCAGGTCCTAGCTTTCCTTCCTATTGGCTGGTAATGTCGGGCTAGTTACTTTCCCCACCTAGAAAATGGAGTTTCTAACAGGAGCTAAATCAGACTTGTGAGAATTAAATGAGCCAATGGGTATAGAAGGCACATAATGAGCACCATTACTTTGCTGGGAAAATAGAAAATAATATTCATTCGATAATATACCAGTTAGAATGTATCAGGGAATATACTTAACAAATTGGCAGGTTAATTGAAGCAATTTTGAAAAATGAAATTAAAGCTTAAAGCACAAATATTTGTTATGGGCTTGTCCAGTACTGTCTTTTCCTCTGAAGGTAATAGTCAAGGTATGAGTTTAGTTTTTGCTTTTTATCAAGCATTACTTATAATAAAGAGCTAGAGGACGAGAGGGCTGTACAGGCTTCTGAGAACCTGATGTGATCGCAATTTCAGATGAAGAATTCATTTGGTGTTTTGCCTTACCCACTAGAAAGAACTGAGATTTTTAAGATGAGTGAAATCCCTCAATCAATAAAGATTTTGAAAAGTTAGGGGTATGACTATTTTTATAGGGAAATCTAAGCAGAGGATTCTGCAATTTGTAATTTGTTCCACTAAAGACGGCCCAAGAACAGAGCTGAGACTACAGACCCCGTGGGGGAGACACCCAAGTTCATCACAGCACGAAGAGCAGGCATGTGAATCAAATGTTATGTGTCCAAGTCTCCCCACTGAGTCTCTTGTTAATGGAGTAGTAAGAATTACAGTAGTGAGCAGAACTGTAGAATGTGCATCAGAGTGAGTTTAAATTCTGAATAGGGTATCCCAGCATTTGTTAGGCATCTTCTTTCCCTCAGTCCTTATGTCTGTCTGTCAGCAGGATTTGCAACCTCTTGCAAATTTTCCATTTTGAGTTAGTGTTTCTGAATCTGACTTAAAGCAACTACTGCTGCCTGGTGTCTCTATGTCTAAAACGGACAATTGAACATTGATGTTACTCCCCTAGTTTACTTCCCTTAAACTGTAAAAAAAAATAAAAAAATTGTAGGTACATAACCGTGCCTATACTTAAAGCATCGATAATTTTAATAGAAACAAAAGAAAAATGTAAGATTTTGCTTTACAATGTCCTAATGTCTATAAACATTGGGTATGGATTCTTTAATTCAATGAATTTTAACAAATAAGCAAAACATTAGCAGAAAAATGCTCATATTTTCTTGCTTTTCAATTTGTTCAATAAATATCTGGCTAAGAGGGAAACACTGCAGATCCTTTTTAGGAGTGTCAGAGACCATGCTTGCTATATGATTTCTCTCTAAAGCACTGATCTCAATTCTGATATTAAATATAAGTATTCTGAGGGGGGTCAGATATCTTGGGACACTCATTGACTTAACAGGCTGTCTAACATCAAATTCTCACATCTGAGCTTCTTACGATGGTGCCTTATACCTAGAGAGGTAGAAGTTGGTAAGTGAATATGCTAATTCATGAATACTTTATGGTTCAGGGCTATAAGAAATTCTGGCATATGAAGTCACTGTGAGCCTGGAGAAGTCTCCTAATTTCTATGTCTTCAGATTTTATTCACTAAGACAGGCGTTAGCAATACCTACTCTACTGAAATCACATACGTAGAAATATTTCAAAACACCATAAATATTCAAAAAAATAAAGTATATAATCCTAACTATATAGCTCAAAACCACTCTTTAAATATATGTAGTTATATCAAGGCAACTCTTTTCCTCTTCGAATGTGGCAAATCATGTTTTATAAAATATATATATATATATATATATATATATATATATATATATACACACACACACATTTGTTTTTCCTTACTATTTAGAAGGAGGTTTAGAAAGTTAGCACACTATCACCACTCTTGGTCTTCTGTTAACTTGGTTTCTCCTCAGGAAATACAGGGTTACCTACAGAGGTTCAGGTGCCTATGAACCCCATGACTTCCTAAACTCCCCTTCACACACAGTACAAGAACAGCCTAAATACTGTGGGGTTGCAGCACTGAGGCTTGCCTTAAAACAAATGATCATCTCTTTCTCAGATCAGAATCAGCCAGGACTAAGCGTGATTGA
Organism: Pachyuromys duprasi; assembly: GCA_028658305.1. NCBI lineage: Eukaryota > Metazoa > Chordata > Mammalia > Rodentia > Muridae > Pachyuromys > Pachyuromys duprasi. Next base: position 23,900,700 of record CM053743.1, on the reverse strand, counting down.
CTTTCCAATGCTGTCTCAATTACCAGCTATTGAACTTGGCAACATGAAATAATGCTATTACCGATTTTTATACAAAAAAATTTTTTTGAACACAGAGATTACTTAATCCAGTCCACTGTGAAAATTCCAGAACTCTCTCAAGCTTAAATGCAGTTTGAATCCCTTAAGGATCCCTTACCAGCTCTCCTCTGACATGGGGGAATCAATCCACTGGCAGACAGCATGCCACAGCAAAGGAGCAGGAGCCAAATGAAACAAAAGGGAACTTACCGATGCGGGTACATGATGAAGAGGAGGAAGGGATCATACACTTGACTTTCCAATCAACTCTATGGCATCCCTACATGTATTGGAGATCTACTCCTGGAAGAAATAAGGAAACAAATGACAAGTAGTTGAAATGGAACAAGTTTGACAAGTCTGAACACAGAAGACTCAGCCCATAGGACAGCTTGGAAAAAACAGCCAGAGAAAACATACTCCCAACAGGAAAGAAATGGTTCTTTCTTTCTTTCTTTCTTTCTTTCTTTCTTTCTTTCTTTCTTTCTTTCTTTCTTTCTTTCCTTCCTTCATTCTCTTTTTTCTCTCTTTTGTATTGACTTCCTTTGTTAAAGAAGAAAGTGGTTCCATGGTTTTAGCGAGAAATATATTAGGAATGCACTAGGATTAAGTGACTAAAGCAGATTGTTGGTAGGCATGTGACTGTCTTAGAGACAACAACATAAAAGCACTCAGCAAGAAACAATCACGCAATTCAGGCTGAAAAACACTTCAAGTTTCAGGATACAGTGAAGTTTTCAGTGCACAATGCTAGTTATCATAAAAGAAACATTGTTATAATAATCAATACACTAATAATCTATTTTAAATGCCTACTATCAGAATCTGGACTAACAAAGAAATATCAAATGAGATTTTTAAAAAAATTGACCTATGGTAATAAACAGTAACATGTGCATTAGAATTTATCAGACTGGGAAAAACCTAAGGAGAAGAACAAATTCTTTCATATAGGCAAACAACATATGCATGCATGCTTCATTATTCATTGATACCTTAGGAAGAAGACTAAAACTCATCTTTTCATCTTTGTACTCCTTTTAGGGAAGGTAACTTTCGAGAAGTTCGATTTCTTATCAACTGCCTTCTAGAGTAGATAGAGCTTACAGTGGCCTCTAGTTTCTTCATACAGTCATTCTGCACCACGGGGAACGAATAGTCACTTCCTATTTTCTGGGCAGCAGTTGAACACTCCTCTTTCCTTTTATTTCTTCAGTCACTTCTTCATTCTTACTAAGTTCCCTCTTTATTTGCTCCCGCAAATTTACATTCCCGCCACTCACTATTTTAGCAAATTACTGCAAATGTAGTAAAACTAAGAGTGATGATATGTGTGTAGCAATGCCACAATAAAGTCAATTACTTAAAACGCTAGCTAAAATATTAATAGTATAAATGTTTTAAATACAGAAAAACCATGTAAGTTATTCTTTCACCATTATGGAGACCATACATCCAAAATCAAGATGTCAACAAGGCTGTGCTCTCTCTAGGAGAATCTAAAGAAGACTCATTACTTGGCTTTTTAAAATTATTATTGTTGAGATACTGAGTGGTGGGTTAATGACTTCATACATGCATGGCTATTGCTCTACTACTGAGTTATATGCCGAGCCTGTTTCACTTTTAAAAACTTTAAAACAGGGTCTTGTTAAAGTACCCAGACTGCATTAGAACTTGCATTGTAGCCAAAACAGGGCTACGGTCCTGCTGCTTTAGCTGGCCAGGTGGCTGGAATTACAGGTTTGTACCATCAGGCTTAGCCTTTGCTTACACCTTCCAGCACTGATGGGCTCTGGCACCCCTTGGCTCCTGTTTGGTAACTCCAACCTCTGCCTTCTGCATCTCTTCATGGTTGCCTCCTCTGCCTCTCCTTTCCTTTCTCACTTTCATTTTGAAATGTTACTAAAATACGTACATATAAGATATAAAATGTATTATATAAACCTTAAGCATATAATTCTCTGAAATAAGTAGATTCACAGCCAAATTATGTTGCAATCATTGCAACATGAGCTTTTTTTTCTCTTCCAAAACTGAGATTCTGGATCTACTCTCACCAAATCCCCATTACCCCCTAACTCCAGCACCCAGAAACTACCATTCTACTATAGCACTGTATAATATTTAATTTAAATAAATTAGTACTAATTAACCAACTCATCAATTAATTATAATTAGCATAATCTGACTAGTCATAATACCCCATTGAGGTGGAGTCATATGTGCCTCACCATGACTGATTTATTTCATTTAACGTAAAATGTTTAGGGTACATCTATGTTATATCATATGTCAGAATTTATTTTTAAGGCTGAATAATCCATGGGGTATATAATCATTGCTCATGATTTGTTTATTTACTTATCTCTTAGTCTGTTAGACTATGTTTGCTTTTTTCTGATATAAATGATTTTGCTGTGAACATGAACGTAGAAATTTCTTTTTGAGTGCCTGTCTTTAATTATTTTGGCCATATGCCCAGAAATGGAGATGCTGAAGTGTATAGCAATTTATGTTGAATTTTTGAGGAATCAACTAGTGTGCTCTGACCCATAGACGGTCTTAAATTTTAGTGTAGTCCAGTTTACATCTTTGTTTTTTTGTTGTCAGTCACTTTGGTAAGAAGTCCAAAAATATCCACTGCCAAACGCAATGTCATGAAGTTTGTCTGCTCTGTTTTCCCTGAGATTTGTATTTTTTAGTCCTCGAGGCCTTTGGTCCTATTAAAGTTAATTTTTGAATGTGATGTAAGCTAAAGGCTACAATTTCATTATTTTGAATGTGATTAGATTTTCCAATTAATTCTATTTGTTGTAAACATTATATCTTTTACTCATTGGATGATTTGTATTGTCATTCATTCGTTTATGTGTCTGTTTGTCTTTCTGCTAGTACTGACTTCTTTAGGCAGGGTCTTTTATGTAGCTCTGGCTGTCTCAGAACTTACTGTGTAGGACAGGCTGGACTCAGACTCACAGAGATCCACCTGTTTCTGTCTCTGAAGCACTGAGATTAAACGCTTGTTTAATGCCTGGCTTACATTCTTTTAAAATATATGTGTTTTTTTTTCTTTCATTTTTTAAGTGTGTGTGTGTAGATGCTTGCGAATGCAGTGCCTTCTGGGGTCAGGAGAGACATGAGATCCCACAGAACCAAAGTTAGAGGAGGCTGTGGACTGCCTCGTGTTGCTTGGGTTGGAACTCCGGCTCTCTGGGGAAGCTGTGCAGGCTTATAATTGCTGACTCATCTCTGCGGCTCCAGTACCGCACCCTTGGTTACCTTTGTATCATGTTTCAAAATCCGGAAGTATAAACCCTCATGTTTGGTTTTTAAAGCTGTGTGGACAGGATTCCTTGAAATTCTGTACGAATTTTGGTATGAATTGTATTTCTTCCAAAAAGTCATTGAGGTGATTAAACGTCATGGACTACTAATCCCTATGACCATTCTTCCTCAGGAATTGTTTCTGTTAGTTTTTGTTTTTCTGGTGAATGGATCACACTTTCTTTTTTTTGTCATTGAAGACTATACACAAAATATTATGATGTGGTAACCCTGGAAATCAGATTATTGTCTTTCCACATTTGTTATTGTTTCCTGTTGTTTGTATGTTTACTGATTTCTTCAAAGTATTTTTGTAAAGATTATATGCATACTTTGATGGTCTCTAAAGTCCTAGGGTTTTGTTTGCTTGCTTGCTTGCTTGCTTTTTGTTTCTTTTTTTTTTTTGCTTAAACATTATTTATTTAAGTATACAGAATCTAAAAACAAGACAAAAGAAGAAACATTTTCCCAGATATTTTAAAATTGACTCTGGAAAGAGGCATGCCTTCAACCCAGCTAATCACATAACTCTTTCTTAGACTTCCCTTGATATCATCTGTCTTACTAAGCTTCCCAATGTTCGGTGGCCTCAAAATGTTTTTCTATTTACATAAGAATCTATAGCCTTTCCATTTTCATATTAATATTAATGTGGTAACACATTTAAAAATACCTGTTTGGAACAATAAATTGCAATTGTTAGCATTTCTCTAATAGGAAAGGCTGCATGTTTGAGCCACTGTTCTAACAATTTTATACATTGATCACACCGAAGCAGTTTTAGCTGAAGTGGGCAGGGCTTATAAGAATACCACTTAGGATTCTGAACTCTCTTGAAGATGGTGGCTGTGAAAGCTTCTGTCCTTGAAACTTCAAGAGAAGCCTGTTATTCCTGATTCATGAAAAATCAAGGATATGGCCTGATAATGATGTAAAAATTCTACGTGCCTATCTACTATATTGTTGACACTTTTAATAAACTAGGACAAGATGGGAATGTGTTAATGAGTTAAAGTTGCCAGTTAGTGTAATTAGTAGCAAATATTTGTTGTAAATATACAAAACTTTTTGAATTAAAAGGTTACTGTGTAAAACCTTTGTTTTAATTGCTGCAACACTGAGAGATGAAATCTGGTTGTTTATTTTGTAGAGTTCAAAAGTAATCCTTTTTCAAGGTAATCCCTTTGGGCTTATTCTAACAACCTTGGAAAGTTTGCCCAGGTTGAGAAAACCTCTCCATTTCCTGGAATAAGTAAGCACAGAGGCAAATCATTGTTCTGGTGAAAAAAATGTATTGAGAGACAGTTCGGAACTAACTCAGCACATGATATGGAATACTACAAGATTTCTGGTCATAGGACATGCATGTAGTTGACAAGAGTACTGTGGTACACCAACACCGAGGAAAGTTCTATATACTTCCTTACACTTATTTGGCTTGTCTCCTGAGTGTAATGTGATGCTTCACTCTGGTTTTAATCAGATTTCTCTTAGAAACAAGTCATTGAAGATCTCATCAGCTAGGACCTTAGAAAACTGCCTGGGTCAGCGTTTGTGAATGACTAGTGTCAACTTGACAGAATCTGTAGTCACCTGTTATATAAGCCTCTAAGTATATCTGGGGAATGTTATCTTGATTGCACTAATTGAGGTGAGAAGACCTGCCTACTCTGGGTATGGCCCAGTCCCTGGATGTTATCCTAAACAATGTTAATAGAGAAAGGGAACCCAGAATTAGCCTGAATTTACTGCCTTCTTTTCCTTATTATGGATGCAATGTGACCAGACACTTCACGTTCCTGCTGTCTTCATGTTCTTGTTATATCAATTGTACTTTGAAAATGAGCTGTTCATCCCCTAAATGGCTTTTGAGAAACTCAGATAAAAAGTGACGAAAACAAAAATCAGTGTGTTGGCATAATTTTTTGTCTAATTTATTGGGGCTCTTATTTCTACCTTCCTTCCAACCCTTATTCATTTCAATCCCTTCCAGGTCCCCAACACTAGATAAGAGAGGAAGAAGGTTAGAGGGAAAAAGGGTATAGACCTCTATTGGCTTCTTCCTGCTGATTAGGTGCATAGTTCCTTGGTGCAAGTCCAATCTTGTCAGGATATCCAGTAGTCCAGCAAACCAGCAAGCTATCCATAGCTAATGCAATATCAAACAGCAGCAGCAGGATGAACCAGTAGCAGTGCGGATGTGGTGGGTGTGGTGGGGTGTGGTGGGGGTAGCAGCAGGGAGAGCAGCAACCATCTTAGGCCTCCTAGGGGCTCTCCCATTTATATCCTCTCAAGAGCACAGGGGTCTTTACTGAGACTGATTCTCCAACCAAGGACCATGCATGGATATAACCTAGAACCTCTGCTCAGACGTAGCCCATGGCAGCTCAGTATCCAAGTGGGTGCCTTAGTAAAGGGAATAGGGACTATCTCTGACATGAGCTCAGTGGTGGGCTCTTTGACCTTCCCAGCCCCCTGCGGGAGGAGCAACCTAGCTAGGCCACAAAGGAGGACATTGCAGCCAGTCCTAATGAGACCTGATAAGCTAGAGTCAGATGGAAAGGGAGGAGGACCTCCCCTATCAGTGGACTTAGAGATGTGCAGGGAGGAGATGAGGGTGGGTCGGTGGGGATTGGGAAGAAATGAGGGAGGGAGATACAGCTGGGATACCAAGTAAATAAATTGTAATTAATATAAAAATAAAAATTTAATTAAAAAATAAAATTTAAGTCACATGCGGAAAAAAAAAGTCCCTAGAATTAAACTATCTGTAGCTGACACAAATCCCACCCCTGATAGACCATTACATTCATTACTGTGGACAATCTGGAGCAACCCCATATCCCATACCTGGGAGTAGAACAAAAACATAGTCACACAACATAATTGGGTTTTTAAAGGAGCTAAAATTCTCACTATAAGTCTGTTTTGGTAAACCTGATTACTATGTTGTTCTTAGGCCATTAGAATTGTTCTGTGGCTGGAATGGGGAAGAGTTTGGAAAGCTGAGAAAGAAAAGCTCATAAGGGGCTGTTCTGGTTGATCTTTAAGGGTAAGAATGCTGAGAGAAACATGGACAGTGGAGGCCTGGCTCATGAGATTTCACATGGGAACGAGAGCTCTATCTGGAGCTTATCCACTTATATGATATTTTGGCCATGAATCTGGTTTCAGTCTGCTGATGTCCTGAAAAGTTAAATAAGGTTGAGTTTGAAAATAATGAATAGTTAATATTCTTTCTAACAGAAGGATTGTGTTTGGCCTGGTGTGACAGCCAATGCACTTGTCAAAAAAGATAATTCTTTTTGAAGAGAAGTATCCTATTCTGCGTTGGAGCAATAGAAAGACTGTCCCTAGTGGCAAAATCCTACCCACTGAAGGCTCCATCTTATGAAGAGCCAAATTCATTTAAAGAAAGCTTGCATGTGTTATATGTGTATTTTAATGTAAGTTTACAAAATAAACTTTCAATTGGATGAGTATAAAGCCTATGATACATAACAATGACGAGCCAGCAAGATAGACCCAGTGATGGCATAGGGGAAGTTTTTATCTTGAGGCTAGCCAGAAACTATCTCATTGGACCTAAGACCCACCCGGTAGAAAGGCGATTCAAGTCAAGTATTGCAAACTTAACCAATTACCCTTGGGTGGAGAGGTCATAGTAGGGGAAAGTATTGCTACCATTTTCCTAAATCAATATAGTTTCTCATTGTATTATAAACATTTATCCTTATAGTCACAAATAAGTATAGGTCTCCCCACTTCTATTACTTAGGGTTGTTATTACTGTGACAAAACATGACCAAAAGTAACTTGGAAAGCCACCTTATAGCTTATGAGTCCATCAGTGAAGGAAGCCAGGGCAGGAACTAAGCACAGGAATAGGAGCAAAGGGTATGCAAGATCACTGTTTACTGACTTGCTTTACATGGCTTGTTAAGCCTGCTCTTTTACTTTACCTAGGGCCATCAGCTCAGGAGTGGAACTAGACAGTGTCTTGGGTCTTCCTATATGAAATCAAGAAAATGCAGCACAGGCTAATCTAGTGGGGGAATTTTCTTAATTGAGGTTCTCTATTTCAAAATGTCTGGCTTGTGTCAAGTTGACATAAAACTAGCCAGGGCATGCCTTACCAGAGAACCTTGTTTTTGTAGTAGAAAGAATGACTACAAAGATGCACACCTGGTTAAAAAGCAGAGAATAAGTGAGTACAGGATACCCACATACAGTATTGTGTTGTATATGCACCAATAAAATCCTAGAAATGGAAATAGATAGAAATATTCAAAGAGACAGAGGACAAGAATGCCTGCTAGAGTTTGCTGACTTCTAATATAATAGGAAAGCTGCAACAGTGAATTTGCAATCATATTGTTTCTTACACAATAATGACCATGCAAGTTGACATGCCAATCTAAAATTGGCACATTTCACAAGGTCCCAAACATAGATGAGGAATTATAAGCAATTATTGGATGCCAGGGGAGGAAGAAACATGGAAAGAACCACTGATCAGTTATACAATCCCAATTCCAACTGGTCATCCCTGAACATGTGCATATATGAGAAAGTAAATGGACTCACTAAATTGTGTGTGTGTATAACAATAATAATTATAAAATAGATTGTGAATTTGAGTTTGAGTTGGAGGGGAAGGAGAGCAGGAAGGGAAAAGTGGAAATGATGTAAATAAAGAATACTCATGAATTGAATTTGCAAAAAAAAAAGTCAAAACAGAATAAAGCCTAAAATAAGAGATTCTCTGTTTTTCAAAAGCCAGTGTCTAGGACAGTGTTTCCACAGGATCAGTGCACAAATGTTGATATGGCTGTGGTTCAAAGCCAGGCAATTTCTCTAGAGTGTAGCAAAGCCATTCCAGTGGCTCTGGCTTTGCCGGCATGAAAGATGAAAGATTGTGAAGGTGAGGAAATCCTCATGAGGTCAGACCATGTGTGCTAAGTTTGAAGTCCCAGAAAGACGTCCTTTAGAAGTCATAATGTGCAGCTATGAAGTTAAAGCCTGGGCTACGTGGAGACTCCAGGAGAATGGAGATGTCAGTACCATGTAGCAGGAAGAGCTGTGCCAACATAATGGAGGCGACCTAGGAGACAATCTGTGTATACTTAAGGCATCTGTCTAAGTTAGAGTTACTATTACTATGATGAAACACCATGACCAAAAGTAAGTTATGAGGAAAGTGATTACTTGTCTTACACTTCCACATCACTGTTCATTATTGAAGGCACTCAGGACAGGAACTCAAGCAGGGCTGGAACCTGGGAGCAGGTGCTATTTGGGGGACACGGAGGGGTGCTGCTTAGGCTCGCTTCCCATGGCTTGCTCCACCCTGCTTATAAAATCTAAGACCACAAGCTCAAAGATAGCTCTACCCACTATGGGCTGGGACTTTCCCCATTAATCACTAATTAAGAAGATGTCTTACAGCCAGATCTTGTGAAGGCATTTTCTCAGTGAGTTTATATCCTTTCTAGTGACTCTGGCTTGTGTCAAGTTGACACAAAATCAACCAGCACATCAACAGAGCCTGGAGGAGGGTTGACAAGCCTTTTAGAGCCCAGTTGATTACATTACCTTCTCTAGATGGATACAGAATTTCAGTATTTAGTTTTTGCCTTGTGGATTTTAGTTTTGCTTTTGTGTGATTATTTCTTCCTCTGCCCTGGTGGTTCTTCTACTTTAAAACAGGAATGATTACTTTGCATCATTAGAGGTTGGAAGTATGTAAATTGTTTTATTTTTTATAAAAGGTTACAGTTAAGAGTCTTTGGATTCTGTAGTGTTGAAAAATTTAAAGACTGTTGGAACTTTCAGTGTTGAGTTGAATGTCTTTTTATTATCAGGTGGTCATGGGTCTATAGAGACAAGAGGTTATGGATTAAAAGTGGTGTGTTTTAGTTTCAAGTTGACAAGTACGAAGTAATTATGGATAATATTGATCATCAACCTGACAGGATCTAGAAATACCTGGGATGTGGGCCCCTAAGCATGTCTGTGAACAATGATCTAGATTGCATTAACTGTGGTGGGAAGCCATGTCCGTTTTGGAAGTCATTCCTGGGTGAGATCCCAAACTCTGTTAATAGAGAAAGGGAACGGTATTAACAGTTATGGATGCCCGTGGCCAAATGTTTCCAATTCCTGCTGCCTGAAATTCTGTGGTGGACTGCCTTGAACTGTGAACTAAAATAAACCTTGCCCCCACTAAGTGACTTTGTCAGAGAATTTCATCACAGCAAGAAATAATAAACTAAGACACCCTTGCAAGTTACAATGGTCCAGGCAGTTGAAAGTTGAAAGGAAAGAATGCCTGCTGCAAAGATAGAAGAGTTACCAGTACATTTCAAGTTGCTTTGCTGTACTTCTTAGGGATGAAAGCATATATAGAGGCCAGTGTGGACTACAAAAAAAATCCAGGACAGCCAGAGCTTTTACACAGAGAAACCCTGCCTCAAAAACAAAAAACAAAACAAAACAAAAAACCAACCAACCAACCAAGAACAACACAAAGAATCTAAAGCCCACCTAACAGGAGTTGAGGATAGACATGGTTACCACAGACTGATGAAAGAAAGGGGCAATGGGAAAATGCTTGCCAGTGGGTACAATAGTACATTTAGGCACACATAATTTCTGGTTGTCAATACCACAATGAATACAGCTAACAATAGAACAGTTTGACAATATAATAGAAGATTTTGAATGTGTTCATTATAGATCAATGATGAAAATGTAAGGTGATGGCAGTTGTTGCTGTGATCAATTGCTTTGCAGTATGTACATTGAATCTAAACATCACATTATACCTCATAAATATGTGCAAATATTATGTGTAAATTAAAATTTATTTTTAAGAAAAAAAACCCAGTAGTCAGTTTAAGATTTGGTTATCAAAACTCAAAGTACAGCTAAGCAGCAGGCTGATGAGCTAATAGATCGTTAGAGTCTGTTCAGTCACAGCATATCTGCTGTGCTTGGGAAAACTGAAGAACTCAAACCTAAGACAAGACAGCCGCGTGATGTCTGAGAGGTTTGTTCTGCTAACCCTCTGGGCCCTCACCGTTTATAATAGCATAGTCTTTCTTTAGCAAGAGCCAGCCTTTTAATCCTTCTGCAAGCATTCCCTCTCCCGCGCTCCTCCCCCCCCCGGGCCCCCCCCCTCCCCGGTTTTATACACTTCTACTGACAATGAAAGCTATTGAAAGGATTCCAATATTGAATTAATATTTCTGCTCTTGACAACGGAGCCTGATTGACTGAGGAACTGGATAACTGGATAAAGAAGAATTCGCTAACTAGGAGCATTTTTCAAGATCTTGAATTTAACATGGTGATTTGAATGAGAAATATCACTACAGACTCACTTTTCTGAGCACGTGGCCGCCAATAGGTGGCACTATTCTGTCAGGTTATAGAGCCTGGAGAGGGTTCAGCTTCTCAGAAGAGGATAGAACACCGGGGTTAGGATTTAGGAGGTGCTCTACCTCCTCCTTCTTCCCTCCCTCCCTCTTTCTTCCTCCCTGCACCCCGGCTTCCCTCATCAGCCGTCCTTTCTCATTTTTATTTTGTTTTAGGTCTACTTATTTCCCACTTTTTATGTATTTTCTTTGTCTCACTGTCAATATCATTTTTATTCTTGGTCAAGGTGAGCAAGGTAACATCTTTCCTCATCTATTTAAGTATTGATATGATATTTATTTTATATTCTTGAACTTCTGAGACGCTGTGCTATCTCATCTGTTATTCTCCTGAGAAAGCTCAAAGTTTTTATTTTGGAATATGTCTTCATGTTTCCCAAGAGAAGTCAACTATTGTTTCTGGCATTGTGAACTGAGGAAGAGACACTCCTGCCCATTACCTGTGCCAAGGTGAGTTTTAAGGAACAGGTTTGGTGTGAATTCCAGGCTTGAGATCTTACAGGCCATAGTGACTATTACAGCTCACTCGGTTTTGCTGACTGTCTAGCACCAACTACCTTTCCCAGTGGGAATCACACAGGTAAACTCTCAGGAATGAAGCAGTCCCAGGATCGCGGAGATAGCTTCACAGTTAATGTGCTTGCCACAAAAACAAGAAGACCCAAGTTCAGATTTTGACAGTATACAAAAATGTCATGAGCTCTGGGTTTGACTGAGGTCTCGTGTGATGATAAAAGTATATCATTTTTAAAGTAAAAATTAAATATATGAATAAATATTTTATGTTTGTTACATAATAGGATAATGTAACAGTACATAAACAACTTCAAATTTCAACTTGCTTAAGAAGACATATTGGGAAAGAATGTTGGATTTTTCTTTAATATCATCTGCTACAGGAAAAGCTTATATAGCACTGTTTCTTGAAGTTATTATTAGGATGCAGTTTGTAAAATGAGATGAGCCAGAAGATGGCGCTCCAGCCGCATCTTTGCTCTCCCTATCCTTGCTCTTCTGTCCGCACCTGAGGAGGTAGTGAGCTAGTTCTCCATTTCCTAGACTTAATCATGATAAAATTATATTGACGGATTGTCTGAGCCAGTTCTTGTTTTGTTTGGGTTGTCTATTTGCTTAAGCAATATTTCTATCAACAAACTCTCCCTCCATTAATTCTTACTCTTTTGTTTCATTGCCACAAATACCTCTTCCTGGGCTAAAAAAAAAAAAAAAAATCTGAATTTACAAAAGAAAAACTTCTTTATTTTAAATATACCATTAATTGACAATATTCTTTTTTAACTTCCTCTATTTTTTTATTCACTTTACATTCTTGTTATAGTGTCATGTCGTCTCTCCTTCCCCTCCCAGCCCTACCCTGACTCCCCTCACCCCCCCACTCCCCCTTTCTTCAGTAAAAGGGAGCTCTCTTTCTTATTCAGCCTAGCTTATCAAGTTGTACCAAGACTGAGCATGTCCACTTTCCCTGTGGCCTGGCAAGGCAGTTCTGCCAGGTAAAAGTGATCAAAAAGCTGGCAAGTGAGTCCATGTCCAACACAGTTCCCATTTCCCTTACAGAGGACCCACATGAGGCCTAAGCTGCCCATGTGCTTCATCTTTGTAGGGGGCCTAGGTCCAGTTTACGCATGCATGGTCCTTGGTTGATGCTTCAGTCTCAGCAAGCTCCACTGGGCCCTGATTAGTTGGCTCTGTTGGTCTTCTTGTGGAGCTCCTGTCATCTCCAGGTCCTTTTCTCTTTCCTCCCACTTTTCAATAAGACACCCTACACATCACCTAATGTTTGGCTGTGAGTCTTGGCATCTGTTTTGAGGTGCTGTTGGGTAGTGCCTTTCAGAGGATAACTCTACCAGGCTCCTGTCTGCAACTTTAGCAGAACGTAGTTGATAATGTCAGTTTGGCACTCTCCAGTAGGGTGAGTCTTTGGTTGGGCCAGGCATTGTTTGGGCATCCCCTCAATCTCTGCTCTATCACCTCCATCTTTAGTCCTGCACATCTTGTAGGCAGGGAAAATTTGGGGTCGAAGTTTTTGTGGGTGGTTTGGTGTTCCCTCCCTCTGCTAGGAGACTAGTCTATTTCGAGGATGTTCTTTTCAGTCTCTAAGGCCTCTGCTACAAGGAGTCTCTTCTTGAGTCCCCCTTATATCCTCCCAAGAGCCTACTCTGACTTAGGTCCCTAGCTTATCACAGAGATACCCTCACCCTCAGTTTCTCATTTCTCTACAGGCCTTGTTTCCTCTTGCCCTTGCTCTCCACCCTCTTAGCTCTCTGTGTCCCCTCTCCTACCTTGTTCCCTCTCTTCAGCCATTACCTCTGTCTATCCTATCTTCCCTTCTGACAGAGATATATGTAGCCTCCCTTGGATCTTCTGTGTTACTTATCTGCTTTGGGTCTGTGCCTTGTAGTATTCTTATCCTGTACTGTATGGCTAAAGTCCACTTGTAAGTGAGCATATACCAGTTGTGTCTTTCAGAGTCTACGTTACCTCACTCAGAATGATCTTGTCTAGCTAGTTTCATCCATTTGCCTGCAAATTTCAATTTTTTAAATACCTAAGTAGTATTCCATTGTGTAAATGTACTACAGTTTCTTTATCCATTCTTCTTTTGAGGGATATCTAGGTGTTTCCAGATGGGGATTGCATTAAACGTGTAGCTTGCTTTTGGTAAGATGAACATTTTTACTATGTTAGCCCTACCAATCCACGAGCATGGGACATCTTTCTATCTTCTGATATCTTCTTCAATTTCCTTTCTTCAGAAACTTGAAGTACTTGTCATACAGGCCTTTTACTTGCTTGGTTAGAGTTACCCCAAAATTCTTTATATTATTTGTGGCTATTATGATGGGTGTTATTTCCCTAATTTCTTTCTCAGCCCATTTGTCATTTGTGTGCAGGAGGGCTAATAATTTTTTAAATTAATATTGTGCCCAGCCACTATTATGAAGATGTTTATCAGCTGTAGGAGTTCTCTTGTGAAATTTTTGGGTTCATTTACATACAATATCATATAGTCTGCAAGTAGCGATATATTCCTTCCCAATTTGTATTCCCTTGATCTCCTTTAGTTGTCTTATTGCTGTAGCTAGAACTTTAAGTACTGTATTGAAGAGGTATGGAGAAAGTGGGCAGCCTTGCCTTGTCCTTTGATTTAGCAGAATTTCTTTGAGTTTCTCTCCATTTAAATTGATGTTGTCAATCGGCTTGCTGTATTATTATGTTTAGATATGAGCCTTGTATCCTTGATCTCCCCAAGAATTTCATCATGAAGAGGTTTTGGATTTTGTCAAAGGCGTTTTCAGCAGCTAATGAGATGATCATGTGTTTTTTTTTCCCTTTGAGTTTGTTTATGGTGGATTATGTTGTTGGATTTTTTTATATCTAACCATCCCTGTATTCTTGGGATGAAGCTTACTTGATCATGGTGGATGATGTATTTGATGGATTTGGTTTGTGAGTATTTTATTTAGTATTTTTGCATCAATGTTCATGAGTGAAATTGGTCTGAAATTCTAGTTCTTTGTTGAGTGTGTGGTTTAGGTATCAGGGTGAGTGTGGCTTCACAGAATGAGTTTGGCAATGTTCCTTCAGTTTCTATTTTGTGGGATAGTTTGAGGAATATTGGGATTAGCTCTTGTTTAAATGTCTGGAAGTATTCTGCTCTAAGACCATCTGCACCTGCTCTTTGTTTGTTTTTTTAAGTTGGGAGGCTTTTGATGACTGTTTCTATTTTGACGACTGTTTAAAATGGTTATCTGATTTGGATTTAAATTTGGTAAATGAAATCTATCCAGAAAATTGTCCATTTCCTTTAAATTTTCCAATTTTGTGGAATATAGGCTTTTCAAGTATGACCTATTGTTTTTTATGGATTTCCTCATTGTCTGGTCTTATGGCCTCCTTTATGTTTCTGATTTTGTTAATTTGGTGGATGATGTATTTGATGTGTTCTTGTGTTCTTCTTCTGTCTTTTGGTTAGCTTACCTAAGGGTTTGTCTATCTTTTGTATTTTCTCAAAGAACCAGCTCTTGGTTTCATTTATTTTTTTTTATCAATTAAAATAAAATTTCTTTTAATTTTTTATAAAATAAAATTTAATAAAAGAAATAAATTTAATTAATTTATTAAGTAAATTAAATAAAATAATGAAGATTAAAATAAGTTTTAATATTTTGGTGGAATTATTAGGTAACTAGTTATAGCAAAGCAGGGAATATTGCTGCAGGCCTCTGACACTGTAGGTCTATGGTGACATTCTTAGCCTTTCAGTTCATGGAAGCTAATGATTTGTTAATACACTCTAAAAGAATTTACCTAATATTCACAAAAATGTTGGTTCATACACACAGTTGGGCAATGAGTGGCTCTTAAAAAGGCTAAAGACAAACCTAGAAAATCAGTCCTTGGACCTGCAGCATTCCAACTCTTGGCCCTCATAGACTTTATAATAAATTCATCAGAATTGTAGAATCTAACATATCTGTGACATTTTTATTTATGGCAATTTCCATTTATAGGCTCAAGAAATTTGTTAAATTTGTTAATAGATGAGTAAGTGATCATACAGATACTTCCTTGGATAGTAGAGGTTTATTGTATCATGGCTGTGATGACAAACATGTTATATAACCTATGAGGCAAGAGCAGTCGCCTTAGTCACGCGTTTTGCTTACACATGATTAGTCCAAATGAGAAAATGAAAGTTTAATTTTAAAAATTAACTTAAATCTATGTTGTAACTACCATGTTGGACAGAATATCTTTTAGGGCTTTGCAAGTTTCTCTACTCTGCAGTATCGTGGGTGATTGCCTCAGCTGAATTCATAAATGCCATTTCAAGTGAGAATTATGTATTTGATCTGAAGACACACTTACAGCAGCTACTCTTAGAGTCTTAGAGGAAATTCCACTATTGTACCTCTCTGTCTTCTTTTTATGGTTTATTTGCAAATGGATCTCCTTTCAATTTCCTTCAGACATGTTCAGTTTCTAAGAGATGTATGATTATGTAGATGTGCTGGGACCATAGACACTCCTAGAATTTAAATGCACTGGCATTATGAAAAATAAGATAAAAATATTTCCAAATGCTGGCAGGAAGACCTTGAGTGCATGAATTTTGGAGTGACTTTTTCAGTAATGATCTCATTGTAGCTGTTCTTAACTGAAGGTCATCTTGCTCTACTGGAAGCATGTTGTATCATCTGTAGTCAGTTTTAATCGTTACAAGTTGGCAGAAGAATGGTGGGGAACTGGGTTCTGTAAGGCATTTCCTTTATAGAAGTAAGGAATGTTACCAAATGGCGTAGAGTGTCCATTATGGTCTCCCTCCTTTCCCAAACAAACAAATGAACAAAAGAAAAACACCAGTGTCAAAGTGTCAGCAACATGGAAGTTGAGCAATCAGTCCCGGAAACAACTCAGAGAGAACATTACATTTATTATCATAATATCATTCAATATGTACAGTGTAACATGTTAGGTGAGACTCTTACTTGATACAAAACCTTGGTGAAAACCTTAACACAGGAGATAGCTCATCAGTTTTAAAAAGAGGATAAAGATTTAGATGTACACAGAGTAAGTCTGAGTTTGGTGTGATACTGTCTAAACTCACATGAGATATTGCAAAATGTGAAAATAAATACATATGGAAATGACAGTTTCATCAATAAAATTAAGGTATTCTAAAGATGCTCTCCTAATTATTTGAATGTTTTAAATAAATATTCTATTGCAGAGAATACCTGTTACTTAACAGTAAATTCAAATTTCACACAACAACATCTTGACAAACATTTTGTATCAAATATTTTGTGGATATCTACTGGTACTTTAGCTTCACATGTCAGGTGTTTATATTTTTGGAATTAACTTATATTGACTTCCCATCCTATTCATATTTAATATTTTAAATATGGTTAAAAAATAAACGTGTTTAATAAAACAAATTAAGATAAAATAAAATACAATTGAAAAATAAATTTATACAAGTATTGAAACACCCCTCATTTTAGAGATGGAGCTGAAAGTAACCTTCTTAGAGTCTTGTACATTTAGATTTCATTAATAAAAAAGGTAATAAACATGACTTTCTATTTCCAAATATATAGAAAATATTTATACAAGTAAATATCTACATTTCTTCTTTTATGTTGTGTTAAAAAAACATGGTGGGTGTACTGCTTCAAAATATACATCAGCTAAATTGTCTAAAGAGAAAAACAATATGCAAAAATGTAAATAAAAAGCTTCAAAGAAAAGTTTAATGCACATCAGAAGATGAAAGGGAAAAGTCCTGAGCATTACAATCCTCAAGGTCCTAGCCTCATGTCTAGTGCCTCCTCCATGATTTTGTCACCATTGGCTTAGACTAGCTAGTTTGGCCTGTCTAGTCATTAGAGCAACAAACTGCCAATGAGGACTTTTGATGAAGAAGACAAAAACTTTGGTGGCATCAGAGAAGGAAGTTATCTCTTGAGAAAAAAGGGGTGGGTGGACAATTAGCATTTATTCAACTTCCACGTTATTGTAAGTTGAAAAAAAAATGAAGTAGGAGAACAGAGGTGAGCCGGGAGGTAATCAAACACTTTGCAGACTGTTCAATCTTTGTGGAGCAGACAGCATCTTTTTCGTTCATAGTCACTGGGACCCTTCCATTGATGTGAAAAAAAAAGTCTGTCCTCCCTCCCCCATACAAGCCGGGGAGTGACAGACTGGCTAGATCCCAGGGGAGGACTTTGCAGCCAGCCCTGAGGAGACAGGATGAGCTGGGGTTGGATGGAAGGGAAGGAGGTCCTCCCCTGTTGGGTGGACTTGGAGGGGGCGGGGAAGAGGGAGATGAGGGAGGGAGTGGGAGGGTAGAAGGGAATGGGGGAGGGGGCTACGCCTGGGATTCAAAGTACCTAACCTGTGATTGAGATAAAAATAAATAAATTAAAAAAATGTTTAAAAAAAAAAAGAAAGATGGAAAGAAAAAAAAAAGTCTGTCCTCTTCTGATTTAAGAGGAAGGAGGCATATTCATTTGCATCTTGAACCAAATGACAAAGCATATGGGAACAAACACTGAATACTGAGTACAATTTGCCAGAGGCCCTGTATGACATGCCAGGTTGGATAAAGGGGTGGCTGTTACATTAGATGTTAGTTTTAGATTTAATCCAGTTCCGATAATGAGTCACTCTGGTGTAAATTCCGGGCTTGTTTTCTTTTCCACAGTCTATTCCCCAACTAACAATTCCGAGAAGATACCAGATACTTCTATCATGTGAGATAACCAAAGGCCCCCCAGAATCACCCTAGAAAAGAGAAAAAACATGTTGTCAATTCAATAAACAAAAAGTGACAGAAATGAGAGCTAATTGGCACCCGATTACTGTCTAACAAATTTGTACTTGGAATTAACATGCTAACCCCTCCATGATGTCTTATTTAACTCCTTATCTAGAAGCAATGCCTTGCTTTGAATTAGATTCTCACCCTCTTGCACTCTCACTCATCAGTAGAAGGGTGTTCTGGAATGTTCTATCAATTGTGCAGCACTTACTACTGAAAGGCTAAAGCAGAATTCTCAATAAGCACAAAGTATCTAAATCATGAGGACTCCTCAGTTTTCTCTAGCCTAAGGTTTCTACAAAAGGTTTAAAGTTTATCTTCAGTAATGACTATATCCTTTCCAGAAAACATACCCTGTGATAGCCGACTACAGGTTGTTAGAATGAGGAGGAAGGGGCTTCTGATGCAGCTTTGAACCCCCTTCCTTTCCACATTCTTCCTGTTCTTCTTTGTCTCTTCCAGAGTCTGGTGCATGGTGTGAACATGGCAGCCACTGAAGGGGATCCTCCCCAGGTCCTATTCCCTGAGATCTCCATTATAACTGAGATCAGCACGCTCTTACTGTACTAATGGTAAAAGGCAGGAAGGGAGTGCGAGCCAATGAGACGAAATTGTCAATGCCTGTGTAGATCATGTTTATTCTCTAAGCCATGTGATTGTGTTGTATGTTGGAAATAAAATGTTGCTTCTCCTTCCCAGAGAGCGAATGAAAGGATTCCTTGCATTCTAGAATGTGTAGGTGAATCCTGACTTTCTCCTTTGTTTCCTTTGGTTCCCTAATGAGATTGTCAGATCATTGCATTCAAAAAAAAAATGTTAGTTTCCTTCAGTAATGTCCATAGTAAACTTTGGTGCACAAAATGTTGAATAAATAAGTTAATCAATATTTCTTAGCATCACATGACAGCCAATGGCAGGTCAATCTTTGCATACAACAAATGTCACACATATGCCAAATTATCAGAGCTAATGTTAATTTCTCAAGGAATCATTATGCTTTTGTGCCAAGTCACAAATGCTATAGGTCACATCTTTAATTTCTTAGTTATTTTTAATCCTTCAAATAACCATGCTTTAGAATTGATACTGTGCTTAAATGCTTTAAATCAATGTGTTGTAACTATGGAGAAAATGTTGTTTGCATACTTTGAAAAATAATCTGTGACATACTGCAGTCATAGGAATGAGTACAGGTTGTTTTTGCCAATAGTGTAATTCTATTTGGGCATAAGCTATTCAAGGTCAAATGTCAGTAGATCTTGGCTCCCTGTGCTTAAAATTAGTAGAAGGAGATATTCAAAGTTCAGTTGTGACTGAGCCTTGGTTCTGTGGCTTAATGATTGTTTTCTACTATCCATCTGAATTACTGGTCTCTATTAAGAGTTCTGATTTGCAACTGGAAACCTTGTTGAGATAGGTCTATTCAAAAAGATGCTTCATGGAGAGCATATATGTTTTGGTGTTATTCGGCCCTTTTCATAATTCCTCTTTCCTACACAAGTTAATTTCATGGACCTGTTTAAATGGTGTTACCCTATGGTCAGTGATTTCATCTCTATAGACTAGAGACATTTTTGTCGATTACAGTGTACTTACCTCACAGGCGTCTAGCTTTCCTGTCAAGAATCCAGCGCATATCATTCCTGATGATACAGCACCACCATATACATCAACTTGGTTACATACGTCATTACTTATGATTTCTATTTCAACCTCTTGTAGAGAATTGGGAAAGGGGCCTATAAAAGGAAACAATAAATAGATGAGTAACTATTGGAAGTCTTTTTGTTCTGACAAATCCGAGCTTAAACACTCATCCTAAAGTTGAAGAATTTGGAATTAATGACTGTGTTTCAGGATTGGTTACACCCTGGGGTGACTTCTATGTATAGCTACCGTATTTGATACATTTATTGCTATCATCTAGTTGATCCCTGTGAAAACTGTCAAAGATATAGATATGAGTATTCTGGATTTTTAGTTAAGAAAATTGAATATCACTTGGTTAAGAGTCTTGCCCAGATCACCCAACTAAATAATCACATAAACAATGTGAGTTTAAGCATGAGGTATTTATCATCACTGGCATCTACTCAGAATCCTTTTACAAGCATCACTTTACAAAGGACACAGAACACCAACACTTCAGGCTTTAAGATCAACAATAATTAATAAATGAGACCTCATGAAACGGAAAAGCTTCTGTAAGGCAAAGGACACTGTCAATAGAACAAAATAGCAGCTTACAGAATAGGAAGAGATTTTCACCAACCCTACATCTGTGAGAGGGCTAATATCAAAAAAATATAAAGAACTCAAGGAATTTTACTCCAACAAACCAAATAATCCAATTAAAAAATGGAATACAGAGCTAAATGGAGAATTCACAACAAAGGAATCTCTAATGGTTGAGAAGCACTTAAAGAAATGTTCACTGTCCTTAGTTAACAGGAAAATGCAAATCAAAACAACCCTGAGATTCCATTTTATACCCATCAGAATGGCTAAGATAAAAAACTCAAGTTAGACCTGATGCTGGCAAACATGTGAAGCAAGGGGTACACTCCTCCATTAGTGGTGAAAGTGCAAACTTGTACAATATGTTGGAAATCTGGCACTTTCTAAGAAAACTGGAAATAGTTCTACCTCAAGATCCAGCTATACCACTCCTGGGCATACACCTAAAAGATGTTCTACTCAGCTATTAAAAATAATAACGACATGAAATTTACAGGCAATGGATGGATCTGGAGAAGATCACCCTGAGTGAGGTAACCCAGACCCAGAAAGACATAGCTGGCATGTACTTACTTATAAGTGGATATTAGCCATATAGTACAGGATAACCATGCTATAATCCATAAACCCAGAGAAGCTAAGTAACAAGAAGGGCCCAAGCAGGGATGTTTGAGTCTCACTTAGAAGGGAAAATAAAACAGACAGTGGAAGTAGATGAAGAGAGAGAAGTAGGTGGGAAAGGTGGGGGAGGGGAACGAGGGCAGAGATCAGGTGTGGGGAGAGCAGGTAGGGCGTGAGGGCTGCAGAGGGAGGGAGAAGGGAAACAGATAAGCGGCATCTCTAGGACAAGCTAGAGACCTGCAGGAGGGTGGGTTCCAGGGAGGATATGTGGGTGACTCTAGCTGAGACTCCTAACAGCAAGGGAAATGGAGACTGAAGGGTCACCTCCCAGAGCCAGGCAAGACTTCCAGGGAAGGGCAGGGAACACCAACCCACCCACAAAACCTTTGGCCAAAAGTTATCCTTCCTACAAGATGTGCAGGGATAAAGGTGGAGCAGATATTGAGGGAATGGCCAAACAGTGACTGGTCCAACTTGAGACCTACCCCATGGGAGAGTGCCTACCTCTGACACTATTAATGATACTCTGTTATGCTTGCAGACAGGAGCCTAAAATAACTGCCTTCTGAGAGGCTCCACCCAGTAGCAGACAGAAGCAGATGTAGAGACCCACAGCCAATCATTAGCTGGAGATGGGATAGTCTTGTGGAAGAGATGGGAGAAAGATAGAGAGATCAGGAGGAGACAACAATTCTACAAGACTAACAGAGGCAACTAATTTAGGCTCATATGGACTCACAGAGACTGAACTACCAACCAAAGAGCATGCATTGACTGGACCTTGGTCCCCTACACATATGTATCTGATGGGAAGCTTGTTTTTCATGACGGTTCGCCAGCAATTGGAACAGAGCTGTCTCTGATCGGACTCTGTTGCCTGATTTTGGATTACTTTCTCCTAGCTGGGCTACCTTATATGGCCTCATTTGATGGGGATGTGCTTCAACCCCCTGGGACTTGATGTCCTGGGGTGGGAAGGGTGGCAGAGGGACTTTCCTTTTCTGAGGAGAAAGGGGGAAGGGAGAAAAGAGTGAGAGGAGAGAAGGGAGGGGCTGTCATCTGCAATTGGGTTGTAAAGTGAATGAATGAATAAATTATTAAATGTAATTTATTTATTTTTATATCAATCACAGGTTAGGTACTTTGCATCCCAGATGTAGCCCCCTGTGTCATTCCCTCCCACTCTCCCCATCCCTCCCTCATCTCTTCCCCGCCCCCTCCAAGTCCACCAACGGGGTGGGGGGAGGACCTCCTCCCCTTCCATCTGACCCCAGCTCATCTTGTCTCCTCAGGGCTGGCTTCAATGTCCTCCCCTGGGATCTAGCTAGGCTGTTACTCCCTGGCGTGTATGGGGGAGGGTCAAAGAGCCAGCCATCGAGTTCATGACAGAAATAGTCCCTGTTCCCCTTACTAGGGTCTTCAGTTGGACACCGAGCTACTATGGGCCACATCTGAGCGGGGGTTCTAGGCCATATCCATACATGGTCCTTGGTTGAGAAACTGTCTCGTAAAAGACCCCTGTGCCCTGCTCAGTTTGGTCTTTGTGGAGCTCTTGTTCTCCCCAAGTCTTACTAACTTCCCCTGTTTTTATTATTATTTCCCGCCCTCTGCCGAAGGCTTGGTTGTGAGTATTAATATCTGCTTTGATACATTGCTATATTGATTCTTTCAGAGGCCCTCTTTGGTATGCTCCTGTCCTGTTGCTTGTTTTATCCTCCATTCAATGTCCATCCCATTTGTTCATCTAAACAAGCATTGATCATACCAACCTGGATCCTCCTTCTTGTATATCTGAATAAATTAATATACGAGGAAAAAAAAACCCTGCAAAGTTAAGGCATACACTAAAGCCAAAAAAGAGTGTATGGATACTATTCATAGCTAAAGTTTTCATAATTTTAAAATTTTCTGTTGTGATTTTTCATGGGATTATCTTGATTTGTGCTTCGTGATTCCCTATTTGTTTGTGGGTTTCCATGCAGAAGCAGCATAGGTTTGCTCCGTTGGTGTCCTTGTTTCTCTTGGGATACTCACCATTCGCTTTCAGTGCTCCCCATCCAGTGACAATCACTTTGCTCTTTGGCAAGACTTGAAAAGTAGCATCGGGAAGACAGACTCTGCGTACGTTTTCAGAATACTGGATGGGGCTGGAGAGCTTGACCAAGGCAATATCGTCGTCGTGTTTGTGCGCTGCGTAGTTCTCGTGAATGATGATGGCGTCCACCCTCCGTGTCGTCAGCGGATGGCTTAACGTGGTTCCAAAGCTGACTGTCCACAGTTTGGGGTTTTTGTAACTGATCACAAATGAAAAGAAGAACAAGTTCATTTCTGGTCTAGGGCTGCCCAGCAATCCGGATGGGCAATGGGACATAAGTGCGGGAAGAAGGCACATCCTTTAAAGGTCTTAGTTGATTTGGCCTTTCCCACCATCTCGCTTTTTAGACTTTCCCATCCTGACCGTTTGCTTTCTCTGCGATAAGAAAGATTCTTTTACAAAGTAGGCTTAGCCATTATCTTTGAGGATGAGATTGCATTTTTTAAAGGAAGCAGCATTTTACCGGTATTTTATTATATAAACATTATAGTAAGGGGAACAGGGGGGAGCAGCCTTACCAGGCCATAAGAGAAGACAATGCAGCCAGTCCTGATGAGACCTGATAGTCTAAGGTCAGAGGGAAAGGGAGGAGGACCTCCCTTATCAGTGGACTTGGAGAGGGGCATGGGAGGAGATGAGGGAGGAGGGTCGGATTGGGAAGGAATGAGGGAGGGGGCTACAACTGGGATACAAAGTGAATAAAGTGTAATAAATAAAAAAAATCAGATAATAAAAACTTTAAAAACTGAAATACTAGACATAATTACATATATTTCCGCAGAGACTCCTATATACCCATCACCAAGGACAGTTACATATTTTTATTCACAGGTCTACAGAGAAGGAAACATAAACAAAAAGAAAGAAAAAAGACAAAGAAAGAAATTTGTAGCCCTATTTTATATCTTTTTCTTTCTTTTTTCTTTTTTAAGTTTTAAAAATAATTTATTCACTTTATATCTCAATTGTAGCCCCCTCCATTTTACACATTTTTCTAATGATTCTTTTCCATTAGGCTTTTCAACCAGGATATTACCCCACCTCATTTTAATTTCACTAGCGTTATCATATGTCTCTTTTTCAACAGTGCCATGTGTTAAATCTTTAACAGTCACACAGAGAATAAAAACATATACTAATGATATTCAAGTAGAATATCAGATGTGAGTTATAGGCTGGAATACAATTAATGGTACTAAAAGAAAACGTCAGTATATTTCAAGTAACTGGTGGGCATGCTTGGTCTTTTTTCTGTGTTGACTTCTTTCTAGTTAAAACTGAGATTTCTACAAAAGACATTTCAATTGGAGTTAAGGCAATCTGTTCTTTGTGCCTCTCTCTCCAGGAATTGATACTCTTTTGTACTCCTGTCAACAAGGAGTTAAGATGGAAAGACCGAAGAGAAGGTAAGAATGATTGGATATGAGTGTGAGAAGCAGTGACCCTGGGGACTCATCGGGGATAGATAACGCGAGAACTCACTTGTCAAAGCAGTGGGCAGAGGTCAAGAGCCACTGGGAGGCAATGAGAGAAGCACCACAGAGGTGAATACCGTCTACTTGTAGGCTGCTTTGCCATGGCCAGGAAGCTTTGTCTGCAGGTTTGCCATCAGCAATTCTTGCCGTGGGCGGGTACTCCATCCCCAAGCCACAACCTGGAGCCAGAGGAAATAACATGGTTACTTCCATCGAGTTACAAACATGATTGGATGTCTTTGTCAAACAGTTAAGCGTGAAGATATTTATGGATGTGTCGTGCCTTTAAAATATTCATTGATATTTACAGTGACTGTAATGAGGGCACTGGATATTCAAGTTGATTGGATATGCATATTATTGTAATTAAATTATTAATAAATTTAAAGTTAGTTATCAGCTTCTTTCGTGTATTTGAAGCAATTTTCCTTTGAAATTAGCTTTTCAAGTTTTCTGAGTCCTGTTATGTGTAAAAGGTTATACTAGTGATATTTGATATTTGTTTCAGATAAATTTCATCCATAATATTTTTAAATCCTTGAATAAATATTATTTTCTATATTATAGCAAGGGGGTTTATTTAAATCTATATAAAAGTTTATATTTCAACAAATAAAGCCAAATCAAAATAACTTGGAAAAATTCAAGGAAAATTTTTAAGAAGTATCAGTGAATCTTAACAACGGAAACAGAAAATATTACCATAGCGTCCATAAAAGCATTTCTAAGTACAAGCAGTGTTTTCATTGACTAAAAGTAATTCACATATCCATTTAAAAATACCATAGGTATTTGAGGTATTGGATACATAGAGGTAAGGGTCAAAGTGTTTTGAGCTGGAATTCTTTGATTTAATAATGTATCAGTGACAGCCTCGGACTTACTGCTGTTTAGAATATTCTCTGCTTGTGCTGCATTCATTTCTGAAAAAGAAAAAGAAGGTCTAGGTCACTGTTCAGAGACAAAATGCTATAATTTAAAATACAGTGCCTACATGACATGAAGTTCTCAGATTTGGAAAAACTGTGCTAATGAGGAAACTCAATCAATGTAAATAATCCTATTGCTTTTAGGATCAATTAATTTTCTGATTGCACAGAGATTCAAGGACGATCCTGGCATGACTACAAAGTCATTGACATTCTCAGATATTTATCTGGAAAGTTAACGTCATACCAGTTTATTGAAGCAGAGTTAAATAAAAGTTGTGTTGGGACATTTACACATGCCCTACAACATACGTAGAAATCTTTCCTTGTGGCCTCACTTGAATGGTGCTATGTAGTACAGGCATTCAAGGAATCTTCAAAGCCTGGCATCTACAACTGGCCCACAGATTTTATTTTCTATTGTCTGAGATTCCACTGGCATTCAAAAGGTCATTTTACCACCTTTTTATTCATAAAACAAAACAGAAAATGGCATAAGCTGTGGCTGTCTCCCCAAAACATATCTGTTGTTCTTTATGCCTACATGTGTAGTGATAACCAGAGTTAAACATATTCAAATGAAAACAGCTATAACATTTCAGTGTCAATTCTTTAATGCAGGTCTGGCTCAAGGGATGTTGGGATACAAAGTACCTAACCTGTGATTAATATAAAAATAAATAAGTTACATTTAAAAAAAGAAAGTTAATTATAGAAAATCCTTAAGATTTTCTGTAATAACAAAGCCCTCTCCTGATCTCCTTGCTCTTTACAATAAATGCAGGATATTTAGCTGGACCTAGATGGCTGGGTTCCTAATATGTCCGTAGTGTCACACTGAACCTCTCTTCTTCCTCACTACCTTGGCCTCCAAGGTCTTGAATGTGTCTGGGTCTTGCTTCTAATGGCACTCTTTGACCAGCTACTCACTTCATCATAATGCTTTTCCTGTGGCCTTACATACATTGCAATAATAAAAACCTGAGCTGCCATAGAAATAATATAACTAACCAATAATGTAGGCTTACAGCTTAAGCAGGTTGACTGCATGCTAAAATAGAAAAATAAATAGGATTAAGATTCTCTAAACAAATAGTGTTCAGAATATACAAACTTCTATTCAAACTGAAACAACAAAATAGGAAATCTGCAATTTGAATGAGAGCACAACCAATAAATGAGGATTTGGAGATATTTTACAGTGCTAGAGAAAACTGATGCAGATTTTGAAGAGCTGTCACAACGAAGGATATATTCTCTTGTAATAAATAAAAATAGAAAATATCAGGAAAGCAGTAGAAATAAATTTTTAAAAAAGCATTGAAAATGATAGGAATGAGCAAACAGCTAAAATACAGTGATAGCAGCTGAAACAGACCACCTGGCTTGATGATGTTCCTAGAAAGATGGATGATGGGAACAGCATCAGGGAGCTGAGGGCAATAGCAGAATTATTCAGCTTGAAAAGTAGAGTAAAACAACCTAAATGAGCAAAGCCTCTGGTGTCTGTGAGATACTATACAGGGCACTGATACTTGTGGTTTTCTGGAAGTAAGGAAAATACATATGGGCTTAAAAGAGCATCTAAAAAAAAACCTGCAGCTAAAAAATTCCTCAAAATTCCTCAAATTAAAGACAGAGATGTATAGGTTCAAATAATGAGAAAATTCTAAATAGGATAAAGTTATAAGACACACCATAATGAAATCTTAGAGAAAATAAATAGAAAAGAGAACAGAATGAGTCTGAAATTGACTTTCTAAAGACCTTTTTCATATCTTGCCTATTTTCAGGGGACTGAGTTATCTTACAGAGCTAAAGGTCAAACATTCGGCACAGACCCAGTCCCCCACCAAGTGCTGAGCTCAGTGTTTGTGTACACCACAGAGTAGAGCAAGCACATTTCCTGCACCCAAGGGAACAAAGTCTGTTGTAAAAAGAAGTAAAATAGAACACACATAATAAGACGTACTCTCCTCCAACAAACACACATAAGCATCTATGCACACATGCACACAAATCTGTAAATATAACATTTCATCTCATATATGCTGTGTGCATCAACTACAGCTTTCTTTCAGCAAGTCTTACCTTTGCCAGGTAAAGCTCAGTTCCAGGATTCAGAATGTGCTTTGCTCTATCTGGTGAGACCTCAAGTTTTTATTTTAAGCTGTTTGATTCTTCTTCATGATTTTGGCACAACCTATAGTATAACTGCCTTCTTGATACGTCATAATCACTTTTGCTCTCTCAGTTTTGGGGAAGAAGTAATGGGAGAATATTTCCTGGTAACTTGTAACTTGCTATTAGCTTTCCAACATTAAGTTCTGATGAAATAGGAAAGTTTCTAAATTAATTTAGAGGCAAACAGCTGTCTGTGAATTGTAAAGACCTTTGTAAAATCTCATATACCAAACATTTATCAACTACCTCTTTATGTCTGTGTTCACAGAGAGATAGTTTTGTTTTATTTATATTTTTTAATTTTCATTTTTTGTGTGACTGAGATACATCTTAGCACAGCTTTGCATTTTTCTTCAGCTCACTCTATATCCTGTATGCTGTGGAAAGATTGTGTTAATAAAAGGTCTCTGTGTGTGTGTATCATACCACATTCACATTCTAGAGTGAGATGAGAAAGATATTGTCAAAAAAAGGAGAGTAAGCGATTAGCGCATCAATCGTGTAGGTTAGGCTGTTTTTAAATATCACACACGTTGTTACTTAATTGAAAAGATGTCATTGCGGGTTGTTTTAATAAGGGAAATATTTTTACATTTGGGTAATCATACAGTTTTTATAATTATTTTTATACCAAGCAAAGAACGGTAATTTTTGTTGCCACTGAGCGACAGTTTGAACATTATATAGTTGCTCAGAGACCTAGAGGAGAATGTTTTTATTTTGTAGTGAAATAAAGAAGCTTTCTCTGTAGTCACAAGATTGTCAAAAAGTGTTAGCTAATGAGAGAAGAGAAAGGAAGTCTTTCTTGCCTCTAAGATAAGGTGATGAAATGTCTCTCTTCAAAAAGCTCTCAGTGGATTGCAAATTCTTGTCCAAAATGCTTTCAGCTTGTCTTTTCAAAGTGCCCACATCGTTTCGGAAAAACTGAAATTTAATCAGTATGTCTGCTTTCAAACCATCATTACTTGGCCTGAAAAAGAGAGGCACCAAAGTGAGGCGATGCCCTAGTAATTATTATTAATACCGTATTATTAGTACTTAAATGTTAACTGTATCTTCATGAAAATAAAACATTCAGTTTGTTGTCATGATTTTCCCCTTTATATATCACACAGATGTTAAGTCTTATATTACTTTCTGCTTATAAAACTTGATCATTATCTTAGTGACAGATGGAAAATTATAAATACAACCTTGTTTTTATATCCTATATTTATATTCTCATGTTTTAAATATTCCTAGAAGATAGCTACTGTGGAACAAGTAAAATCAACAGAAGTAACAAGGATTTATGGAATCTTTAACTGAAATGCAAAGATGAAAATGAAGAGTAGAACACATTTCATGACTTTTCAAGGACCCTCCCACTATAGCCTGTCTGTGTAGGAGCGACTATAATCTGAGGAGATTGTGCTAACTTTCCTTTGGTAAAGCTTTGGTCTTTAGATGCGGTCTTCAGAGGAATTAGGTGAAGAGTAACTAAATAGTACAAGGTGAAAAAATTAACTGCGGTTACCAAAAGCTGACAACTTGAGATTTGACATAGTGATGCTTTAAACTGGATCTTTGAAACATCACATCGATCTGAAAAATAAAATAAGGGACAAGAACTTCATTAAATATTAATTTTATACATTTTAAAATGCTTATTTAAAACCTGCCATGACATGGAAATATCATTTATCTTAATGTTTATTTGTAGTTATCTCAAAGAAGCTCATTTGAACATAATCCTGTTGTCATATAGTCATTCCTATAATCTGAAAATCTTCCCATGTGTTTGAAGGTGATCAGCACAAAAAGTTGAATTAAGGCAGACATTTTGAAAGCTGGAGTTGGAGGCCCAGAGACACTCTGTGTAAGGATGCCATGCACAGTCCCATTATCCACTAAAAATCCAATGTCTTGAAATTCAGTTATATTAGTCTCTGAGTGGAATGCACAAATCAGTTTTTCATGTTTTGGTAAAACAATTTCAGATAAAGTTTGATGCTTCAGAGAATGGGTTGGGAGTTGGGTGCATTGACAGTTAGGCATTTTTCCAAACTTAATTACTTAGCCAAAGAAATGTATAAAATATTTACTTAGAATAAAATATGTCTATGAATGCCATTACGTGCAATTTGTCTTTATTATTTGGAATACTTCACCATTGGTGAAAGAGTTTAGACCAACTTATTTCTTAACAAAGCAGGAGCAGTGAAAACAGGACAATGGTTGTTGCAAGCTCATTCATTATTACTGGTTCATCAAACTCGCCTGTCAGAAAGAAAAGCTCATCTTATATGCACATGAATTCCTGTGGGGGCCAAATCTGATATCAGGTGTCTTTTCCTATTGCTTTCCACCTTACGTACTTCTAGGGTAGCAATGGTGCTAGTAGCAAAGCATAGATTTACCTCATTGTTGACTTTTTGTTTCAGGTCAGTCTGAAGTTTTGACTGCTCTTTGGACAAATCTGAGCTGTATTTGATGCTAGGAATCCAGAAGGAGGCCTTGTAGTAATGAGTCTTCTGATCTATAAGGCAGAACAGAGATGGGATAATTTCTGCTAATTCCTTTAAGCAAAAGAAGTAGAGGATACTGACATTTTTTTAAAAATGTAATTTATTTATTTTTATATTAATCACAGGTTAGGTACTTTGCATCCCCGGCGTAGCCCCCTCCCTCATTCCCTCCCACTCTACCCATCCCTCCCTCATCTCCTCCCCACCCCCTCTAAGTCCACAGACAGGGGAGGACCTCCTCCCCTTCCATCCAACCCCAGTTCATCTTGTCTCCTCAGGGCTGGCTACAATGTCCTCCCCTGGGATCTAGCTAAGCTGTTACTCCCTGGTGTGTATGGGGGAGGGTCAAAGAGCCAGCCATCAAGTTCATGACAGAAACAGTCCCTGTTCCCCTTACTAGGGTCTTCAGTTGGACACTGAGCTACCATTTTTTATGTTGGAAGCTTGGTCGTCCATACCATAGTACTGAACAGCATGAGTCCTCTAACAGGTGGGGCAAGTAGGAGCTAGCTGTGTCATGATTGCTCAAATGTTAATATTGGTTTATACAGGGTACATCAGTTCTCACAGAATTAGATTAATCTTATAAAGTCAGGCCCTTCCTTGTATTTCATGTCCTGTCTTGCCACGTGATCTATTTTTCAAACATTACTCACCCCCGATGTACTCACTTCTCATGATATCATCTTTCATGTTGTGATGGTACTTATTGCAGTCACCCAAACTAACCTGTATCATTGTCAGACACCTGATGCCTCTTCTATTGATAGAGCATCCCGGTTTAATTAATTATTTATTTATTTTTATATTAATTACAGTTTATTTACTTTGTATCCCAGCTGTAGTCACCTTCCTAATTCCCTCCTAATCCCAACCTCCCTCATCTCCTCCCATGCCCCTCCCCAAGTCCACTGATAGGGGAGGTCCTCCTCCCCTTCCATTTGACCCTAACCTTCATCAGAACTGGCTACATTGTCTTCCTCTGTGGCCTGGTAAGGCTCCTCCCCCTTCAGGGAGAGGTGATCAAAGAGCCAGCCAAGGGGTTCATGTCAGAGACAGTAGATGTTTCCCTTACTAGGGAACCCACTTGGATACTGAGCTGCCTTGGGTTACATCTGTGCAGGTGTTCTAGGTTATCTCCATGAATGGTACTTGGTTGGATTGTCAGTCTCAGACAAGAACACTGTGCCCAGATTTTTTGGTTCTGTTGCTCTCCTTGTGGAGCTCCTGCCCCCTCTAGATCTTTCTATCTCCCCTTCTTTATCAGATTCCCTGCATTCTGCCCAAAGTTTGGCTATTAGTCTCAACATCTGCTTTGATACCCTGATTTGTAGAGTCTTTCAGAGGTCCTCTGTGGTAGGCTCCTGTCCTGTTTCCTGTTTTCTCCCTCTTCTGATGTCTGTCCCATTTGCCTTTCTGAGTGAGAGAGTCTCCCGGTTTTTAAAATCATTTTATTATAGCAACATTAAACAGACTAAGTCATATAATTGCTACACTACAAAAAATTAAATATTTAATAGCTGTAGCCAATTCCACCCCCCCAAACAATTTAGGATCACATATCTTCATAACCACCATGATTGTATGTTGTATCCTGACACAATTACTACCTGTTATAGGTGGTAATTCATAGTGGATGACTATTCATAGTTAATTAATTAATTACTTTTAATTATTGATATAATACAATAAGTTAATAGCAATGTTAAAATTTCTACTATAATAAATTTTTACTAGATATATATATATAGATATATCTATACTAGTATATATATATAGATATACTAGATATATCTAGTATATATATATATACTAGATATATCTATATATATAGATATATTTTTACTATATATATAGTATATAGATATCTATATATCTATATACTATATATATATAGTAAAAATTTACTATAGTAGATATATTTATTATATAAATTTATTATAAAAATTATATATATATATATCTCATCACATATATCTCTAGTAAAAATTTATTATAGTAGATATATTTATTATATAAATTTATTATAAAAATTTATTATATATATATATCTCATCACACCATAAAGAGCATATCTTGTGAACTTCTTGTGCTATTCAAAAGATGCTATTACATGAAGAACATCAGGTTTTGACCAGTAGAAATAACTTTTTTCCATTAAGGATTACCATTTCCGAAATTTATTCAAAGGAAAATTTTCTTTTGTAATTGGAGAAAAATGCTAAGGTTTAGAAATGTGTGCAGTATAATTTAGTAGTACAATAAAGTAGTGTCTCACCATACACCAAAAAGTAAACAAGAACACCGATGATTAGTGCCAAAGCCAACAGAACAGTCATGGTAGTGAGGGCGACCATCCATGGTGTCCAGGAACACTTTCTTCTACCCAGGATTCCTGGCCTTTTGAGAGGAAAAAAAATCATATTAAAAACAAGTAGGGCTCTAAGACAAATATTTTTGATATTCAAATTATTTCTCCCTGAAGTTCTTAATTAGCGCTTATCATTTGGTAACATTTGACTATTTTTTAAATATTAGAAAAGTACTATAAAGATCAAACTGACTCTTTAACGTTAAAGAGTCAGCGTCAGATAGAGATTATTATTGTTAATAATTTCTGGTCCATGATGAGAGGTAGTCTTAAATTTTTCTTCTTTTTTATTTGGTAAGTGATCTAATATCACAAGTGTGATCTGATGAGCTGCAGATCGTAATGAACCTCTAAACATGATGGCATCTGGCTCACTCTTTCCATGTAGTGAATTATAGTAGTTAATAGATTACCAGAGCCTGAAAAATGGATATTGAGAGGAACAGAATTAGGACTTGGTCCACTGGAATTTTTGTTTATTTGTCTCTTTGGGTGTGTGGTTGGTTGGTTGGTTGGTTGTCTTTTTCACCTTTATACTTAAGCCAAAGCTACTGCATATAGGACATATAATTTGTGCTGAATATAAAGAATACGAAATTAGGATGGATTCATTCAAGTAGAAAAGAAGAGAATTATAATAAATAATAATTCACAAAATTAAAAAATAATTAATATAACAAATAAACATAAACACTGAGAATTCAGAACTCTGGTCTAGTATGATGAGTATTACATAGAGTTAGAACATTTAATCCTGTGTGTGTGTTTTTTTTTAATAGATGGTGTTATTAGGATAAGGTCGAATGTAATCAAGGAGATAGGACATTAGCTTAAATACAAACATTGTAACAATAGTATCATTGGTTTGCAAATATGTCAGAAAAGCACGTGCTTCAGATCACAGCCAATGTCTGAAGGTGGCCCGGAGTGACTGTTCACTTGGGCAGGTCTTTGGAAACAGGACGACACATTTGTCCCATCTCTGTGTCGGGGTCTGCAGTATTAGGATAAAAGCTGAACAATTTTAGAGTTCGAGTGAGAAAACACTGCCCTGAGTTGGCCAGGGGTGATCTTCTGCATGGAGAAACTGTGCAGGAACACCATTCTGAAAGTTTACCACACTGCTTCTTGTTTTGTTAAAACTATCCTTGAACGGGAGGAATTATTTTCCCTGGGATTGGCAGCTGGTACTGGAGAGGCACAAGGGGTACATGTCAGTTATTGAACATGGGAGGCAATGATCTGGAGGGCATGGCAATGCCTCTGCAATACAAAGACAACCTCAAAGGGTTTGTCAACACTGGGTGAGGAACTGTGACTGTCTGGCACCAACAAGGTGTTGGCGATCTTAACACCAGGCCTCATGTTTGCCCAGAGAAAGTTGTTTTTTTGTTGTTGTTTGTTGTTTTGTCCTGTATTTTGTTTTTATCACATGAGCCATTTTCCCACCCCTGAGAGAATTTTACAGAAACTTAAATGATTCCTTTTCAGAGAATATAATGCTTTTCTATTTTTAAATTAAAACTTAAAAGAGACGGACTTACTGTCTTGTCTTACTCCCTAGGTTAGCAATAGAAAATTAACCGTGTATGTGTGTGTGTGTGTGTGTGTGTGTTTATCCAAAGGGATTTGGTAAGCTGTTGAATGACTCTCCTAGTACCCGTGACACCACTGTGACTGAGTCATCATTTCATGTGTGTGTCTCAAGTGATAAAGGGTTTGTTCTCCGAACCATGCAGACTCACTCCAGAATATTTATTCCTTGGTGCTCGGTAAATAATATATGCCTCCTTATTTTGGTTTTGTACTAACCTTATTTTAACTTAATTCCAAGGTCTGTCCTAGACAGGTAGAAGCTTGTCCTTCATTGGTACTTGGTAAATGCTTACTTACTAAATGAATAAATGTGTCATGGAGTGAGAATAATGAATCATTAGCCACTCAAAATCAGGGATTTTCTGGGAGTTAATTTCTTCATCCTTGGCAGAAGGAGACATGAAATTGAGCATTACTTGTATTCTCTGTAAAAACCACCAATTTTATTTTCAAAAATCACTGAATGACAATTCTCTTGTCTCCTGTTCTTGGCTTCCTGCTTCCCGTAATGACTCCCACTAATTTTGTTCAACATATCCCAGTGAGATGACTAAATAGGTCCACTGTAGCGCAGAAAATTTGAGCCTTGGAGATACCTCTGTTGTGCCACCAAAAGGAAAAACACAAGTGACATTTTCTATGTGGTACTGATGTCATCATGACTCATCAGTGTGACAGAAGCTACCCATTCATCATATGAGTGTAGAAAATCATTCACAAAGATTCAAAGTATTTTGAACAGCATCCTCATTTAATGCCCCCATCGTTTAAAGCAGAGGTATCTTGCTTTCTAGTCATTCCTTACACCAAGCCTAAGCAGAATGAATTTTTTTCTAATTTGTTAATATACATCATATTTCCAATGTCACAGTCTTTTATTAAGGTTCATCTTTAGATATTTCCCTCCAGATGGATCTCCTACTGTATATTCTCCTGGCATTTACCAAATGCTTTATTTCACAAAATGGTGTCTCTCAATGATGCAGAGAAAAAGGAAAGGATTTCTCTCTTCCACAGCGGAGGCCATGGGATCTGAAAGGGTCTAAATGAAGAGTTCAGCATCATGGTTTCACATGTATGGAGTGCCGCTGGCACACCTGAGCTCTTAGACTGGTTTTCCTCCCACTGCCCTTTACACAGTCATTCCATTTCTTTGTGTAGTGTTTTCCTCACCAGTGAAATGGTAATAATACTCCCTGATGGCTTATCACAAAGACCAAAGAAGTGCTTATTACAAATGTAAGAGCTTATGGAATAGCAGCTGAAACCTGGCAAGGGCTCTGGAGTTTGAGTTACTTGATTATTACTCTTAACCAAGGAATTTATTTTTATTTCGAAAGCATATGGTTAAGCAAACACAGAAAATGTGTACACAGAAGTGAAGTGAGCCATTGTGGCAAGCTGCTCTGGGAGGGATGTGCTACTATAGAAGGAAATAGAGGGTGGCACTGGTGTCTAGGACACTGAAGACTGAGTGCACTGTGGATACAGATTGTTGCAAGTTTGAAGAGCACTCAGGGAAGCTAACAAAGCCTTGCTGATCCCCATAGATCATTTTATCAGATAAAATGGTTGAGATATGGAAATCACCAGTAATTTCACAAGATTTGAAATAGTCATTATGTAATGAATGTCATGAAGAAAGAATTACTGGGCAAAAAGATATGAGTTATACACACAGGAACATGTAAAATAAAGACCAGTAAATTATCTGTTCAAAAGTTTTACTTCCTTGACTGTGAAAAAAATCATCATGTAAAAACTATACTACAGAGCAATAGTAACAAAAATGTCATGGTATTGCCATTGAAACAGACAGGTTTATTAATGGAATTGAAGACACAGAAGTAAACCCACACTTATATGGGCATTCGGTTTTCTACAAAAAAGCCAAAATCATACAATGGAAAAAAGATAGCATCTTCAACAAATGGTGCTGGCCTATCTGGATGTATGTATGTAGAAAAATACAAATAGACCCTTTTTAGCACCTTGCACGTCCAAGTGGAAAAAAGACCTTCATGTTAAACCAGAGACTCTAAGTTTATTAGAAATGAAAGTGAGGGAAAAGTCTGGAACTCATTGGCATAGGAGACAACTTTCTGAACAGAACATAAACATAACAGCTCTGAGATCAACAATTAATAAATAGAACCTCATGAAACTGAGAAGCTTCTGTAAGGCAAAGGACATTGTCAATAGAACTAAACTGCAGCCTACAAATTGGGAAAAGATCTTCACCAACCCTATATTACACAGAAAGCTAATATCTAAAATATACAAAGAATTTAAGAAATTAAACAACAACAAATCAAATAATTCGATTAAAAAATGAGGCACAGAGATAAACAGAGAATTCACAACAGAGGAATCTCAAATGCCTGAGAAGCACTTAAAATATGTTCAATGTCCTTAGCCATCACAGAAATGCAAATCAAAATGACTCTAAGATTCCGTCTTACACAAGTCAGAATGGCTAAGATCAAAAACTCAAGTGATAACACATGTTGGAGAGGATGTGAAGAAAGGGGAACACTCCTTCATTGCTGGTGGGAGTGCAAACTTGTGTAACCTATCTAGAAATCAAACTGATGCTTTCTCAGAAAATTGTTAATAATTCTACCTCAAGACCCAGCTATACCACTCCTAGGCATATATCCAAAAGATGCTCCACTGTACAACAAAGACATTTGCTCAACTATGTTCATAGTGGCTTTATTAGTAATAGCCAGAAACTGGAAACAACCTGGATGTCCCTCAGCTGAAGAATGGATACAGAAATTGTCGTACATTTACACAATGGAATACTACTCAGCTATTAAAAACAAGGAAATCAAGTCAAATAATGCCAGCAGCCATGGGGGCAAAGTGATCTGTGACATTTTCCCGTGAGATGCACGAGGGGCATAGAGCATTTTACACTGACAGCTGCTACACCAGTTAAAATGAGGTGTTACAGGCTCGCACCTACTGTGTAGCATTTGCATCTTCAGTCAGTTTATATACCAAGTATGTGCACAGTCTGTAAGTGCATACA
>CM053743.1:23846492-23862970 GCA_028658305.1 Pachyuromys duprasi | reverse complement strand
TTCGCCAATTTCTGGGCATTTGTTTATATATAATCAGGGAGCTGTTTGTGCTTTAAGGCTGTACTTCAGTCTGAATCTGTCAATCTCTTGTGTCAGGAGTTTTCTTCAAGAAGATCAGGGATTTCCGGTGGTTTGTGGTGTATGTTGTGTCTCAGCTGAACTCCGTTGTGTGCTCTGTGTGCCCGACTTCGTGCTCTGTGCTAGAAGCTGTGAGCACTGCAGGCTGGTCACCCCTCTTGTCTGGAGGCTTTACTCCTCACTCTGTGCTAGAGTCTGAGTGTCCATGTTTGAAATGTCAGCTGGGGACTGTGCACTCTGCCCTGGGCTTGCTGCTAAGTGCTCTCCCCTGGAATGGAGATTTGGCGCCTTCTTCTGGGCCAGGGGCTGCGCACCACGGTCTGAGATGATATTTGGGGCACACACAGTGGGTTTGGGTTGGTGTGCATCTTCTGTATGCAGGCCTGTCTGAAATGGTGCCAGAGGCCTTCTCTGTCTGGCCTGTAGACAGACACCCGAACTGGGGTTTTTGCTGGCGGATGCGTGCAGCTTTCGCCCTCAGTGTGCAGTCTGGTCAAGAAGGTCCCCGGATCCTCTCAGTCTGTGGTTCCAGCGATCAGTGAGTGCCCGCTGCACACCCGTGGGTTGAGGCAGAACTCGGGTTCCTCCTGTACCCGCAGGCGGACTCACACACTGAGTTTTTGCTGGCGGAAGCGTTCGGCGCACGCCCCCACAGTGTGCAGACTGGTCAAAACGGTCCCCCAATCCACTCAGTCTGGGGTGGTTCCAGCGATTGGTCTGAGTAATTGGTTGAAGCAGAACCCGGGTGCAGTGTGTGCTCGCAGTGTACAGTTCAGTGAAAATGGTACCCGGTTCCTCCTGAGACTGCCTGCAAGACTGTGTGATTCAGTCTATAATTGCGGGTGCGGGCACCCAGCGCGGCTGCTCGTTTAGATCAGAGCTGTGCGCTGCTGGTCACTGGGAAATTTTTCCAGGTAATAACTGGGTGTCCCTAGGGTTTTCCCACTTGATTTTTTCACCGTAGGAGTTCCGCTCACTTGGCACTCACAAATGCTGGCGTTTTAGGTCCCAGAGTTCAGTCTCCTAGTCGCTGCGTTGCTTCTGCTCTCCTAGTCCTCAGACACAGTGTCCTCTTGTGGCAGCCATCTTGGATCCCCAAGTTCCTGTTTTCATTGGCCATTGGGACAAAGTTTTGATTGAGTCTCTCACCTATAGTTCACATTTACCTTGCAACTTGTTTTTTTTTTATTATTGCTGTTCGATATTGTTGTTTAATTATTCTTGGGGAAATCTTTTGACCTGGCTATATCCAGCTAGAACCCTACTTTGTGTCTTGGCTATGTAATATTTGGAAAGTATATCTGTGCCCATTGACCCTATTCCTCACTTCCTTCTAATGCTTTCAACCATCCGTATTGGGTTTTCTGTATTATTTTCTCCAGAGAGTTCTTCCTGATGCCTCAACAGTGACCTCAGTGTTAAATTCTAGCAATCATCTTTGACTGTTCTTTTATTTTTTTTTAACCTGTTAACATCACTTACTTCTCTCTTTTCTTGAAACATTGTTAGTAATTATCTCCAGCCTATTTCCTCTTCATACCCTGTTTCAAGCAGCCGGTTGAATATGATGAATATTTTACCTTCGTGATAACTTCTCTTTCTTCACTTCTAAATTGTCCTCCCAACTCTCTCTTCCTCTTTTCTCTCACCACATAGTACTAGCAATCTTGTTTTTACTTTTGTACCCCTTTAGTGCATTTGCCAGATAAAGTCAGCAATATTTATAGAACACTATTGTCATCATGTCAAATGCATCATTAAAATATTTCAATGACTGTTTTTGTTCTTAAAAATTCAAAACAAAACTTTCTAAACAAGATCCATAATGTTTCACAATAACTCCTGGCCATAATCGCCAGCCTCATCACACATCACTGACCTCCTGCCCCTGCTGTTGTTCTCACATCTCCAGTTTCATCTTCCCCCTCCCCTTAAAAAAATTAATTTAATTAAACTTACATCTCGGTCATAGGTTCTTCCCTCCTCTCCTCTCAGCATTCCCTCCTGCATCCCCTCTCCCTATTCCTCAGAATAGGGGAGCCACTCTATCCAGACACCCCAGTTCATCTATTCGCACAAGGGATGAGTTCATCTTCCTCCCCTGTGGTCTTGTAGAGACGTCCCATGAGGGGGGTTGATCAAAAAGCAGGCAACATAATCCATGCCAGAGATACTTCCCACTCCCCTAACAAGGAGGCCAACATGAAGCCTAATTTGCCCATCGGGCTTATCTTCTTGGGGTCTGCGCATTGTGGTATGTCTATCCTGTGCTGTATGACTACAATCCGCTTATAAGTGAGTATATATCATGTGTGTCTTTCTGGGTCTGTGTTACCTCACTCCAGTTTCATCTTTTTGATCCTTGTCTATGGCAGATTCCTTCACACTACAGAGCATTTGCAAATATGTTCCATCTTTCTAGGGTGCATTACATTCCTGCTTTCTGTTGCACAGTTAGCCCCTCTACTTTCTCATATCAACATAAATTGCATTTCCCAGGGATGCCCTGGAAAGCTGTGTCTTCAACAATCAGATATTCATATTGCATGTTTCTCTGTCAGTTACCATAGTTATTATCTGTCTTTGCTTGGGGCTTATTGAAACATTAGCCTATTCAATATATACATCAAGGTCTGTTAAGGTGAGAAAATTTTGTTTTGGGAGTCACCATTATGTCTCCAATAATTATCAAAATGTGTGGTGCATGTAATAGGAAGTAAACAAATAGCTGGTAAGAGTATATGAGGAGGGGTTAGAAAATGAATTTGTGGTTACAAGTACTTGGGCTGTTTCTAGAAGACCTGAGTTCAGATCCTAGTGCCCATCTCAGGGGGCCTACTGTCGGTGGCTTCAGCTCCAGGGAATCCAGTGTCCTCTCCTGGACTCTACAGGCACCTTCATGTATGTGTCATTCACACACACACACACACACACACACACACACACACCACAGCTTTTTGTAAGATGAGCAAATGGAAGGATAGAGATATAGAAGCAAAAAGAGTTCAAATGTTTTACTCAACCTAGCCCATAACTGGGAAAACTGGGCCCCAACCTCAGGCATCTGAGAACATGTTTTCACCTTCTACAAGTGCATGTGTCTGTGTAACCCCCCTCATTATGTGAAAGACAGAAAGGAGAAGCACAGTCAAGCCAGTAGTATTCAGAAGTGATCTTTGAATTTTTCCCTTTACTGCTATAAATACTAGTCTCACATTTAACATTTTATGTGAATAAGCTGTTTGCAAATCAGAATATATAGGCAGAACATGTCTAACCAAACAAATAAAAAATACCAGAATGAGAGGCCAGAAATGACATAAGCATATGAATGACTATTTCTACTAAAAATGAAAATGTGCTCTGGGGTTTAGAACAAATTTCACCTCAATTGAAAGACACAAATGATCTATTCACAGTCTATTTCTGTGGTCCATGTAACAAATTCTTTTTTTCTTATTTTCCTTTTTTGAGAGGACAAGGGCTGTGGAAAAGAAATGATTACTGTGATCTTGTTTCTATTCCAGGGTGATTCTGGTGGACCTCTGGTTTATGACAATCGGGATATCTGGTACATTGTAGGCATCGTAAGCTGGGGGCAGTCATGTGCTCTTCCAAACAAGCCTGGAGTCTACACAAGAGTGACTAAGTATCGAGACTGGATAACCTCCAAGACTGGCATCTAAAGAGGGCTGTTGTGAGCCATAGCCACAGCCCAAGGAGCAGGATGCCTGCAGGGTATACACTCTTAGTTAGCATCGTGGGGGTTAAATGCGTGCTTCT
This sequence comes from Pachyuromys duprasi, assembly GCA_028658305.1. Taxonomy (NCBI): domain Eukaryota; kingdom Metazoa; phylum Chordata; class Mammalia; order Rodentia; family Muridae; genus Pachyuromys; species Pachyuromys duprasi. The sequence continues at coordinate 23,859,109 of CM053743.1, read as the reverse complement.
GTCAGATGTCAAGGAATGCCTCAGACCCAGACAATCGTAATATCATGAGGTGCCTTTTGTGTACATAAACTCTCTACCAAGAAGGAAGAAAACATGGCAATGCCAGCACCAGATAGCACCAGTATCTCACGCATAAGGGCAACTCTTTAATGTGACAAACACAAATGGCTTCCCTCAGGACATAAAGAGCTGCCAGGCTGCTACAACCTTACCTCATATGATGCACAGAGCTCCAGGACTCATCTTGCAAATCAGTTATCACCTTCCCTGGAAATTCAAGACGCCAGCATTCTGGAACTCATGACTGGACGTTCAACTGCTAGAATGAAGGAGCATGAAACCTGCAGTAAAACTTGAACTCTAACCTAGGTTTGCCTCTAACAGAGCAGAGCACTGCTCTCAACCACAGGAATTGTCATCATTTAAATGCACATGAACTTGCCATAACACCATGTAACGCTCTCAAGCGCGAGCTCCAGGAAGCTCATTACACTGTTAAGAAGCATTTCTAGCTTTCTATTTAGCAGTATCTTGCCATCCACCTATCAATCATGTTCAGCTCAGAAAAAGAGAAAGATAAAAATCAATATAAGTATTTTTCACTAGTATAAGAAGAATAACAGGAAGCAGATGAAAGTGGAATTGACTTAAAAATGATTAGTAGCAGGGCACTCTAACCTTTTGATGGAGGGTGTCATACAAATATTCATTTAGAAATATTAACATGAGCATATGGTAACCAATACTTTCATAAATCATCAACTCATTGCCAAGTCATATGTCTATCAAAATGTCACGTGGGGACCACTTTATGCAAAACACGTAGGGCAGTGCTTGTTATATATTGAGCACTAAATAACATTGAGTGGATTCTCCAGCAAAGGGGCTTAATTATAGTCCAGAGCCTAGTGGTGGGCATAGTGTTACTGAGCACACATTGCCTGAGCTGCACCAGTGAAACTTTGTCTCTGTCATATGCAAAGTGTATGCTTTATGCAAATTGCCCAATATCTCTGTCAGTTAGCTTTTTCATCTGTATAGTGCTAATAAAATGCTACCTCACTGCTGTATTTGAGGATTACATGTATTCGTACAAGTAAAATATTTGCAACAGCATCCGCACACAGTAAGTTCTCAGGATGAACAAGCAAATACCAATTTTAATGTTCTTTGGACTTTTAAAAATGTGCTGTAGTCTTAAATGCCCCTACTTCTCCAAAGAAAAAGCAAATAATTTCAAAGTACCTTAAATTACATTCTTGAAAAACAAACGGAGTGTCATATTTTCAAAATCACTTTGATGTTTCCTGGACTTAGATTTGAATTTTCTCTGCTACAGACAAGCAGTCACAGGATGATGTTTGCCGTGCCTGGAACAAAGCTGTGCCTCTGTAGCCACCTCCAGCCCTTCAGTGTGAGACCTGCCTGTGCTGCTTCGACTTAGCAGACGGAAATGGTGGCATAACCGTCCTTCAATAGCTAACACCTCTGTTTTGGGTTATTTGAGTTTACATGTAGCTGCCTTTATATGTAACATAGGTAAGCAAGAGAAATATAACTTTCAACGTCTCAGAGTTGCTCTAACTTGCATCTCAATAAACTCCGAGCACATAGAGGTCCTGCCTGGTCACTTCTGAGCTGATGACTAGTGACAGCATCAAAAAAAAAAGGGGGGGGCAGACTAAAAATTTAAAGATGGGTTTTATTGATGCTGGATTTTTCTTTTAATTTAGATAAACTCCTATTTCTGGTAGATATGTGAAAGCAAATGTGTCTACCAAAAACCCCTCATTATTTCCTATGTAAACTCTTTATCAATGGATACATGCTTTTGTTTAATTTTATTTATATTTTATCAGACTGTGATAACTTTTTGTCTAAGTATCCATGAAACTATGTATATTGATTCAAGTATTTCCATGTTTAGTTAGATTGAATTAAATGATAATTTAACATAAACAAGAGGAATAAGCATAAAAAGCCATATCAATTCTAAAAAAAAGTGTATTTTTTATTACAGTCTTTGTATGTCTTGTTTCATGTTTGGTATTTGACTTATTGACTGAATGTCACAAAAGTCAAGTAATCTTACACTTCAGGTTTTCTATCATGTGGATTGCTTAAACTGTCTACGTCATGGCATTACTGTGAGGGACTTGTGATAAGTAATAAGTTGAAAAGTTAGAGAACTTTTAAATCTCAAAAATGCAGGGTATATTATTTTTAACAGATACCAATGTAGATGATATAGAAAAAGGCATTAAGACAGTGAAAGTTGATATATTTGCTCTTCACAGTGTTGGGTTTTTATTGCTTTGTATATTTGGCAAATATAAAAATGGTTAACGACACACAGAGAAATTGTCTTGCCACCTTTGTGTTGACACTATAGTAATTTTAGTATTCCTTTTTTTTAAAATCAAAATCCAGATGGGTTTAAAAGACAGAACAAATCAATTAGACATATAGAAGATACAACAGTCCCCAGAAAACAGCATCTTAGTTGAAACCTGATGTTCATTAACTCCATCCCTATGGTAGAACTATTTGTTATGTCCATCCATTGATGCCATCACTTTGGAGGATCAGTTTTCTGGATAGAGATCTTTGAGGAGCATAAATGTTCAGACCATGGCTGTTACTAATCGGTTGACTTTGAGATAATCCAAAGAAGGATTGTACTTTGGGCACAGTGCAGTATGTTAAAAGTAAGCATATTTAGAATTACTCTCCTCATACAGCAAAGTTGAGTTCATCTGGACCTCTTGCCTATAGAATAAAAAGAAGCTATTGTTTTAACACTTAAGCTTATATAACTTGTTACATAGCAATAGAAAACTGATAACTATGCTGCAATTTTTATCTTTCAGACAGTATGAGCATTTGCTTCTATGTTCATTTACTAATTGTAACTAATTTGTATTCCATTTTATGGTTGTGACTTAGTTATTCTTCTGCTGTTGTGAAGAGACACCATGACCAAGGACACTTATAAAAGAAAGAATTTATTGGGGGTTTGCTTACAGTTTCAGATGGTAAGTGCATGACCATCAAAATAGGGAGCATAGCAGCAGGCATGCAGACATGGTGCTGGAGCAGTATCTGAGAGCTTACATGATGAGACAGCAAAGAAGAGAGAGAGAGACAGAGAGAGCTTTTGAAATCTCAACCTGCCCCCCTGCACGGCTTGCCATACCTCCTCCAATGGGCCACACCTCCTAATCCTTCACAAATACTTCCACCTACTGGAGATCAAGCATTCAAATATATGAGCCTGTAGAGGTCATTTTCATTCAAATAACAAAAGATTGACTTTTCCAAACAAAAGGAAGAATGGAAAATAAATAGGGGTGTTGAATACCATTTGCTGAAAAGAAAGGGTCAATGAATACGGAATGCCTCCATGCTCACATAGGGGCTGCTTAGCACATTGAAGTATGTCACTTTTTGAATAGAAAAAGTGAGCCTAGTAATCTGAGAACATACAAGACTAACTCTAGAAGCTTTCTTGAGGATGAGAAGGTTGTCGAGATTAGGTAGGGCTGGAGATGCTAGAGAAAAGGGTGTCCTGAAGGAGGTTCAGAATTTCAGAGTTCATAGATCCCATGTAGACAGGCTCTAATTAGATGATGCTGACAGTGAATAGACTTCAAGGGAACTGTAGCAAAGAAAAAAGAAGAGACAATTTCCAAATGCAGGAAGAAGAGTAACTAGAAGAAAAGGACTGGGATCAGAGAGATGAAAACCCGGCGGTATCAAAGAAAGTAGATGGCGAATAGCAAAAAACGAGTGGATCCGGACAAAAACATGGTCATTTGCCGAGGAGACCCTTATGATGGCTGTTAGTTCAAAGAAAATCTCAGGGTTTTTTGTTTGTTTTGTTTTATTTTGTTTTTGCTGAACAAGAGTATTTATTATGAGCAATGTTTTTTTTTTAAATTTTGAGTTGTTTTTTAATAATTACACTTTATTCACTTTGTATTCCCTCTGTAGCTCCCTCCTCCCTCCCCTCCCAAATCCTCTCTTCCTCCCCCTTCTCCACGCATGCCCCTCCCCAAGTCCACTGATAAGGGAGGTCTTCTTTTCCTTCCTTCTGATCGTAATTCTGTTAGGTCTCATCAGGAGTGGCTGCTTATCTTCCTCTGTGGCCTGGTGAGGCTGAGAACAAGGACTGCCACTGACATGAACTGAGTGGCCGGGTCTTTCTTTTCCTTCTTAAGACTAGCTCTCTTTAGAATAGATATGGAAATATTTGGCAAGATAAAATGAACACATGTGCCACTGCCCTAAGAAAATCTGCTCGAAAGCATCAAATGTTTCCTGAAAACTTTGTTTCAGGTGCCTCTGAAAGAGTTGAATGGCTGAGCCAGAGACCAGACTTGTACTGACTCAGACTGAGAAGGGCTGCTTCTTGAAAGACAAACAGAAAGCTGCTCCCAGAGTCAAGGAAGTGGCTTATGTTTGGGACCTGACATAGTTTCTCAATTAGGCAGAACCAGGAAATTCTTATTTCCTGTAACAAAGACTTTATCAAGTGATTCTTTTCCATACCTCAAACCATACTCTTGATTAACGTTTACCCGTCCCGACTTGTTAGACAAGTTTCTTTTAAATCTTTAAGTATTCTTAACATTATCCAGCCTACACATCTGCAAGAATACACAGGATGCTACTCATTTGACAGGGATCACACGCAGAGCAGCTGGAGGTGGAGAAGCTGGCCTTCCCCACAGTGGCGATGTATCAGTAAGTTGAGTTTTATTTCACATATGAAGAGTTTGTTTCACATTTATGTTTCTAAATAGGAGTTAGAATTTTGCTAAGTTGGCAATCTAATAATTTCCCTTTATTCTTGTTGGTGGGAAGACATCGTGATATTAATATTCTCTGTTTTAGAAAACCATGTTAATGGTTTATACTTAGGAGTTGAGATTTTTAATGCTAGGTTGGATTACAGTTTAGTGTTGGGTATTAAATGGAAAGTTTAATATGAGAACTGAAACAATAATGTGCATTTTGCAGGGAAGACAAAGACACTAGTAGTTTTAGGGAGTGGGATGGAATGAGGAAGGAAATGTTTCTCATCTTTACCTTAGAGTTTAAAAGATAATTATTGTGTTCATTCTAAATTATGCACCAAGTTGGAAAGGGAAATGTTTAAGTTGTACAGAAACCATTTATCTTAGGGCCCATTCTAAAGTTGATAAATAGAATTGAAACTCAAAATATGAATAATAATTTCAATGCCCAGTTTTCATTTTTACTTCTTCATTCAGCTTTCCATTTTTATATCACCTGTGTCCTACTACTCTCCCTCACTTGAGATTGCTTCCATACGTCATTTTTAGTTTCCCAAGAATGTTCAGTTATTAATTAGACATTTATTGTTGTATTCTATGTAACAATAGCTTTTGATATTTTTTAAAAATGCAAAAAGCTTCTCATTAAAAATAAATGCTTTGCTAAAAAAAGACTGCAAAAATAAATAAATAAATAAATACTTTGCTTTAGAAGTTAAAAAATAAAAAAACATACAAGAACAATTTATGGAAATATATTAGAAGTGAGACTCAATACACAATTACAGTATTTTTGTATTATTGTAGAAATAAAAATCCAGAATAAGTAAATGGTGAACATATTATTTCCTACCATTTGATCCATTCTGTATTTTGACATGTTTGCCATCATCAAACATTAATTCTTCATGTACAATATGAGATAAATTAACACAAGTTACTCAGGGTGATGGGATTGCAAATTTCTTTTCTAATGTCTGGTTAGGATTCTGTCCTTTCATATGATTTTCATACTGGTGAATGAAATTCAATTCAGCACAAGTAGCTTTCAAGACAGGAAAACTTTCAAAAAATTTAATTGTTTACAGTTATTCAAAACTGTTCTTTCTCCATGTAGTCAAACCTTACAAACAAATTAAGATTTAGTTTGTGGAAAATAAAATAAAACAAACAAGAGAGAATTAGTTGTATTTGTGGAAGTAGTACACATTATGATAGATTTATGGTTTTGTTTTCATTTAAATGATTTCCAGCACATACAAAAGTTGTCAGTGGCACACCAATAAATATAACTCAGTTCAGGGGAAGAGAAATATCTCATGTACTTGCTGTGTCTGTGTGAGGGCCAGAGTACAGGTCTTAGAGCCCACATAAGATGCAGGCATGGTCTATGGGTATCTGCGACTCCAGCACCGAGAGCAACAGGCACACAAGGCTTTCTGGGTCTTGGTCTCTGCCAAAAAACGTGAGATCTGGGTTCAGAAAGAGACCATGCCTCAAAGGAACAAGGTTGAGAGTGAAAGAAAGTGATGCCCTCCTCTTGCCTCTACATGTGTGCATCTACACATACATGTGCATGTACACTACACCCACCAACACACACACACATACATGTGTGTATGCACGCGCGCGCGCGCGCGCGTGTGTGTGTGTGTGTGAGTATAATAAAACCAATCATTTTTATTCTTCAGTATCTGGCACTGTTATTTGCCAGGAACTATTAGAAGCATTGGGGACATACAATTTAAATTTCTGTTAAGGCTTGTATGAAATGTGAACTCTATATTACACTTGACTAAAGACAAAGGAAATCCATCAGAGAAGGAAAAGGGACAAATGTCAGTGACATAAAAGGAAAAAAAACTAGGAAAATGGAGTCAAGAAAAGGCCTGGGAAAACGCCTGGTAGGTTTTTAAGGTTTTCCACTCTAGACCCAATAGTCCACAATCCCATTCTCTGTTCAGACAACCAAGATGCCAATTTGATAGAGTTTTGCCTTTAGCGGGTCTGGCTTTTCCTAGCATTTCCTTAGCAGTGAGCGGTGTGTGTCATAGGGAAGGTAAAAGAAATATTAACAAGCCCTCTCTACTTCTCCTACTGATGATGTCTTTGGAAAATACAACCATATCTTTTAATTGTTACTTTTCACCACTTTTGAGAAAAGTGGAAAAAAAAGACATCTTGTTTTTGTACATACTATTATGAACCCCAACACCTAGCATTTAATCTGTTAGTAAAGCTCTTTAATTGTTCATTTAATTCATTTAAGACTGAAAAAAAATCAAGCCAACAACTCAACAACTTCTGGTCTCCTCAACTTCATTCAAATGGATTTCATATTTCTGACTTCTTTTCACCCAGAAATACTTGTTTTTTCTAGTAAGCCACTCTATTATTTGTAGTGATCTAAAAATGTATAAAAACATTTTTAATTTATAAAATTAAATTAATGTAATTCATTCTTTTAATCAAAACAACCAATTACAAAATAAACCTCAGGCTGAGTTTGGTCCCCATAACCCAGAATGGAAGAAGAAACTGACTTCTGAAAGTTGTACTCTGACCTCCACATATGTGCACTGGCATGCTTTGATGCCCCCACACTATAATAAATAAACAAACAAAAACAAACGAATGAATAACTCTCCAAACTGTCCCAATTTTAAAATGAGGTTCTTAGGAGTTTTCTAATTCTCTGTCTCCCGCAAAAACACTAGAATTTTCTTTATTGTAGAAACACCTGTCAATAAATTGTTCCCTACACATGTACTGTCATACCTGTTATAATAACAGGTATTTTTTAAAAAATGTTGTCACTTGGTCTAGTGGTCCAGGCCTATAGTCCTACCAACTTAGAGGCTGAAGTAGGTATTAAAGAGTGCAGCCTTGCCAAAACAAGGCAGTGAGAACTTTTCAAATTCAACCTCCCCCCACTTTTTTGGGTTTTTTTTCTGTTTGTTTATTTTTGGTTTTTGTTTTGTTTTCTACAATAGGATTTCCCTGTGTACTATTGCCTGTCCTGGATTCACTACATAGACTAGGCTACCCTCAAACTGCCTGCCCCTGCCTCCAAGAGTGCTGAGATTACAGGCATGTGCCACCACAACCAGCTCAAAACCCTTTTTAAATATGGGGTTGCATGTTTGCCCAAATTCAATCTCTAGTACTGAAGAGGAAGAAACAAAAATAAAAAAAAACAGGGATGGAAGGAAGGAATAAAGAAAGGAGCTTTGTCAAATGAAAACATGTGCACATGGAATAAGAAGTCTAATGACTCTAACATCACAGAGGGGATCAAATCTGATAAAGTAAAGAGTGTTCCTTGTTTTTTGGGATAGCAGCTTGGGAAGTAGGAGCTCAAGGTTGCCAGCACAGTGCTAGGATAGAAGCAAAAGAGCAATGGTACCCAAACTGAGTAAGAGTGGTTAGTACTTCACAATAGCATAAATCTACGCTTTTTCAAAATATGTACACAGCATATATATGAATATATACAAATTTATGTACATACATATACTCATTTTTCTATTTTAAGCATACATTTTAAATAAGATTTAAGATAGAAAAATATTTGTTAATGATCAGGTTAAGTAATAGTTTTATTTATTGCTTGAGTAGTCCATACACACATATGATGTTTTTTGGCCATACACATCCCTCAGTCTTCTCTCCTCCCCATTCCAAACTCTCCCACCACATCCCCCTCACACCTTAGTGTCCTTTTTGTTTTTCTACAACTCTCTATGCTGCTCATTCATATATGGGCACACTGCCATCCTATGGTGCCTAACCTACTGAGGGCCACACCCCTAAAGAAAATGGATTCTTCCTTCCCCAGCAGACATCAATTGCCAACAATTCTTCAGATTGGGGTAAGGCTTCAAGACCCCTCCTTTATCCACAATGGGATATTGATTGGCATGAACTTGTGTGTGTCTTGTGTGGGTGAAAGAGCTACTTTGAATTCATGAGTGTAAGACAGTATTTTGTAGCACATCTGCCTTAACTATGGACCTTCTTCTTTAAGCTCCCTGAGCACTGGGATGAGGGAATGATACAGATATCTTATGTAAGACTGAGCATGTTGCATCACGTTTTCTCTGCTTTTGACAGTGTTTGTCACTGTATTGACTGTCATCCACTGTGAAGGTCAGCTTGCCTGGTGAGAGCTGAGAGCTGCACTAGGATTAAGTATTTCTATAGTACAACATCATGGTAATCTTTAGCATAAAACCATTGTACTTAAGAAAAAAAAAAGATAACGCTTTGAAGCCAGCATTGAACTTCCTAGGTACAATAATAAAGATAGCCCCAAATAATAAATATAGCTCTAATAATAAAAATAGCTCCAAATGGGGCATCTGTATCACACCCGCCTCACTGAAGCTCAGGAATTATCATGGAAGACAGGGTGGAGGGATTGTCAGAGCTGCTGTTGGGGAAGTCTGCTATGAAGCAGGGCTATTGCACATGAGACCTACCAGCAGCTGTAACTGGCTGCATAAGATCCATGCAAGGGAGAGCCATGCAGAATCCTAGCATGAACAAGGAACATGTTCAAGGAGTCCCACTCTTATCTGAGAAACTACTGATAAGTGGCTGTGGGAGGAACCAGATTTCTTCAGGCACATGATTGTGAAGAGGCTACCCATGCACCAGTAGATGGCTCTACACCCGTGAACATTCATGCAAAGCCAAGTGGAGTCTGAATTTACAAGCCCAGCACATGAAGTTGGGAGGGCAAAGTGGCTTGGGGTATAAAGGAAAAGTTGGAGGGGAGAAAACAGGGGTGATGAGGCACATTATGATTGCAACTCTAAAACAGTAAAAATATAATTAAACTCCATTTAGAAGTATCCCTGCTTAAGTTTTACACACATTCAAAATTATTTATATAAGACAAATCAATTCCCTCATAATTTTGTAGTTCATCTCATAATTAATAATCTACAATACACCCTTCTCTTACTTTTCTGTACAAAGTTCTATATAGTTTCCCGAATAGCTGAAAGAGTTCTACGTAGAATTCACCTTGCCTTCCAAATTAGGGGTTCTCATACTCCAGACACCCCACAACTAAGAATTTAGTGCTTATTTCCTTTGCTATCGACAACCATTACACTTAAATTTTTTATTAATTACAGTTTATTCATTTTTTATCCTAGCTGTAGCCCCCTCTCTCATCCCCTCCCAATCTCACCCTTTCTCCTTATCTCCTCCCTTGCCCCTCCCCAAGTCCACTGATAGGGAAGGTCCTCCTCCCCTTCCATCTGACCCTAGTTTATCAGGTCTCATCAGGACTGGCTGCATAGTCCTCCTTTGTGGCCTGCCAAGGCTGTTCTGCCCTCAGGGGGAGGTGATCAAAGAGCCAGCCACTGAGCTCATGTCAGAGACAGCCTCTGCTCCCAATACTAAGGAACCCACTTGGACTTGAACTGCCATGGGCTACATTACTCTTATGGCATTATAAAATTGGTCTGATTCTTCTGAGGCTCACACCTCTGTACAATCTGTCTTCTTCACTCACTCAGTGAAGTTATTATGGACTCCAGGCTAAAGTTACGATTCATGCTATTTATAAACTTGTGCATACTTCTCTTTCTTCCTCAAGTCATGCATTTATTTAAGATAGCATGAGTGCCTTGGAGTAGATGATTGACATTCTCATCACTTATTTCCTTGCTTGAAATATATATATATTTATGTATATATGTGTAAATATATATATATGTAAATTTTTCCCCTCAGACATCTTCTGTCCACACCCTGGGTTTGTCATGACTGGGAGTTACTCTCTATGAATCACAACTATGACCTAACCCTGCCCTTTCATTCTCATAGTCTTGTTCTCATGCATCAGAGTTGCTTTTGGTTGTTGTGAATTCATTTATCCTTAAAATGTTTTACCTTTTTCTGAGGTGGGGCGGTCTCAGGTGCAGGACTGGCCAGGAACTCATTATTTAGCCCAGGCAGGACACAGATTGTAGTCTTCCTCGCTCAGTCTCCTTAGGCTATAATTATAAGAGTGCACCAAAACTGGCTCTAATTCTTTAATCCTTTTTGGGTATCATCTGCCACACCAAATTAAATACAAATCTGAATTCTCATACAGATATTAACTGACATTCCTCTTGTTATCCTTAGGATCTTTTTTGAGATAAATTTTGGTCTGTGACTCAAGCTGAACTTGAACTCAGAATCCATCTGCTTTTATACCGCAGTGCTGGGCTTAAAGGTATTCGCCACCCTGACCACTTGCAAGTTTTTGTTTATTCATTTCCTCTTCTTTCCTTCTCCATGACCTCTTCCTTAAGGACAAGGTCTCACTCTTCAGCACAGGCAGACCTTGAACTTGTGGCAAGTTCCTCCCTTATAGGGTGACAAATATACATCACTGAGAATCCTTAGATATTTTTATTATAAGTGTACAAGTGTTTTACACATAGACATGTATATTCACTTCATGCATGCAGTGACATAGGTCAGAAAGGGTTCCAGAATCCCTGGAACTGGAGTTAGAGATAGTTGTGAGCTGTCATATGAGTACTGAGAATTGGACCCTGGTCTTTTGCAAGGCTAACAAGTTCTCTTAACCTCTGAGCTGTCTCTCTTGTCCCCACAGAAAATTCCTCAATGACAGTTTCAACCCTACTAAATTCTCTTGTCTTTCATCTTCTCCACCACTTATAATGTCTACGTCTAAAGCAAGTATCAGCACTTTCCCTCTGCACAGACTGCCTTTCACCTGCATTGGGTATGCCTAGTCTTTTAAGCTCATAGTGCTTCCTAGCATTTGTACTTCCCTTTTGTCTGTTTCCATGAAAATTCTGCCAGATTCTTCAGCTTCCTTGAATTTTCAATTCTTTTCGTCTGTGCTCTCATGTTCTACAAGTCAGCAGGTTCTCAACCCGTGGGCTGTGACCTCCTTTCTGGTCTCACAGCAGATATCCTGCATATCAGATAGTTACAATACAGTTTGTAACAATAGCAAAACTGTAATTATGAAGTAACAACAAAACTAATTTTATGGTTGGGGGTCACGATAACATGAGGAACCATATTAAAGGGTTGCAGCATTAGGAAAGCTGAAAACCACTGTACTAATTGAAAGAGATAAAGTAATTGTCCTATCTTATCAGGTAGGTCGACTTCAACATATCAAACCTAGAAATAACATTCATTCTCAAAAATACATCTACAGTTTTCTTAGCTCCCCAACCGACTAGTTTAAACCATGTGAAAATGTCAGTATGTCACCATTTTCAACTTGCATGAAAACTTTATATGAGTGAACTTAATTAACTATAATCCATGATTATTCACATATGCTCCAATCCTCCTCACAACTTCAGGATATTATTGAATAGTTTTGACAATTAATGCTCAAAGCTGAGTATTAATTATATCTTCCACGGGAAGAAAAAATGCTCCATTAAATCTACAAACTTAGATGACTTGTTTCCCCATCCCTATTGACAGTCAAACTCAGTCAAATGGAACTGTTGAGTCCCTTTATTCCATTTTCTTGCTTATTTTTACTATCTGCTCTTAAAGCTTAGATTCTTAGTGACCCGAGAACAGATCCAACAACATAGGATTTTGTGTTCTGTTTGTGTGTGAATAATATCCTTCCTTAGCTGGCTTAGTTAATTGTTTCCTGGCTTCTACTCTTGAGTCTCCTTAAGGGGGTATTCCAGGGAGTCATGTCATTGTTGTCAGGTGGCCCAGGTGGGCATCTTCCATTGTCTCCTGAGCAACACACTGCAGCCTTGGATGTCATGGCATAGTCATCTAACACAGGAACTCTTAATTATACCC
>CM053743.1:23814749-23845992 GCA_028658305.1 Pachyuromys duprasi | reverse complement strand
GTTGAGCAAATGTCCTTGTTGTGTACTTGAGCATCTTTTGGATATATGCCTAAGAGTGGTATAGCTGGGTCTTGAGGAATCACTATTCCTAATTGTCTAAGAAAGTGCCAAATTGATTTCCAGAGTGGTTGTACAAGTTTGCATTCCCACCAACAATGGAGGAGGGTTCCTCTTTCTCCACAACCTCTCCAGCAGGCGTTGTCACTAGAGTTTTTGATCTTAGCCATTCTGGTGGGTGTAAGATGAAATCTCAGGGTCGTTTTGATTTGCATCTCCCTGATGGCTAAGGACGTTGAGCATTTCTTTAAGTGTTTTTCCGCCATTCTATAATCCTCTACAGTCAGATCTAAGCTATGTGTTCATGAATACAGGTGTCGGTGGAGGTAAGAGGCATCTGATCCGCAGGAGCTGGGATTTCAGGCAGCTGTTCAACACTTAATTTGTGTACTGGGAATGGAACTTGGGTCTTCTTCAAGAGCAGAACAATAGAGCCATCTCTCCCACCCATGAACATTACATTCTATTTTACTTGCTCTGAAGTCAGGGCTCCTTCTTTCTTTTATTTTTTTAAAGTAATTTTTTTTACATTTTGAGATTATAATATAATTGCACCATTCCTTCCTTCCCTAAATCATCAACTTTTAAGAGTAATGAAAGTCTATCAGTTTCCAAAGTGAGCTAGACTGCCCAAAGATGATCAGAGCCACCCCAGAGCAGGAAGAGAGTTCCTTCTCGTGTGTTTAATTAATTACTTTATTTATTTATGGAGTTTTGTTCAATATAGACACACCTTCATTTGATACCTAGACATTGACTACTACAATTTTAGGAGAAATAATGATTAACATGACTCAAGGAGTTAAGGAAAAACAAACAATTTGGGACAACAAAATAGAAGGTCCATCCCTCTCTGTTCACCATCAAAGACACACAACAGACCCAAACATACTGCTTTGTGGATAAGGACACTGAGAGATACTCAGGCAACCTCTTGTCTGCCTATATGTTATCAAAAACTTTTCCTGACTCACATTGCTTCTTAAAGACTGAAGGAAACTTTCATGGACATGAAGTGCTAGGACTGGACTTAAACACCATTTTTAAAATACACTATTTCTATAGGAAAATAATTTATTAAAGTATGAAGGCTATTTGGATAACTTTTATATTGTCTTCAAGATATCCTTTTATTCCTTTTCTAAACTGTATTCCATGTATACAGTTGTATAAATTATGACACTCAAAAATATAATGCCTTTTCTTCAGTATCATCGCCTTACTTTGGATTACTTTTATCAGAATCAAACATACTATATTTGTCATATTTAAAAATATCTTCTTTTGGAATCATAGTTCTAATTAACTATTAGATTTCTTTGCCATCTCTCATTTATACACTCCTTAAAAGTATTTTTAATTATGGCATTTGTCCATTCCATTACCTTTTGAATATAGTCCCACCTTCATCACACTATGAAAAATGTTATTATCAACAATAATCTTTACTTATCAGCTTCAATGTTCAGTTTCTATGTAGATCATCCCAAGAAATTGCCTTAAACTCATTAAAGTATTTATATTAATTACTAATATTAAGCTGGAATTCTGATTGTAATTTTTACTTTATATATGAACAGTGGTCAATTGTAAATTTAAGTGAATTAACACTCTCACAAAAAACAGTAATACAAATATTGGGAAGCTATATGGATAGCAGTGTGTCAGAAAATCTTAACAAGCAAGTGGAATTTGTGTTTGTCATGACAACATGGTAGGTACTAGTTAATTTGGGGTTCGTAGATAGGCAATAATGAATCTCCTCTTCACTGAAAGGGTAACAGGTAACTTTAAATTTGTTAGGTCACTCTCATTATATCTTGTCTGCATAGACACTTGCTAAATGTCTTCAAATCATTCTGTTGCTGCCCTTAAGAGAATAATTTTTTAAAGCCTCCTAGAAGGACCTTGAGGGGTAAATCTTCTGTGCAAGCAAGGAACATTTATTCATGCTACGAGGGCAGAGTGACCAGGTAGCTAGCTCTCTGCTACCCTCTATACACATTCTGAGTCATGCATACCCATGGGGTTTACTAGATAACGCAATGAGAAAGGCATGCTTCAAAACAGATTTCTAAGCTCTCTATTTTTGTAAGCAAAGAATACTGGATATTAACCGTGGGAAGTCAAGGAGATTAATTGGTGGGGGAACAGAACAGAGGTGGCTGGCCAACTTTTCTTCTTGAGTATGTGTTAGACAAGTATAGCTGTCTTCATGGTAAATAACATAATATTGTAGGAAAGATCACACTAGAATCACAATGACAGAAATCAAGCTGCTATGTCGAGGACACAGGAGGAACAGGGCAAAGGACAAGATTGAGCTATTCTCAAATGCTTCTCCCCCAGCCCAGTGAACTTACTTCCAGAAGCAGTGGGCTGCTGTGAGCAGCCACGTGTTGCTGATAAGTGTGGCTCCGCACTGGTGGCCAGCCCCTATGAGCTGTAGGCTGGCCTGCCATGGCCACTCTCCTTCCATAGCTGTTTCCCTTCCTTGGACAATTCGTTCAGTAGTAGAGGATGCTGGTAATGGCATGTTTGAAGATGACATTCTTATCCCACATCCTCAAAAAGAAACACATAGTGAGTGGTTCGTTCTTAATGACCATAAAGGAAAAGTATCATGACTTGTGTTTAGGGGCAATACTTATAAAATTCTTTGCCTCAGCAACTCTTTAACTCAGTTTTATCACTCTTGTTTTAAATATATAATATATTACATATAATATATATATTACACATATACATTTAATTTCAGTATTTGAGATACCTGTATATTAATTTTATTAGTCTGAGTCTAGCAGCCTGAGTTACACAATAAATCTCTCACAAACAATATAAATGGATAATATCAGTAAAAAATAATAAATTAACTTATAATACAAGCAAAAATGGAAACAAATGTATTTGGGTGCATTACATTTGGAAGGTGGGAAGTGCAGTCAGCTAGAATGACCAAGTGTTCTGCCAAGGGAAGGTAGCCTTAGGCTTTTGTGTCAAATGTGGGTGTGGTAACTTAACTTAACTTTGAAGGAGAGAGATGGGGGGGGGCAAGTTCACAGATCAGAAACTACTGCAAATTCTGGTAGTCTTAAATTCTGCAAGTCTTTTGGAATGTTTAAGCTAAGAAACAAATTGACTAATCTGGTATGCCTCCTACCTATTGATGTACAGTTAAGGGGAGAAAAATAGTCTCTATGGTGTGTTGAGTTCCTGATGTGAAATATCTTTGTGGTAACTGGCCCAAATTAGCACATAATTAAAGTAGAGAAAAGAATTTTTGTTCTCCTGTTGACCATTCTAGAGTCATTTTCCCATGTATTTTTTTATCAATATATAAGTTAATATTGAATACCAACAAGTCTAAATAGTCTTTTAAGCGCTTTATATTAGATATAGAACAGATAGATTTTTAGATTAAAAAAAAAAACCAACAACATTGGAGAAGCTCACAAATTGCTGTATATCACCAAGCTAGTGAGTGACAGAGTGGAACATAACATTAGGAGACTCCACAGCTAAGCCAATAGTACTTTACTCTTGAGAGAAAGTACTATAACTCTGAATATATGTAATGATTTGTCCTTTATGTGACCAGAAGAATCAATTTATTATCTTTGACATATTGTGTTAATTTAAATAATAATATTTTATTTTCTAAAATATGTGAATAATTTAGAGAAATTCGTATTCCCTGATATCAAATCTTCATTAATCAAGTGTCAAACCAACCTTTAAAAAACTTTGCAAGCATTCCTACAACATTTATGATAGCCACATATTTGCTACAAAACTCAAAATGTATTTAGGTGTGAATCAGGGAGGAAATCTTAAAACAAAAAACAGACAAAAAAACTAAAAAATTAAAAAGTAACAAAAAATCTTCAACTCAGTGTCTTGAATTATGTAAGAATATTAAAGATATTTTAAGACTATTAATATGACATCTAGAATACTATGTAATATATATGTACTAAAATAATAGAATCATATTGATATACACAATATGTTAAGTATTAAAAATTAAAAGATTAAGTATTTGATTTATGAAAGTATAAAAAGAAAAGGAATGTCTTGGTGGTCTGTACTAGCTTATATATGATGATCCATTCTCTTTACTATGAAATAAACAATTAATTGAGAATTTTGCAACTTACGACTATTGAGAAGATTTCTCATCTTTTTGCTGTCAATGGCTGTAACAAAGGAATAGAAGTTAGTTGACATGACAACACAGTCGCATTTCTGGGCTATTTAGCTAACATGTTTATGAACACCACTGCTAATTATTTGAAGTACTCCATAATTCAGGAAGACACTGAAGTTTTCAAAACCAAGTAATACACAACAATCCTCTGACTTGATCATTGGTTCAAATAATAGAATTCCATTTGAAAATTAACTCAGAGTATTTTACTGTATGATTTTCTATTATAAACAAGTAAAACAATTAAGAATGAAGGAGCAAGGGCAAATGTTTCAATGGCTTTCTTTAGGGGGCTGTAACCAAAGTGTAGAAGTGGCCTCCGATTTCCATCACAACTGGTGTTGCCAGTCAGTGTAGTCTGGCCATATTCCCAGTGGTCACTGATGAGGGTAGACACTCAGGACACAATTTTAAGGTCCTAGTTTAACAAGAACTAGGAAATCTGGTTATAGACCTTGATGACATCCCCTTGAGACTATCTCTTATATTGAAGTGCCTCGAAGTTTGTGACTTGGCACTAAGGGAAGAGCAAGAAGCTCCTTCACTTAAAACCTATGCAATGACCTCGTCCGTTCTCAGCTCTTGTCCCACAGCTACTGTGGAAAGGTAGCTGGAGACAAAGTGGTGATATGTGTAAGCAGACTCTGTCTGATTCATCTTCTATCCCTGTGAATAGCTTTTCTTCTTCCCCAGGCAGAGCCCTCTGGAAGGAAGACTTTGAGATCTACTGTACAGAGGGATTAGAGAATTCCAGAAAGGTAGATGAGGGTCACTACCACTACTTGTTTCGGGAAAGGGAACTTCTAGTTGTTATGGCTTGCCTTGAAGCAAATGAAAGGAAATCTTGGTGAGAGAGGTCCAAAAAGTACTGTTGCCCTTCTGGTTTACTTTAGTTCAAAATACTCTCCACGCCAAACAGTATAAGAATATGAGCCCAGCCTGGCCTTGAACTCGTGATCCTCCCTCCTCTGCCTCATTTCAGCAAATCCTGCCTATGTGAGCCACCACACCGGCTCCGGTCAACTAGAAGGGGAGGTGCATCTCCCTATCAGCGGACTAGGGGAGGGGAATAGGGGAGAAAAGGGAGGGTGGTATTGGGAGGAGATGAGAGAGGGGCCATGCCCGGGATACAAATTAAATAAATTGCAATAAATGATGATGATGATGGCGATGATGATGACAATAATAATATTTTTATAATGTAAAAATTAAAAAGAGAGAATAAAGAGATGATCATAAAAATGAAAATAGCAATAAAAGAATATGAGCCCCAAGCCCTACTAGAGGTTCACCAGAGACATGTTTTTTAAATGAATGGTATATGTATAACAGAGAGAATATATGTAATTGAATATTCATTATCAAGAAATATCTTAGAATATATTCATTTTGTTATCAAAATAGCCTGTATGATAAAACACGTCATTGTGTATAACCAAGGCTAAATATTACTTTTCAAAACTTTAAGAAATTCTGTAGCTTTAACAATGGAGTAAACTTTGATGGTTGGTATTTTACTTTAAGCATGTGATCAAGACTTAGGAATAGCTACATTACCAATAATCAAAATTTGGTCTGAGAGTTATGTTTACAGAACGATGAATATATGCTGTTTTCTTTTGATCCATAATATATCAACAATCAAAATAATGTATAGTAAATGATAGTATCATTATTTCTATTTATGTAATATATGAAAATTTCAACTTAAAGATGTGCATGATCTTCAAGCCTTTCCTTTCTTTTACATGAAGTCAAAAGTAACTAAAATTAGAAATTCATGAGATAAAGAAATGGAGCCGAAAGGTCTGCTGTCTTGAGATGTAGACAACAGTCCAAGGGACGGAGAGAAAGGAAAAAGAGATAAATCATGTCCTTGCATCTAAAATATTATTTAAGATAGCATTTTATTTGAAGCAACATTTTACTCCCTAATTGCAGTTTTTCAAAGAACAGTAAAATCGCTCTTGGCTTGAATTCTAACCAGCTCTACAGTGCTTTCCGTTTTAATTTCATAAATGATTTGAACTTCATTTTCTTCGACTTTGGTGAAAAACAAGGACTTTCCTGATATATTTTTTCTCTTGGATGTAACGTGGGAATAATGAAAAATATTTTGAAGTTATAATTAAGAGGACATAGACAGGTGGTGGTGGCGCACACCTTTAATCCCAGGACTCGTGAGGCAGACGCAGAAGGACCTCTGTGAGTTGGAGGCCAGCCTGATCTACAGAGGACAGCCAAATCTTGTCTTGAAAAACCATAGATAGATAGATAGATAGATAGATAGATAGATAGATAGATAGATAGATAGATACATACATACATACATACATACATACATACATACATACATACATAGGTAGGCAAATAAATAGAGCTCTTTACAGTTTACATTTCTCTTGTTTCAGATTCATTTTTCACACACAAGTTTGTTTCTTTGGTATAAAAAGTAACTTTGGGAGCTATAGAGATGGTTCAGGGTCAAGAGCACTTATTGTTCATGCAAATGACCTGGACCTGATGCTCAGCATCCACTTCCATCTATAATCTTACCTTCAAGGAATCAGATATCCTCTTCAAGCCTCCACTGGCCTCTGCACACATGTGCACATAAATGCACACAGGCACATACACACTCACATAAATGGAGGAAATCTCATAAAACAAACAACAACAAAATTCTCCAAAATGAACCCATAAAAGATTCTGAGGTTCATAATATTTCTGTTTATTTGCTGATTCATCTCTCAGGGCCTTGTTTACAAAATAATGCTTACCATTTGATACACTTTAAAATATCTAATATCAAATGTTAAAAAATCTTAGAATTTTCATGATAAGCTCTCAAAAGCATGGAAGAAAGTGTAATTCTAAAATTTATCTGGTTGTGAATTTTTATTTTAGTTTTCTTCTTCCACACTGATAGGTTTTGCGTGTGTGTTTGCGTGCGTGCGTGCGTGCGTGCATGTGTGTGCGTGTGTGTGTGTGTATGTATGTATGTGTGTGTACCATGTACATACAAGAACCCAAGGATGTCAGAAGAGATTTTGGCTACATTGGAGCATGGGTTACAGATAATTGTTTGCTGTCACATGGAGATTGGGAACTGTACCTGATTTCTTCACAAGAACAGTAAGTGTTAATGGCTGATCCATGTCTCCAAGCCCACTTATAGGTTTTTTAGAGGTGAATTTGTAAAATTGGAAGATACATGAACCAGATTCTATGATAAATGCAGGAGACTGCAGTCAAAGAGAATTGGAAAAATGGCAAACATCAATAAAACACTTACGTGTGAGGGTAAATGATGGTTTACTTATAGTGAAAGGCAATTGTTTGATCTTCAGACTTTGATATAAAGCCCTTTCAATTTTTTTCTTGATTCTTTCAGCACTGTCAGTAGATGGGTATCGAAACATGAGCACAATAAGAATGTTCACGCCTTGTTCATCTGGACTGGAGCAAAACAGACAAAGACGCTCATCTCTGTGACTTCCATGCATTTAAAGAAACATTGTGTACAATGTCTGTGCACCCAAGACTTAGCATTATATCCAGCTAAAGGGAACCAGATGGGATACAGGGCAATAATGAGTGTTGCAAGCACTTTAGAAATGAAAGCTACACGATAGCAATACGAAGATTATTCTGTACCTTTCCTCAATTTTGAGAGTCTTATGAGGTGCTCATGAAATCATAGTTTGTATCCAGCAATAGAATTTGCTTTTCAAGATGTTTTGAACAAAAGTGGTAGTTGAGGTAATCATTCCCCAGTGAAGTATGGCAGAGACAATGTTGTACACTACATCCATTGTCCTTGGTCTCCTGAGCATAGAACTATACTGTATTTCTAGCCTTTCCTGAGGTTTACTGAAACTCTTTCAGGAATGGTTGACTGTCATGGTCTTGTGCAATTCTTCTTTCAGGCAGAGGAGATGATGTGTCAATGCAATACTATAATGCCCACTGGCACCCACTTTATTGCCCCCACACTTGACTCTTTGAATTGAACTATGGAAATGCAATAAATATTGTATTAAAAAACTGATATATTAGTATTTGGTATTCATGTAATAAATATTTAGAAGTAGTTGTTTATTAAGATAAACACCTTGATCAATGATTCAAATATATAAATTTATATTGTAAACTTTGGAAAGTGAATTTAATTAGAAAGACAAAGAAAAGAAGGACAGAAAGGAAAAGACAGAAAAAGAATAATTATCACAAACAACCATATATATCCTTCCTATATCCACCTATGATCTCTACCATCTATCTATCTATCTATCTATCTATCTATCTATCTATCTATCTATCTATCTATCTATCTATCTATCTATCTCATTGTATATTCTAGGCCTTTTAAACATCATAACAAATCATAGGTAGAAGCTGGTGAGATAGATTAGCAGGTAAAGATGCTTGCTGCTAAATCTAATGACCTGAGGTTGATCCTTGGAGTTCATATGGTGGAAGCAGAGAACTGACTCCTACAAGTTGTCCACTGACCTCCACAAAGCATGATGACACGTGCATGCGGACTGATGCATACATACAAA
Organism: Pachyuromys duprasi; assembly: GCA_028658305.1. NCBI lineage: Eukaryota > Metazoa > Chordata > Mammalia > Rodentia > Muridae > Pachyuromys > Pachyuromys duprasi. The sequence continues at coordinate 23,837,163 of CM053743.1, read as the reverse complement.
CATGCACAACATAAATGAATGTAAAAAAGATAAAGTTTACTATCTGATAGCTCCATGTTTAATTTAGGTATATAACACTTCACCACAGTACTAAAACAAAAAGCATTTTAAAGAACAACAGAGATGTGTTGGCATTAAAGAAAAACATTGCACAAGAAATGACAGTGATGGTTACAGATGTAAGAAGAAAATGAAAAGGCCCTATGTTCTGTTCTGCTTTGCTCCTTCTTTCAGGAAGGGGTTGGTGTTAGTAGAACCATCTAATTTCCACTCTTTCCTGTATGACTTTGCTTACTTAATAGTGTGAAGCTCTTGTAAAACATCTTCCACCTTCCTATTGTGACTAGGAAATCATTAAAATGGTTAAATAGCACAGTTATTGTTGCTTAAGTTTTATTAAATCTCTTTGCTACAGTGATTCTCAGGGTGGCTGAGCATCCATGTCAACAGAATGTGCCATCTTAACAGGATTGATGTTAAATTACAGATCAAGTCTTCATACCTTATCTTGATAACATGGGACTTGATAAATCGACCCATTCCAGAAGAACGTCGAAACACCCTAGACATCTGACACAAAAGAATTAAAGTGTTAGTCCTAAGAGACATATTATTCCACGTATATCAAGTTTCTTGTGAAGGCCAGGTTTTTAGTTGATTTTTCACGTGATGCATATTGGCTTTCCACAGTGAGAAGACTAAATGTGTGTTCAAATTCTTGTAGGACTGAACTAACTTTCCAAAATGGCAAAATATACTGATCCTTCGTAAAATGGGGTGATTGCATTATCTGTAATAGTTCTATCTGTGAAATAAAATTGGGATCTGGAAAGATGGATCAGTGGCTAAGAGTGCTTTCACTGAAATCATAAGGATAAGCATATGGATCCCAGTACTAGTGAGCTAACCCAGGCTTCCCTGCAGACTCCTGAAACCCCAGCTATGGAGGAGGGGGTGCGGAGACAGGAAGATTATTTGAGCTTGCTGCTTTAAGCCTAGCCCCAAAAGCAAGCACCTGCCTTTAAGGAGAAACTGTGGTTCAAAGGAATAGGTGAAAAGTGATATAAGATGTCACTTTATGTGATGCCCTCTTCTGGCCCTGTATGTTCACAGACAGGAATGTGTGTGCACTCACACAGACCCATAAATACACATATATAGACAAAAAAAAACCCAGATTTTAAAAAATAAATAAATAAAATCAGATCATATATTTGATGTTGAGCACACTGCTTACAAAATAATTTTAATCTTAATTGTCAAGTGAATTAAAGTATGTGTTATTTTAAAGTGTGTGTTGATTTTTAAGATTACACTCAGTTATAAAAACAAAAAGCCCTGCAACCAGTTTGCATCAGTCTCATAGCATCTAGACCCCTACTGATACCATGCTTGTTGATTCTGTCAGTTATTCCTGTATCAGTTGCATACTTGAATGACTGTAACAGCGTGTCTTGGAACTCTGACACCTCACTGTGAGTCATGTCTCTCTGAGACATTCAGGGCTAAACATCTAATACTAGTATTGGGAATGGGTTTCAACAAACTTCACTTCATGAGCATGACATTCCTCAGTCTTTCCAGCCTGAACCTGTGAAAGATCTGAGATGTTCAAAGAACTTACTTCCTAAAGAGTCCTGGTTGCCTAAAAGGAGGCATGCTGAAACTGACCATTGAAGAGCACTGGGCTGACCACTGAAAGTCAGAAGTCACAGTTCTGTGAAAAATGAACTAAAGGCCACTTACAATCTAAGTCTTACATGGTCCCACCCCATGTCCCAATTACTACACCCTCTGAGAATAAGGAGTTCTGTGTGACTGTGCCATATGGTTTGTCCATCTCATTGATGCCTCAGATTTGGTACAACACTCAGAAAATTCTCCCTTCTAAATATTAAACCCATTTTCCTTGTGGCAGTCTAGTCATCTCCTAATTAGTCCATTAGTCACAGACTAATGGCATATCCTTAGAACCCTGTGTTATACGGTTCTTCTTGTTCCTGCAGTGTTTCCTCACAATGACAGCAAAACAGACATCTAAAAATAGAAATTTGAGGGTATTACACTCTTGCTTCCAGACAGTATCTCTCTCAGAATAAGCAGCATTATGATCATCCCCCTTTGTTGGCCCCATCTTCACTCACGTGAAAGCCATCTCTCCCTGTCTTTGATTTTATAAAAAGAAAATATGAACATGAAGACCAATTTTATAAACTGACTACCATGAGGCGTCTATTAGTAAATTAAGGGACAAAGAAAATATACTGTTTTTTAAATGCACATTGGATTTTGGCTAGTCATGTGGAAGAATGAAGTTATGTTATTTTCAGGATAATAGGTAAAACTAGAAAGAGTAGAGTAAGACAAACTAGACTCAGAAAGACAAATATCACATTCTTTCTAATATGAGAATCCTAGATTTTATGGATTAAATACCTTAAATATATAAACATCTATACATATATGGCATAAAGTAGTGTGTAACTATCTGGGGGATGGAAGGCACAAGGAAGGTGAGGGTGGGAGCCGATAGAGGAGAAGTTACCGAAAGTGGATACAGTCAAAGTACGTGACAAATGTGAATGTAAATGTATTTCTAGAATCACTTATTGTTTATACAAATATATACCAACAAAATATTTTTAAAAGTAAAATTGGACTGAAGAGGTGGTTCAGCCATTAAAGATTAGATTTACAGCCAAAAACACCAAAAAATGTTTTAAAAGTTTGCATGCAATTACCCAAAATACAGTTCAGTCAGTATAAATTCAATAATGCTAACAAGATTATGAACAGTAAATACAAAGGGAGACAAAATTATCTATTTATTTTATTAAAAATAATGAACTATGTTCTTAGAATCCATTGCCATTTTCTGAAGAAATTGAATTCTTACTGACCTATTTGCATTGAGAACTCAATAATACGATATCTAGTCCAAACTACTAATTCTATCCTTAAGCTTCTATGAACCAACCCTAATAATAACATTGCTGGTGAGTATTTCACCTAAAAATTTAGTGTCTAAAGAGATGATATAATTATTTGTTCACCTTAAAATTGATCATAATTGTCTTCCTTGGCTTTAATTCCAGCATTAAAAAACAAAATATACTTGCAACAGTGCATGCAGCTGTAATTAAGCTGGTGGCTGCTCAGTTACTGTTGGTTCAAGGCTGGGTTTTTAATCTTTTCTGCTTTGGCAAGGAACTGCATGAAGACTGAGTTCTCAAGAAATAGCAATTGGCTGAGGTCTACCTATGAAAATAAGGCACATTGTACGGGTGTCTTTTTACCATTAGGGTGGTTATGCACCAGTAGAGGAAGAGCACATTGATAGAACAGTTTACTCTGGGAAAGTCTCCTGCTGACTCCAAGAAGTTTCCTTCCTCTGATCTCCAAAATTCTGATCAAGTCCTGATGAGACTTGATAGGCTACTAGGCAAGGTGCATAGGGAGGAAGAAAGAAGGAGGGTAGGACTGGAAGAAGATGAGGGAAGGAGCTACTGCTAGGACAAAAAGTGAATAAATTATAATAAGTAACAATAATAATAATGATGATGATGATGACAAAATTTTAAAACCAGTTATACACCAACTTTGACAGGTTTCAGATTGTTCCATCCTGTCATCACTCAATTTTAATTGATTCTATTCTTTCCCATGATTAGGCATCCATTAATAATTAAGATTGTAAGTTCTTTAAAGGAACTGACTTTGCTGACCTTATAGCTTTGTACAAGGCAGATGTGTTATTAAGTAATTACATAGTCATTAATTGTTGGCTGTTCGGAGTCACAGCTAGTCTTAATCAGCATTGTAAAGGCAAATATAGAAAAAAGAAAAAAACAAACAGCCCTTATATTGCTCTTATAGCTGTCTTCTTCCCTTTCTATTAATAATTTACTAATTCAGCACAACTATAAGTTTCCTGTGTTCAAAGCCCTGTAGTAGATACTGGATAAACAGTATTAAACAAAAATAGTGCTGACCTTAGACTCAAAATAGAGTTAAGCAGTGATAAAACCAACACTGATTATCAAGCGTCATGAGTAAAATAATATAGGATAACCCTTGAAAAATTGTAAGAGAGAAAGGCTCTCCATGTAGGTGATACTTGATGATGAGGATGAATCAATAAGTGATGAGATAGTCTTTGATGTGGAGGGAACAAAATATGAAAAAAAAAATCCAAAGGAAGATCAATATGAGCAGAGCAAAGTGAGCAAGGCATGGAGTGCAGAGATGGAAGTAGCTGGGAGCAAATCATGAGAGAATTTGGAAACTTTGCTGAAGAGCTTGGATTTTATTTTATTTGTATTTAGAAGCCATTAAGAAATTGTAAGCATACAAATACAACACTGCATCTTCAGAGGGTCCTTCTGATTTCTCTGTGGATATGAGAAGGATTCTGAGTAGAAACAGTGATAACAGTTGAATATATGAGCTATAGTTCTCTCTAGTCTAGAATAGATATGATGGACTAGAGGTAGAAATGTGACTTATTACTAGAAAAGGCAGTGGAAAAGGGAAGTGTACACTACCTACCTACACTAGAGGAAGTGTCCACCTCTAGCAATGAGGTGGACAGAGCTATTCACTGAAAAGTCAGGGTGAGAGAACACTGGAGCAAGCACTCTTCAAGGACGGTATTTAAAGAGATTAACTTGAGATGCCTCTGAGAGATCAAAGTAGAAGTGTCAGGTAGACTATTGGATGCGGGTGGAGTTTTATCTATATAATTCAAAGGGAGCTAAACTTGTCTCCATGGCTCATAAAATTGGCAGAGTTTCAACATTTTGGCCAGTCTTCAATTCTAAATTTATCCAACCAATTACGACTGTTTTTCCTTTTTTTTCTTTTTTTAAATATAATTTTAATTTTTTAACTATTAATCACAGCTGTACGGCCCCTTTCTCACTCCCTCCCAATCCCACCCTTCTTCCCTGCCCCTTTCCAAGTCCACTGATAGGAGAGGTCTTCCTCCCCTTCCATCTGACCCTAGCTTACCAGGTATCAAAGCAGATGCTGAGACTGATAACCAAACCTTCGGCAGAGTGCAGGGAATCACATGAAAGAAAGGGAGCTAGTATGACCTGGAGAGGACAGGAGCTCCACAAGGACCAAATATATCAGGGCACAGGGGTCTTCTATGAAACTGTTTCTCCAACCAAGGACCATGTATGGATATAACTCAGAACCCTTGCTTGGGTGTAGCCCATAGTAGCTCAGTATCCAAGTGGGTACCCTAGTAAGGGGAACAAGGACTATTTCTGACAAGACTGCTTTTTCAAATATCCATCTGCAGATGATCATGGAGAAATGCCCTACTGCTTCAGTTAGTATCTTAGGAAAATGGATTCAGTAGGCATTAGCTGTATCTTCCAAGTAGAGAAGAAATATGGAAAGACAGACACCCAAGGACATAGTTTGAGTCCCTGACAGGAGCCATATCTGAAACTAAATTACTATTTTTACCCAGTAGTCTTCATTCTATTTATCTATAATCTAACTTAGATTTGTTTAAAGCTATTTGGCCCTGAATGTGGGCTGTATATTAGCAGAGCAAAAATTTACAAATAAGCAGAAGAAGGAGATGCAAAGCCAGGCCATCCCTTAGATAATCTAGATACATTGGGCAATGGAGATACATTGTCACAGTTGTTCATCAAACAAATAAAAATGTCTCTTTCTTTCTTTAGAAATTTCTTAAGATGGGTTGGAAGGAGATATGGCTCAGCTCTTAAAGCCTGTAGCTCATAACCAAAAGGACAAGAAATTTCTCAAGGCATTAGATAATTTTTACATCATGGTGCATTGTGATGAAAAATTTCAACATGTAAGTATTTATTTAACAGTAAATTCATAATTGTTTAACTAAATTGTACTTTGTGGGTGGATGTACCAGTTTCTGTAAGAGCTGGCTGATAATACCTCACACCTGTACTTCCCCAGAGTCTTGTCCTGGGCTGTCCTGGGAAATTCTCTACCTTTGCCTGACATCACCTTTTGGTGTATGACAAAGAGCCCAGCCCTATTACGTCTGCACAGAATCACCTTTGTGATGTAATCAACAGCCCACATCTTCCAGACAAATCAAGCTGAGCCTGAACTTTGGCAACCACATCTTCGCTAATATTGTTCCTGTGTGAATTTCTGCTGTCTCTGCATTCTAAATAAAATGTTCTGGAATTGCTAGTTTAAACAATAATTTAATCAGAAATTTCCATTAATCAGGAACCTCTCATCACAGAATTTGCTTGTTGTCATTCAGTCTAGACAATAATACATTCTCTGGAACCACAGAATGCTCTCTAAGCATCCATTCGACTGTGTCCTTTTCTTGGAAGATCTACTATCACATTTTCTCCAAGTTTTATATGAGGGTTAGCTCGCAGTTAGGAAAAAAGATTCAATGAATTTCAGCAGCGAAAGTGGTTTTTGTAGTAATAGTTTGTGTCTCAGGAACTTTTTACTTTTCAAGTATTATATCCCTGATAGAAAGAAAATCAAAGAAAATCAAACCTCCAGATAGTCCCTCAAGCTTTATTGTTGTTTTAGAATATTAAAAAATAAAATAAAAAGGGTTGCAGCAAATGGAATGAACAGCTTTTACTAACTAAACCAGCAACAATGATTAGGGAAACAGTCTTTATCCATTTTTTTCTTTTCTTTTTTTGCCAATGGACAACCATCTGATGTGCTCCTCCCTAAGAAGGACCTCCTCTCCCTTTCCCGGCTTTCCACAGTTGCTTTACTTTAATCTGACTTAACTCTGCCACAAACAACACAGTATTATACAAGTGGTCAAACAATATTCCAATGCAAATCCTATCACCATGTGTCTCTGAGATTTCAAGTAGTTTTTATGACAGAGAAAGATGCTAAGAACAATGGTTAGCTTTAATGTTTCTACGGAGGCCCATGATATAAGGCATTGATAGAAGTGTTTATAAATTAGTATATATAGCCGTAATGCTTTATTTATCACATTTCATTAATTGCCATTAATGAAACATAACATACTATCTATGATCATTATTTGACATAATCTTAGAGAATAGGATTATATAAATACTCATTAAACAGATAACAAACATTAAGTTATAAATTCGTTGAATGGGTAGAAAGCTGGACAAATGAAACCTAGGCTATATTTTTCCTTATCATCCCAATATCTTTTAACAATTAAAAAGTTACAGCCTGCGTAGAAGAAAAGTAAAAGAAAATTATTGAAACTGGAAGTGTATGCGATACTTTCCGTACTCCTGAAAAACCCAGTAGTTTCTGGTGTTAATAAATAAAACGAGTAAGTTAGTGTCATTATAAGAGATACTGCCTCATTTGATTGTTGTGTAAAAGGTCTTACTGGACAAGTCCTTTAATTTTATTTGTTGTCCTTTGGATATAAAATTAGAAATTAGGAAGAAGAGAGAAAATAAAATATTCAAAGACATAGTAGTATTAAAGAAGGACTGAGATCTAAGACTCAGGAATTTTGAAAAGATGAATGTAGACTACATCTCAACGAATGGACTTGGGTTCAAGGTGACAGACCTCTCATTAAAATCATGTCAGGTATGAATATAGATAAACCCAAACACTGACAAAAGATAGGAAAGATTTCTTTTTTGTTATCTATTACAATTTATTCACTTTGTATCCCACTGCAGCCCCGTTCCTCGTCTCCTCCCAATCCCACCCACCCTCCCTGTTCTCCCCCATGCCCTTTCCCTAGTCCCCTTATAGGGGAGGTCCTCCTCCCCTCCATCTGATCCTAGCCTATCAGGTCTCATCAAGACTGACTGTATTATCTTCCTCTGTGGCCTGGCAAGGCTGAACCTCCCCCACCCCCTGCCCCCAGAGGGAGGTGATCAAAGAGCCAGCCACAGAGTTCATGTGAGAGACAGCCCCTGTACCAGGGAAGCCACCTGTTCAGAGGAAGCCCAGAGGCTGCTCAGTTTCCAAGTGGTTTCTCTAAGAAAAATTTCTTTAATAGAGGAGAGATTCAATTCATGTCTTGAACTCAGACAATGAACGAAAAATAACTAGCTAGAACAATGGTTCTCAAACTGTGGGTCACGACCCCCTTGGCAAACCTTTATCTCCAAATATGTTTACATTTCAATTCACAAGAGTAGTAAAATTACTGTTATGTGGTTGGAAATAAAATGATTTTATGGGTGGGGGTCACTACAACATGAGGAACTGTATTAAAAGATCATGGCATTAAGAACTGGAAACTTCTGTGCTGGACAGATTTAGCAGTTTAGTGCTGGCAGCTATTCCAAAATTCAATCCCTGCATCCTACAACCACCTCTCACTCTAATCCCAGGGCATCCCTTGTCCCTGTTCTGTCTCCTCAAACATCTGCACTCATGTGCATGTATCAACACAGACAGATGCACCTAGGTATAGTTTTAAAATATGTTAAATCTTTGAAAATAAGCAAAAGACTTAGGTTAATAATTACAAAATGTAGTTAGAATTAATTTCTTTAAAAGCTAGTATTTATTTATTTATTTATTTATTTATTTATTTAGTCTTTCTTTAACCCGCGGGATCCAATTGGTGCTGCCCATATTGGAATGGGGGTGGGACTCCAGGAGGATATGGAGGTTGGAAGTGAAGGGTGGATAAAATCAAGATACATTGTATACAGTTACAAAATTTTCAGTAAAGGAATAAACTTCTAAAGATTAGTAATATTTTTAAAGAAATATTTTAAAGTTTTATTGAAATACATCAAAGTCCTAAATGAATTGATTATTTCTGCATAGGCCTCTACATTTAAAGAAAGTTAAATCAAATAACATGAAAATGTGTGTTTATGTGTGTGTGTGTTTGATACATAAAATCAAAGTTCAAGATTAATCAGGTTAAATCTAAAGAAGATTACAAAACTAAATGTATTGGGTGTACACTATGAAAAATATATCTGAATTAGAAATCTGTGAATATGATATAATTAAGGTTATAGATATTAAAAAGAGAAGATGTGAAGACAGGCTTTTACAAAGCCCTGAATCCCATATTTAAAAGTCTCATCTGAATGAAAAATTACAGACACAAAGAGGAAGACCATGTGAACATGGAAGCAGGGACTAGAGATTTCATTGTTTGTAGTCACAGGGTAAGGAATGCCTGGAGTAGCCAGAGGCTAAAATGGACTGGGAGGCATCTCTCATTGTAGCCTCTACCGGCACAGCTGCCACCTCATTCTCTTAGATCGTTGGCTTTTAAAACTGTTAAAGAAAAAAAAATACATTGCTTTAAACCACCTAAAATTGTGGTGATTTTCTATGGCAGCCTTAACAAACTCATGTAAAAATGACCAACACTCACTGTTGAATTATATAATGCTACAGCAGATGCTGTTGGCAGAGTGAAAAGTAAGTAGTTGAGCAAGGAAAGAGGTCACACACCTCAGTTACTACCTTGAAACTGTGGTGGAGCTGGCCTGACAGATAAGCATGGGAATGAGGCTTGTACCATCGTGGTGCTAAAAATACTGCTCTTTATATTAGGGAGAAAAAAAATTAATTCCTTAATTCAAAACACACATGTGGGAATGCGGGAGGGGGCTACGGCTGGGATACAAAGTACATAACCTGTGATTAATATAAAATAAAAATGTAAGAAAAAAGAAAAGAAAAGGAAAGGAAAAAATTCTCTGAACCTCCCAGTAAGGGTGGTGGGTGGAATTATTCCTTTTTCTCTTGACTGGACGAGGTGCTGGGACTGCAACTCAGAACCACACAGCCCAGTTCCTTTCTGCAAAATATCCAGACTGTTGACAGAGGCTAGCAACAAAGATGCTCTCAAAGAACATTAAAAAGCTACTAAGACAATTTCAAACCATGATTAAGAACGAGCCCTTAATGAACTTTTCCTCTCTCCTTAGTACTTTAAACATTTTGTATTATTTAATCCGCGTTGCTCTGATAAAGTATGAGTAAAGTTCTATTATTAGTCCCATTCCAAAAATGTACAAAGCTAAATCTGATACAGAGGACCTGACTATTACAAAGTGAACTAAAAACTGTTTTTAATAATTTCAAAAAAAACCCACACATGTAAGTTCCATATAGCATAAATTTTAAATGAAAAATGCAAAGGCAGGGTTTTAAAAGCCAATTACATAAAATCAAAAATGATTTCTCATGAAAACACTAAAGGTACTGATGAGAACATAATAATATCAAGAACATTTTAAAGTTTAGATTATCTGTCCATCTAAATATAGGATAACAATAATTTAAAAAGCAAGGAACAAATGGAAAAGATTATTTTCAATACATATTACCAATATGGGTTTATATTTAAATGGGCAAAACCATTCACAAATATTAATGGCAAAATTCAAGCAGCAGATAACTGTTATAAAAGTTAATAAACAAGGAAATGAGAATTAAATCCTCAATGAAATACAGACTGCCAGCACGGCAAATTTGAATAATCAAATTGCTGAATATTGAGAAGATTGTAAATCAGCATTTCCTATTGAACTTACCATTCTCTCAATCTGATGACTTCTTTCTATAAACTCTCTTGACGATCTAATTCCATAATTTTCTTTGTATTTGATGTTTGTGACTTGAAAAGAGGCAAGGTAATAGAATGACTTATCATCTGAAAGGCAAGAATGAAAGACCCTGAGTGATATGTGCTAGGTCCTTTGTTCCAAAACTTGCTAAGTGTATCTCTACCTAGAACAAAAGTTACCATAGAACTAAGAAGATCCATTTTATAATCTCATCATCACACTCAGCCAAAACAGAAAATCCAGTTCCCAAGGAATGCTTGCTAATACTACTCTTGAAGATACATATGCATATCAAACCTTTCCTACAGTTAGACATGTAACATATAATGAATGGTCAAACAAAATCGTAAGTCGTGTGTTTTATTCCCTGAGAGAACTGATAACATAAGTTACACAAGGTTTTGATGACATAATTGCCTAAGTTTAAAAAAAAAATCTATCCTCTTCATAAATCCCACTACCACAAGCAATCTAGTTTATGCATACGTCATTGAGAGGAAAATCTACAGCCTTTTTATCAGTACCCCTGTCTCTTCTCCCATTTTTTTCAAATACATTCTCTATACATCAGCGGTTCTGCCTAGAGCTGGCTTTTATTTTAATTAATTAATTAGTTTACATCCCGACCATAGCCCCCTCTCTCTTCTCCTCCCTGTCTTACCTTCCTTCTCTTTTCCCTCCTCCCTCCTCCCCTATTCCTCAGATAAGGGGAGCCCCCAACTCACCCACCCATCCACCCTCCTCAGCTCATTAAGTCACATCAAGACAAAGCACACCCTCTTCCCCTGTGGCATGGTGAGGCAGCCTCAGCAGGGGGAATGCTCAGAAAGCAGGCAGCAGAGTCCCTGTCACAGGCAGACCCCGGTCCTCTTACTAGGGAACCCATGAGAAGCCTGAGCTCCATCTGTGTAGGGGACCTAGATCCAGTCTATGCATGGTCTTTATTTGGGTGCTGTCTCTGAGACTATAAATTTGGCAATATCACTTGCCACCTGAAGCTTTTCCATTTTCCCCATTACCACAGGAAGGAATCCCAACTCTTACTTTTACACACTACATCCTTATTTGCTTGTAGCTTGCCTTCTTTTCTTTTTTAAAATTCTTCTCTCATATACTACATCCCAATCTCAGTTTTTCTCTCCCTCTTCCTGTCACAGTCTCTCCAACCCCAACCAAACAAGGCATATCAAGCTGTAATAAGACTAGGCACCTCTCCCCATATTAAGTAAGGATGGCTGGCTGGAAGAGACAACCCAGTAGAAGGAAAAGGGTCCCAAAAGGAGATAAAAGACTCAGTGACCACCTTTATCTTCTTTTCTACATACTTAGAATTTGTGTTGAAACAATAGCAAAACTGTTTGGTCTTCTCTACATTTAATATTCCCCTCAAGATTTTGCCTCTATTGTTACTTCCTCTGGAAGACTTTTAATAGGGTGTTATCATCCCATCTTTGACATTGCCTGGAAAAGTAAATTTTATTTGCCTGCTTTAGTTGTTGTCTCTCAGAGGCTTACTACCTCTGTCTGCTAACATAGGCCTAATCCTGGAAGCTTCCAGCCTCTGTACAATCTAACCTAGACCTAGAATGTTTTTAGCCTGAGACTTACTGCTGAAAAAGCCCACCCGTACTTGTTCTTACTGAGCTCTGGCTAGCTGGTTTAATTCAGCTGTTCTGGCTCAAACTCCTAGCTGACTTTTTCAGTCTGTCTGTTTTCTCAGCCTCTCAATTTCAATGCTTGGCCTCAAACTAACTTGGCAATATGATCTAATCTTCTGGCCCCTTGTCATTCTTTGGCTTGTTCCATCTTCACCTGAGTTCTCTCTCTGCAACCAGTCTCTCTATTACTCTCCCAGCAAAACTGCCTCCTCCCTCTCTCTCTCTCTCTCTCTCTCTCTCTCTCTCTCTCTCTCTCTCTCATGGCCATTGAAGTAGCTTCCCTTTCCTCTTTTCTTCTCATGAGAATTGGACATATCCTATTCTGTCAAGTCTTTCTTGATTGGTCACTGTTTCTGCCACTCAACTAGACATCACTTTCAAACATGGGTGTTTACTTCTACAAACAAACTTTATCTTTATTGTTTGGGATTAAAGGTATGTACCACCACACCTAGACCTAAACTTTCTTTACCTGATACTTGCTGTATACCAGGCTGACCTTGAGCTCAGAGATCTGTATGCCTATGGCTCCTGGAATTAAAGCTGTGTTTGTATTCCTGCTGGATCACACAGACCTAGAAGGTATTTGGATGTGATCTCTTGCCAGAACAGCCATGCTCTGAATTAAAATTCTACAATTGCTATTTTCAAGATGATATTTGGAGCATCCATACTGAGATATCCACAACTGCACAACTATACTATACTTTGAAGAGCTTCTGTTATGCTATATAAAGATGGATATATTTTTGAGACATTCTCTCTACTTAGCCTTGGCTCTCCTGGAACTCACTATATAGACAAGGGGTCTCAAATACATAGAGATCCACCAGCCTCTACCTCCCAAGTTCTGGGATTAAAGGTGTGCACCACCAAGAAATCTAGGCCCAGGGGTCTTTTCTGAGACTGACACTCCAACCAAGAACCATGCATGGAGATAACCTAGAACCCCTGCACAGATGTAGCTCATGGGAGCTCAGTCTCGAAGTGAGTTTCCTAGTAAGGGGAACAGGGACTGTCTCTGACAAACTCAGTGGCTGGCTCTTTGATCACCTCCCCCTGAGGGGGAAGCAGCCTTACTAGGCCACAGAGGAAAACAATGCAGCCAGTCTTGATGACACTTGATAGGCTAAGGTCAGATGGAGGGGAGGAGGACCTCTGCTTTCAGTAGACTTGGAGAGGGGCATGGGAGGAGATGAGGGAGGGAGAGTGGGATTGGGAGTGAATGAAGGAGGGGGCTACAGCTGGGACACAAAGTGAATAAAGTGTAATTAATATAAAAATAAAAATTTAAATTTAAATTTAAAAATATGAAAAGTAAAAGAACCTGTCAAACTGGCAAAAAAAAAAAAAAAAAAGGTATGCACCATGCCTGGGTAGCATCAGCAATGATGCTGGGCATCAACAATGACTTTTTACTTAAATAATCTATGCTCCACTTTGATTGCATTTCTGGTTTTACTTTTAAGATCATGACTTAATTCTCATTCATGAACCAGCTTATAAGTTCATGTCAGAGATGGGCCCTATTCCTATGTAGGGTCCTTGTTTGTAGTATCAGTCTCACAAAAGATCCCTGTGCTCAAAATTTTTGGTTCTTTTACTCTCCTTGTGAGCTCCTGTCCTCTCCAGGTCTTTCTATCTTCCCCTTCTTTGGTAAGATTCCCTGCACTTGAATCATATGAAAGAAGGGAGAGTTAGTATGATCTAGAGAGGATAGGAGCTGCACAAGGACAAAATATATCAGGGCACAGGGATCTTTTATGAGACTGTTTCTCCAACCATGGACCATGTATGGATATAACCTAGAACCCGTGCTCAGAGGTAGCCCATGGTAGCTCAGTAACCAAGTGGGTTTCCCTAGTAAGGGGAAGAGGAACTATTTCTGACATGAACTCAAGGACTGCCTCCTTTACCTTTTCCTCCTCCCCCTGTCCTGAGGAAATGAGAGAGGGGGCTACAGCTGGGATACAAAGTAAATAACCTGTGATTAATATAAAAATAAAAATTAATAAGTAAAATAAAGGTTTCCTGCACTCTGCCCAAAGTTTGACTATGAGTCTCAGTATCTGCTTTATATTAGAATCTCAAAAAACAATAAAATAAAAGAAATGATTTTAAAAATAACAAAGTTGTATTTGGGTGTCATACAGAGAATCTATAATAGTATCCCCATCTCAACGTTATTAATGATGGCTGGCACATCTGTTCTGTGTGGAACATTCACAAATTTGGAAGATTCGGATGTGGGCCTCTTTGTATGTGTGCCTAGCACAACCATTATGACAGTGTGTTTAAAATACTTCTAGACATTATTTTTATTATCCCTTCACTGTTTCTTTCCTGAACACCTGAAACCTTGCAGTGAGTTGGTTATATTGTTTTTTCTTGCTGTTTTTAAAACATAGTCTTTATTTGCTAATGAGCTAAATAAAATAGGAAAGTAAACTGGAAATTTTTTCAATTTTTCTTTATAGATGGTTTAGTTGTGCTATTATTGTTATGACTGGTGAGAATCTTTAAAACTTCAGTCATTTAAATTTTCAGTCATTTATGTTTACGAATAAGCAAGCACAAAAGTAAATAAAACTTAGCTGTTTATTTGTGATACCATTTTTGCAAACAGACAGAAATCAGGTTTGAGTTTTCTGTTTTCCCCAGTCATAGAACAATTCTACTTTCTTTCAGAAATGAAATTCTGGCTTTGGCTTTTTACAGGTTTTTACAGGTTTTAGAGAAGGTTTTATCCTTTTTCTGCCTTCCTTTCCGATTTTTCTCTTTCCTTCCTTTCCTCTTTCCTTATCCCTTTCTCTCTCTCTTATTCTCTCTTTTTCTGTCCTTTATTTCCTTGTGGCATTAAGGATGAATCTCCATCCTAACACCAGCTAGGCAATTGGTGAATGGAATAATATCCTCATCATTCTTTACTTCTTAAATTTTGAGATAGAGTGTACATTTGACCAGGCTGACCTTATCCCAGAGTCTCCTGAACATCTGGGATAGGATACAAGCTAGCTCTACCTAGTCATCTTTGTCATCTTATCACAAGCTCCCTGGAGGTGGCTCACTAATATGTTGATTCTCAGAAGGGCAAGGAAATGCATAGCTTGATGTTATTTGTCTTCATTCTGAAGAAATTGCCTCTCCCTCCCTCCTTTTTTATTTTCCCCTCTTCTTTGTGTTGTGTTTACATGTGCCTACCACACATCTACTTAAATTTTTTAATATTTAGAAATGTGTGGAGGGGGCTATGCATGGGATGCAAAAAACCTAACCTGTGATTGATATAAAAATAAATAAATTTATAAAAAAAAGAAATATGTAATGCGGGCTTTCTGTTCTGAGCATGCTGCACTTTCACATCGATAAAATATTATATTTACCTCTTAGTGTCCTCAAAATGTCAAAGTTCATGCAACAGAGTGCATTCACACAATAGGAACATGACTTACCTTCAACAACGAAATGAGTGACAATGCCGATTGTGATCCCTATGATTGCTACAATTGCCAATGTGAAGAGAGAAAGTCGTATAGGGTCCCAAAACTGTTGTTGCCTTCTTTGATATTCGATTCGTCGGTATTCAGCCTCTGAGAATTCAACTGGTCTGTTATAACAGAATGAAAAATAACAACCATTCAATAGACTTCGCGATGGCTCTTTCATGTGTATTTCTTACATTGGTTCCTTTGGCAAGTAATTTGTATTACTAAGTAACACTGGATTACGCAAATATCAATAAGAACAGTGAATAACGTGCATCTTCCAACAAGCAAGTACACCTTTTAGTTAAGTTCCATCAACATGATGATTTCTTTGCATTGATTTTTGCATGGCATACGTGCAGTTGAAAAGTTTGGTAGTGCAACGTAAAGGCTAAATTTAAAATTTTTTATGATGTATAAATAATATTTAAACAAGGGAGATTTTAAGCACAAGTTTGCATTGTTCCATCAGCTGTAATTGGTTAAAAACAAAAGACTTTAATAAAGACTAAAATAAATCTTAAGAAATTCTTAAAGCTTTGTTTTTGAAGTAACTGTACAGGTTGAAGAGAAAGCTCACTGGTTAAGAGCATTTGTTGCTATTCCAGAGGGTGGAAATCTGATTTCCAGACCCAACATAGGAACTCAATAACCATCTTTAATCCTGTCCAGGGTATCCAACTCCCTCTTCTGACCAGGATAGATACTGCATGCATGTGGTACACAGTTAACCCATAAGCAAAAGACCCATATGCATAAATTTGCTGGTGGGAACGTGAACTTTGTTAATCAATCTGGTGCTTTCTCAGACAATTAGGAATAGTGCTACCTCAAGATCCAGCTATACCAATCCTAGGCATATATCCAAAAGATGCTTAAGTGTACATCAAGGACATTTGCTCAACGATGGTCGTAGTAGCTTTATTTCTAGTAGCCAGAAGATGGAAACAACCCAAATGTCCCTCAGTTGAGGAATGGATACAGAAATTGTGGTTCATTTACACAATGGAATACTACTCAGCAATTAAAAACAAGGAAATTATGAAATTTGCAGGCAAATGGTGGGATATAGAAGAGATCATCCTGTGATGATGAGGTATCCCAGAAGCAGAAAGACACAAATGGTATATACTCACTTATAAGTGGATATTAGACATGTAATATAGGATAAACATACTAAAATCTGTGCACCTAAAGAAGCTAAGCAAGGAGGACCCGGGGTGAGATGATCAATCCTTACTCAGAAAAGCAAACAGGAAGGATACCAGAAGAAGGAGAAAACAGGTAACAGGACAGGAGCCTACCAGAGAGGGCCTCTGAAAGACTCTACCCAGCAGTATATCAAAGCAGATGCTCAGACTCATAACCAAACTGTAGGCAGATGCAGGAAATCTTTGAAGGAAAGGGAAGATAGGAAGACCTGGAGGGGACAGGAGCTCCACAAGGAGACCAACAGAACCAAAAAAATCTGGGCACAGAGGTCTTTTGTGAGACTGATACTCCAAACAAGGACCATGCATGGAGATAACCTAGAACCCCTGCACAGAAGTAGTCCATGGCAGCTCAGTGTCCAAGAGGGTTTCCCAGTAATATTAACAGGACTGTCTCTGACATAAACTCAGTGGCTGGCTCTTTGATCACCTCCATCTGAGATGGGAGCAGCCTTACCAGTCCACAGAGGGAAACAATGCAGCCAGTCTTGATGAGACCTGATAGACTAGGGTCAGATGGAAACGGGGGAGGACCTCCCCTATTAATGGACTGGGGAAGGGGCATAGGAGAAGAAGAGGGAGGGAGGGTGTGATTGAGAGGGGGTGGGGGCTACAGCTGGGATACAAAGTTAATAAACTAATTAATTGTAAAAGAAAGAAAAATAAATACAAAATATTTTAAGTAATTTATTTATTTTTGTATTAATCACAGGTTATGTACTTAGTATCCCAGCTGTAGCCCCCTCCCTCATTCCCTCCCACTCTCCCTATCCCTCCCTCATCTTCTCCCTGCCCCCCTCAAAGTCCACTGATAGGGGAGGACCTCCCCCTCTTCCATCTGACCCTAGTTTATCTTGTCTCTTTAGGGCTGGCTTCAATATCCTCTTCTGGGATCTAGCTAGGCTGTTCCTTCCTCGGCGGGGGGGGGGGGGGAGTCGAAGAGCCGGCCATACAAAATAGTTTTTTAAAAGTAACAGCAGCACCTATAGGTAATGACCATGGTTCTTTGTATTTTATTGGTAATCCTAGCCAGGTCTCACTGGATGTGAGCTGTACTTGATGACACTCTAGTATTCAGGGCCCCTATGACTCTTCCCACTGACTTGTCTCAGCTTCCCTGATACACTACTTATTCTAGGGACAGCATGTCGTTTGGACCACTTCTTCCAACACAGATGTTGTTACCTACTTAATATCTGAAACCTCATACAGCACTCAGTGCCATGGCTTTTGTATTTTTATGAAAACGTTTAATTTTATTTGACAAATATGAAGATGTTCACTGATATAAAAACGACCATTATGTTATTACCTATGATATTAAAGTGCTTCACAGACCATTGTATTTCCCTAAAGGTTTAGACGTGTACTCTGCCTTTAGAATACTTGTTTACAGGAGAGGAGAAAGCCATGGAAACAAGTTGTGGCAGCTAAATTATGAAAAGTTTCTATAAGAATTCATGGCGGGGAGCAGTGGCACACGCCTGTAATCCCAGCACTCAGGGTGGCACAGGCAGGTGGATCTCTGTGAGTTCAAAGCCAGCCTGGTCTAGAAAACGAGTCCAGGACAGTCAACTACACAGGAAAACCTTGTCTCTAAAAACCCAAAGCCAAAACACAATTAACCTTATGCAAGGATATGACAGGAGGTTTTTATCATTATTTTTTGTGTTTCTTCATTTTCCTATTGGAACAGGCACTGACTACATAGCCTGACTGACAGGGAGCTCACTGGCTTCCAACCCACATATATCTTCCAACCTACTGGTTGATCCCTGACTCTTGAGAGTTCTGGGATAAAAGGGGTGTACCACCCTGACCAGTTAGGCTACACTATTAAAATTTTGAGGAATGAAAACTTACCAGATATATTTTTTAAGTAGGAGAAAGGAGAAAAATAATGTGAAAAGAAGAAACCAAAAGGGTGAGATGTGAGAAAGTGCTCACTACTAATAATTAGTATCAGAAAGAAAAATACAAATAAAATTGGACTACTGTATGCAGACAGGAAACCTTTCCCCATGCTACAGTACTAAAAGAGGACTCAGTAGAACAAGTTACTGTAAATGCATATGTATCCCAAGGAGAGTGGGAAATTTTCCTGCAGGAATTGGACAGCCAAAATTTTAATTAGGTAGTGAATATAGGATAACTCACACAACTATGAATAGGAATGGGGATTAGGCAAAACAGGAACAGGTATGTCAGGGTAGAGTTCATGTTGAAGATCCAAAAGAGAGATGGCAAGTGCCTGGATGGAAGGTGCAGCCTGGGATAGAAAGAAAAACAAAGCCAGCTCTAGTCCTGAGCCATCCTGAGTGATTGATTGGCTGTGGGACAAAGAAATAATGAGCAGCTCACTTGTGTGGATGCTCAGGCAAATTACTGTGCCTCTAGGAAAGATGAGGACAATTAAAGGAAAAGAAAGTGCTTCCTATTAGGTATCAATAATGCTAATATAATGCTTAGGCCAAGCTAGCTGGAAACAATGTGTGCCTTTATTGTTGTTGGATTGCCAATGTCTATTTATCTGAACCCAATGAAAGCAACTCTTTTTTTTTTTAATCTAAGCCTCTTTAATGGAAAGAATAAAGAGTTTTATTTTATTTTTATATGTAATTTATTTATTTTTATATTAATCACAGGTTATATATTTTGTATCCCAGCCATAGCCCCTCCATCATTCCCTCCCACTCTCCCCATCCCTCCCTCATCTTCTCCCTGCCCCCCTCCAAGTCCACTGATAGGGGAGGACCTCACCCCCTTCCATCTGACCCTAGCTTATCATACCTCTTCAGGGCTGGCTGCAATGACCTCCTCCAGGATCTAGTTAGGTTGCTCCTCCCTCGGGGGGTGGAGGGGCAGCGGTCAACAATCCAGCCATTGAGTTCATGACAGAAATAGTCCCTGTTCCCCTTCCTAGGTACTCAGTTGGGTACTGAGCTACCATGGGCCACATCTGAGCAGGGGTTATAGTTTGTATCCATACATGGTCCTTGGTTGGAGAAACAGTCTCATAAAAGACCCCTGTGCCCTGATTTATTTGGTCTTTGTGGAGCTCTTGTCCTTGCCAAATCTTACTAACTCCCCCTTCTTTCATATGATTCCCTTCACTCTGGCAATGGCTTGGTTGTTAGTCTTAATATCTGTGAAAGCAACTCTTAAGGTTGAAGCTTTACAATGCAAAAAAAAAAAAAAAATACCTATGTTCCCATGAGCATTGCTTTCCTTCTCACCCAAAATAAACTTATTTCCAAAATACATGACAGTGAGTATTCTTGCTTATTTAGTGTATGTACCTTGTTATTCATTTGTCTCCTCTTCTTTATGTTTTCATTATTTCATATCTGTATTCTGACCCTTTCAAATATCATGAGTGAGAATCAAATTTTACCAAATTCAATGTGATGATAGCTGAGCATCACAAGATGTACTATGTATGGGGTACTTTTCTTCTTTTATCATAGCCATATTTAATTTTGAAACAAGTTTCTTCTATCTTTGACTACTTGTTTTCAGTCTGATAGGTCTCAAATAATTTCTGTCCCATGAATACTGAAGTAAGTTTTACCTAGTATATGTCTGTGTTGTGAAGTACAGTCTGCAGAAAGAGTGGGCAGATGCCGCCTGATCACGTAAGACATGTTCATCATCTTATGATATGAATTTCTTCCTCAAGTGGTCCATGTGTTGGAGACTTGGTTTCCAGATGGTGGTATTGTTGAGAGATGAATGAACCATGAGGATGCTAAGTGATCCATAGGCTAAACTATTAATGACTTCCCACTGCATAACTCATTAAGGAATGGGGCCTGGTCAGAGGACATAAATCACTGGGGAGTATTTACTTGAAGGCTCTGTTCTATTTCCTGGAACCCACAGGTTAAAACATATGCTTTGCCATGTAATTCAGCCACAGTCTTTGCCATCAGCATATTCCAAGAACAAAGGAGCAAGTCTACTATGGACAGACACCTCTGAAACCATGACTCAATGCAAATGTTTCTTCTGTAAGTTGTTTATTCCAGGCATTTTGTCATATCAACAACAATAACAACAACAAAAAAAAACCCTAGAACACTCCAAATAGGAAAAAGATTCCTAAAAATCCAGCAAAGTATTAGGTAAGCTACTGTTAAATATTTGAGGTAATCATAATAGAAAAAATGTGTTCAAAACGGTCATAAGTATGCAATATTCTTTGATAATTTGTCTATCTTATTTTATTTTAATTCATTGCTTGCTACTTTAATACAAGGTCTCATTGCATAGTTTTTAGTGTTCTAGAACTCACTATATAGCCCAGACTAGCTTCTCCTGTTCTGGGCTCCTGAGTGCTACTCTTACAAGCATGAGCTACCCTACTCCCTTCATCTGGGTAAGATATTTTCATTGGTTTATAGTCATTGTGGGTGGTCATTAACTAGGCTGTTTTGTCTCTTAGTTTTTAATTTTTCAGATCTATGTGTTCTATATATTAATCCTCTGTCAGATGTGTAGTAAGAAAGTGTTATTTTTCATTCTGTATACCAATGTGTTATATATGCATTTCATACATACAATTAGTTCAAATTTTAATAAAGATCATTTTATTTAGATGCTATTTAAATCCCTAGTGCTTTTAAATATTTTTATTAGTTCTTTTTACTTGAACATGAAATTCACACATATGAATTAGATGCTAAGTAGAAACGCCTTGCCAGTTTTTATAGTACCTTAAATTACCACTGTTTTAAGGAAAAGAATTAAGTATGTTTGTTCTCTAGCTTTTTGGGGGGCATAATGTTTGTTTTGCTTTTATTTTCTTCTTGTAAAAATAAAATGGAGACAAAAACTAGGAAATACATTAATAGGTAGAGAGTATAATTCAAATACACTCCACTCCTTGAGCCATCTATTGAGTGTTAAATAGAAAGGGTATATATTCCAAGTTGTACTTTTTATTATTTATTTTAAAAAATATTTTACAGTTATTTTTTCTGTGCCTGCATGCATTCTTTATTTAACGTATTTATTTATTTTTGTATTAATCACAGGTTATGTACTTTGTATCCCAGCTGTAGCCCCCTCTCTCATTCCCTCCCACTCTCCCTATCCCTCCCTCATCTCCTCCCTGCCCCCTCCAAGTCCACTGATAGGGGAGGATCTCCCCCCACCTTCCATCTGCCCCTAGCTTATCATGTCTCTTCAGGGATGGTGGCAATGTCCTCTTCTGGGATCTAGTTAGGTTGCTCCTCCCGGGGGGTGGGGGAGGAGGAGGGTGTGACTACTGTTGACAATCCAGCCATTGAGTTCATGACAGAAATAGTCCCTGTTCCCCTTCCTAGGGTTCCCAGTTGGATACTGAGCTACCATGGGCCACATCCGAGCAGGGGTTATAGTTTGTATCCATACATGGTCTTTGGTTGGAGAAACAGTCTCATAGAAGACCCCTATGCCCTGATCTATTTGGTCTTTGTGGAGCTCTTGTCCTGGCCAAGTCTTACTAACTCTCCCTTTTTTCATATGATTCC
>CM053743.1:23782292-23814649 GCA_028658305.1 Pachyuromys duprasi | reverse complement strand
ACTGAGGGACATCTGGGTTGTTTCCAGGTTCTGGCTATTACAAATAAAACTGCTACGAACATGGTTGAGCAAATGTCTTGTTGCGTACTTGAGCATCTTTTGGTTATATGCCTAAGAGTGGTATAGCTGGGTCTTGTGGAATCACTATTCCTAATTGACTAAGAAAGTGCCAAATTGATTTCCAGAGTGGTTGTACAAGTTTGCATTCCCACCAGCAATGGAGGAGAGTTCCCCTTTCTCCACAGCCTCGCCAGCATGTGTTTACAGTTTTAATTAGATAGAGTTACATCTCTTTCACCCTAACCTTTCCTTCTTCCAGCTCTCCCCATATCTCGTCCATCTAACCTCTCCCATGCTTTCAAATTGAGAGTCTCTATTTATTTGATTACCATTGTTGCATATACATGTGTATGTGCAAAAACATATGAAAATTCTATATAATGTAAATAAGCAGGTATGCTGAGTTCATTTCTCCCTTGCTGTTATCATTTCCATAGTTAATTTCAGACATTTTACAATTTTTGTTCTGTTTGTGATTTCATTTTTAATGTAGTTTTCCAAATGACCTGAGAGGTATAGGAAAGACAGTACCATATTTTATTTAATGTAATCCACATGTTGGTATAATTACTTTCAGAGTTATTTGTTAAGTTATGTTTATTTTAAGTTTATGCTAATTATCGGGTTTGGATTTTCCAAATAAAGAACACACATCAATAATACAGGTCTATTAGTGTTTATTGCTACAATTCTTAGACTTGTTTGGAAGACTCTACAGCTCAGTCTCTCTACAAATCTAAAATAAAAACTTGATCACAGTGAAGGTAGTAAATGTGAAATATTTAAAACAAAAGGTCTTCTTAGTTTATAGACCGAAAAATGGTTTTTACTCCGGCTTTAATCTGTTCATACTTTAATTTGGCAAGTAAAATGACAGCTTCGTGACTCTAAAGATGTGATGTAAGACATCTACCGTGTTCTAAAGTCCCCATCGTTAATGATTCTATTCAGCAAAACACAGAATTAAACCATTTGGTTCTTTGCATAGAAATAAAACATGAAGTACAAAGGGAAACAGTGTTAAAAAGAGTAAGAAACTTAGCACCAAAAACCTACCCTTCAAGTCTTGAGTTGAACACGTATTGGCTCTGTGCTCTCTATGGCCCTGATTCTCTGAGAATCCTTCATCTACACAATTGGGCTGCTTTAATATCTCCCAACTCTCAAGGTTACTGTGAGGATTATATTACTTAATAATTTCATAATTAATTTTCCTTCTTTTTTATTGTTTGAACATTACCTGTCCTCCATTTTTTTTTCCATTTTCTCCCTCATCTTCCCACCACTTTTCTCTCCTTCCCAACTTCACGTGTTCTGTATTTTTTTTACATTCTTTTTTTATAATTTATTTATTTTTATCTCAATCACAGGTTAGGTACTTTGAATCCCAGGCGTAGCCCCGTCCCTCATTCCCTCCTACCCTCCCACTCCCTCCCTCATCTCCCTCCTCCCCAACCCCTCCAAGTCCACCAACAGGGGAGGACGTCCTTCCCTTCCATCCAACCCCAGCTTATCCTGTATTTTAATTCCACTGAGTCTGTTTGGTGTGTCTGTATGTGTACAGGTTTAGGACGTTTATTGGAGAATGGGTAGCCTTTCAGGGACTGCGTTCCTAAAGAAAATGTATGCTTCCCTCCCAGCAGACAGTTGTCAATAGCTCCTCAAATATAGACTTCATAGCCACCCCTACCATGCTAGGATTTTGTTTGGTTTGATGTCACATTAGTCTTGTACATACTTTCAGCAGCTGCTGAGTTCATATGTGAAACTGCACTGTTACAATGAGGAAGTACAGTTTTGTCATAGTAATCCACCATCTCTGGGTCTTACAATATGTCCACTCCCTCTTCCAAAGTGACCCATGTGTCTAGAGAGCAGAGGTTGAGATACACATGTCCCATTTAGTGTTGGTCACTGGGAAGTCTCTTATTATTTGTTCTTTTAGCAGTTGAAGTTCTCTATACAAATCATCAAAAAGAAGTTTCTCTGATGAGGGGTGAGAGATGCACTTGTCTATGGCTATACTGATAAGTCACTAGACGTCAGTTTAATCTATGTCCATTTAACATAATAGTAGTAGTACATTCTCCCCTAAGGCCTGTGACTTGTTTAGTCATAGATTTTTGTCCCTTATAAGTGTGCCAGGTAGGTGTTAAATTTTGTGAAACAGGACTTAAATACGACCAGAAAGTGATTGGGTACTCTCATAATATTTGTGCTACAGTTGCAACAAGTGGCATCTCTTTCCAATCATAACTCACAGGGTTCACAGCCAATTATTACTTTTCTTCCTTGGTAGCATGCAAAGCACCTTTCAGCACTATGAAAACTGGCTAGTTCTAATGAAGCTTCCAATTCAGAACCAGATTTATTTCTCCATGTTCTATGACTCAAGTATGTGTTATCTCCATCAATAAGATCTTAATCACCAAGTTCTAGAAAGTAACCAAGAACAATGGCAATAGTGCATAGCATTTAAGGCACATGGCATCCTACTGATCAACAACTGCAAAAGAGGTACCAAAATTTCTGACATTGGATTTCTGTTGTTTTGTTTTGTTTGTTTGTTTTATGGTTTTTCAAGACCAGCTTTCTCTGTGTAACAGCCTTGACTGTCCTGAAACTCTCTTTGTAGACTTGGAACTCACAGAGATCCACCTGCCCCTGCCTCCCAAGTACTGGGATTGAAAAAATATGCACTACCATGCCTGGCCAGCACTGGGTTTTTTATTTGATAAGCTATTGTGTCTAAAAGAAACATTGACCTACTGTTATAGGGTATCTTCATTTGAAGAACAGCATGTCAAAACATTATCTTGTTCTGATGTAAGCTCTGATGTAAATATTACTGCCTTTTATATAAGTTAATAATAACAAACAAGAAATGAAGTCTATACACTAGCTCTAGGAGAAATTATTTATATTCAAAACCTAAGTAATGTTAAGAGTATTTCTTTAGATTCAAAAAATTATTTTCAACCTTACAATATGTCCACTCTCTCTTCCACAGTGACCCATGTGTCTAGAGAGCAGAGGTTGAGATACACATGTCCCATTTAGTGTATCTAAAAATAGTTTAGTAACTAAACTATTTAGTAACTAAACTGTTTAGTAACTAAAAATAGTTACTGAAACATTGACAAAGAAAACATACATATATGCACATACATATGTATATATATATAGTGAATACGAAATAGATTCAAGATTTAGGAAAAACGGAGAGGTTACTTTAATGGTGGCAGAGGTCTGATTTGGTTCAGCTGATGGCAGTGGGAGTCTCTTCGGCAGGTCTCTTTCTGTGGTGAAGCTGTCAGCAGTACTCTAAAGAAACTGGTAAGTAGAAAGGGGAGGAGCTAAGAGTCCCCATCACCACGAATGAAAACGGGCGCCCAAGGTTGTGCTCTTCCACATAAAAGAATTAAAGCAACAGATAAATTACTCCATTTTTCAGGAAAATATGTGAGGGAGACCTCTTGACTTGAAGTGATGGGAGCCTTGTGGGACATAGAAAGCCAGTGAGACAGCAATACAGAGACACAGAATTCTGAAGCAACCTTGTGGCTTCCCATGTGGCCACACCATGAGATCGGAGCCAAGGTGAATTCCCTGCTGCAGGGCAAAAGAAAGCGGAACCTCCTAAGTAGCTGTCATCTCCTACACCCCTACACGAGACTCTCATGATCCTCAGAAGGCCTTTAGCCCAGTTTAAGAAGTTGCCTTAGGGCTGTATAATATACGTCTCCAGGGAAGACACCATGTTGTTTCCCCTGGTTTCATTGGACCCAAAGTGCTACAAAGAATGGCACCATGTTGAATGTAGTCACTAATAGAGTATAGACTTTTCTAGAGGCTAGTAGAAACTGTATCTCTCCATCTATGAGTTTCCACAATCCTTCCTTCAAGCACAAAAGGTAGAAAATTCAAACTCTACTTGATCCAATAGTAATGCTTTGATACTGATCCCCAACCATGCACAGTCACCTTGAGTCCAAAGAATGGGCAGCTCATCACAATAGGAAGAACCTCAAGATAAGGAGACTGATCTTGTCCACTCTCCAGGGAAGATCTAAGGACCAGCCAGCCACTTATCCTTAATCCAACCACCCCACCACCAGTGGCCCCACTACATCCAGTGCATGACCCCAACAACTGGAGAACTGGTCCCTAGGCAGTGCACACCTCCAGCAAAGCCACACCATCGATCACCTCCACAAAATCCTGCACTATATTGCATCAAGGCACTTTCAGTCACACTAAATTTGATTATATGTATTTTTAAGTATGGCGTAGCAGTCCAATCCAGTATTCACCAGGACCAAAGCCAAAGCACCTTGCCAATCAATCCCTGTATCACACTGGTAGAAAATATCTCCCCCTTAAAGATCCTCCATGAAATCTAAAGAAGCAGCTATTTGATTTCATAGAAATCAATATACACATGCAAGCAATGCCCTCAAGGAAACACAGCAATATTCTAGTAATAGTCTCCACTGTCAAATAAATTTATGAAGTGCTAAAAATAGAATTCAAACTATTATTTGAGGGAAACACAACAAGAAACAAAAGACTATAAATGAACATTTTAATAACAGTAAAATGATTATATGAATTGGTTCAGTTTATAATATCATATGTGTATATCACACAGTATATGTATGTTATCATACATACAATATTATAAAAATATATTCGTTATATGTAAAAAAATCAAACTGAAAACATTAGGGAAGCAGAGAATTCAACAGATGAAATAAAATGGAATTGACAGCACCAACAAAATAGTAGATAGGCTAGATCAAGCAGAAGAGTTTCTGAAATTTAATATAGGTCTTTTGAAACAAATTATCAGATGAGGAAGCAGGCCAGAAGCTGGTTTTTCTCTGCAGCATATGAAATGATGCACCATTTATGTTGCAATGATGTTGGGGTTTTTTTTTCACAATGGGATAAAAAAATGTGTCAGGCTTATATATTTGAAAGACAAGGAACAAAAACCTAAACACTGCAAAACATGCCTAGTTTTGTCAGAGAGCAAGTGAGGGGATATTCTTGGTGTGAGTGACTTGAGGGGCATGAAGAATTGTTGAAATGATGGGAGGGGGCTTGGGAAATGTCAAGAACACTTTGTCATCAAAATAAGCTCCCTATAAGCTAGAAATACTTTATTTAGCAGACAACACTGTAGCAAAAACCTGAAGGTTATGGAAATAGGCTATATAACACCTTGCTTTTATATAAATACATATATACACACATACATATATTTGTGTAAATATGGGATAGCTTTGCATGGAAGGGGGAATGCTATCCTATTACATTTCAGTTACACTAGAAAATAAAAACGTAAGATATTTCAAGAATTTGGTCATATTAATTTTATAAGTTCTCTGAAAATTGTTTTTAAAACTTTATAGCTACATAGGTCCAGTACCGGATCCCTGACAGTTGACTTTACAATCACCATGAACACTCAGAACAGTCGCTCTGATGCTGAAATTCTAGAAAGGATGGCTTCACCTCTTGGAGAAGCTCTATTTGCACACATATTTATTAGCTTAATTTTGTTTGTATAAATATAAAGAAGGTGTGGGTAGTTTTTCTATGTCCTTCAAAATCTGTCAAGATCTTCCAAATATTTTATTTTCTGGATTAGCATTTGAACTGAGTTGGAACTATTGTGCTTTTTTACCTTAAGAAGACTAGAACGCCCCCTCAAAAGAGACTGAGAAAAGAACATGTTCAATGTTCTCCGCACCAGACACAAGAAACTCCCCTTTGAGGTGTTGATAGGGGAGTATAAGAGATTCCCAGAACAATACACATGATTATTGTTGCCCTTGTTTGTCCCCCAAAAGTTGAAAATAAGTCCTTACAGTTGAAGAGCTCATGTACCTTGAACACAGGACTCACAGGAATCCAGCTGAAACTGCCCCCAAGACCTTTTCCCTGGGGACTAGCTTCCAGAATACCAGTAGGTGCTGTGCAAGCTACAAGGGAGGGAAGCAGTTAATCTTATGCAGCTGCTAATGAACTACAACAAGGAGCAGCATGGCGTGATGTCTTTAAAGATGAAATGGTGACAATTGTATATTGGTGGTAGTGAATACCTTCCTAATTGGACTTAAGACTTGCTCAACGGGAGAGAAAGCATGTCTGGTATTATCTAGCTATCCAATTACCCATAGTTAGTGAGGTCATGGATCTTAGAGGAGCATCTACCTCTGGCACTTTGCTAGACTAAAAGAAAGCCCAACTTCATTCTAAATACTTATTCTTATACCCAAAGAAAAGTGTAGCTTTCACCCTTCATCAAAGAAGCCTTTTTTACAGAAGACAGAACCTGCTATAGAAAGCCATGGCTGGTCAAAATGCAGAGACTGAATGACTGTACATTGCCAAACCCCAGTTGAAACATCTGCAGCACAACTCCTACGTTAAGGTTCAGGGAATACCAT
Source organism: Pachyuromys duprasi (assembly GCA_028658305.1). NCBI lineage: Eukaryota > Metazoa > Chordata > Mammalia > Rodentia > Muridae > Pachyuromys > Pachyuromys duprasi. The sequence goes on along the minus strand of CM053743.1, from coordinate 23,808,131 downwards.
GGAAGAGGGGGTGTAAAGACTGTAAGAACCAGGGAACCAGGAAGTCTGCTGCAATGTTGTATCTCCAGCGTGACAGGGAAGCCACACCCATGAAATCTCTCTTAGTGTGACTACCTAAACAAAATCTAAACAATAACAACATCAACTGACATGCCTGTGGGGCTAGGGGAAATCTCACAGGGCTCAGACCCCAGAGGAAATGTCACAGACAATTAATGACTGGTGAGAGAGAAAGACTGACTCTTTCCTGGGGATGAGCCACCTAAATCATTATTCAATAACAAGTGGTCAGTCCTGAAAACATACGTCAAAGTAATAAAAAGATGGACTCAGCTTGGTGTGTGTGAAGGAGTGTGCATGTATGTGTGTGTGTGAGAGAGAGAGACAGAGAGAGAGAGCAAGTGAGAGAGAAATAATTAAAGAATAAAAGACAATAAATTTGAGGAGATGGGTGGGAGACATGAAAAAACTGAAGGAAGGAGAAGAAGGGTGAAGGTGGGAAGCCAGGATTGTGGGAAGCAGAGGAAACGCTTGAGTGAATGTGTGAGGATTAGATGAGGTCCTGAGGGAATCCATGTTGTTGATCTAAGTGCAGCTATGTCATGCACCCCAGTGCCTCAAACCCAAGGAAATGGCAAAACCTCCTCTGAGTGAGGACAAGAGGCACAGCAAAGCCTTCCTTTGGTCCACGTCTGTTTTCATACAAGTGTTGACAGAGTGTGTAAAAATAATCAACTGCAGTTTCCTTCTCGGAGCTGGCTGAAGCCTGGGACTGTGCCTCTGCCTCCTTGTTCAACTGTACACAATAAACCTTCTTTCCCAATTCAGATGTGTAAAACAACTGTGCTATTATTTATCATGGAACAGACAAATCCCAGCTTTTCTATACTTACGTTTATGTGCCCTGTCTTTTTGTTATTCCTATGTGGATCCAGTGAGGTTTTCAGGGCCAACATATGTAGGATTCAGCAGGAAAAGAAATGTAGCTATATTTTATTTTTTCTTTAAATATAGATGGAAAACACACCAGGTAAACTGAGTTAAATTATATCATTCAGTAAACATCTATCATTCATTAATCATCTACTATATTCCAGATACTATTTTAGTATAAAGATATAGCATGACATCTATCCACCAACAGCACAGGCTCTAATACCAACAATCAATAAATGGGACCTTATGAAACAGAAAAGCTTCTGTAAAGCAAAGGAAATGATCAACAGAACAAATTGACAACCTACAGACTGGGGAAAGATCTTCACCAACCCTACTTCTGACAGAGGGCTAATATTCAGAATATATAAAGAAGTTAAACACCGACACACCAAGTAATCCAATTAAAAATGGGGTACAGAGCTAAACAGAAAATTCTCAATAGAGGAATAGCAAATGGCAGAGAAACACTTAAAGAAATGCTCAGTGTCCTTAGTCATCAGGGAGATGCAAATCAGAATGACCCTGAGATTTCACTTTACATCCATCAGAATGGCTAAGATCAAAAACTAAAGGGATGGTTCATGCTGGAAAGGATGTGGAGAAAGGGGAACACTCCTCCATTGCTGGAAGTAATGTAACCTTGTACAACCACTTTGGAAATCAATCTGGCTCTTTCTCAGAAAATTAGGAGTGGTGCTACCTCAAGATCCCACTATACCATTCCTGGACATATATACAAAAGATGCTCAACCATAAAACAAGGGCATTTGCTCAGCTACTTTCATAACAGCTTTATTCATAATACCCAGAATCTGGAAACAACCTAAATGTCCCTCAACCAAAGAAGGGATAAAAAATATTGTGGTGCATTTACACAATGGAATACTGCTCAGCAATTAAAAACAAGGAAATCATGAAATTTGCAGGCAAATGGTAGGATCTAGAAAAGATCATCCTGAGTGAGGTATCCGAGAAGCAGAAAGATGCAAATAATATATACTCACTTATAAGTGGATATTAGCCATATAATATAGCCATGTAATATTAGCCATATAACATACTAAAATCTATATTTCTAACGGAGCTAAACATTAAGGAGGACCCTAGGGAAGATCCTTAATTCTCATTTGGAAGGGTAAACAAGATAGATATTGGAAGTAGGAGAAGACAGGAAACAGGACAAGAGCCTTCCACAGTGGGCCTCTGAAAGACTCTACCCAGCAGGGTATCAAAGCAAATGCTGAGACTCATATTCAAACTTTGGCAGAGTGCAGGGAACCTTATGGAAGAAAAGGGAATTGGAAGACTTGGAGGGGACTGGAGCTTGACAAGAACAACAAATCTAAGCCCCAATATTCTGGGCTCAGGGGATCCTGCAGAGACTGATGAATCAACCAAGGACTATGCATGGAGAAAACCTAGACCCTCTTCTCAGACATAGCCCATAGGCAGGTCAGTTTTCATGTGGGTTCCCTAGTAAGGTGAGCAGGGCCAGTCACTGTTCTTTGATTACCTCTCCCTGACAAGGTGGCCTCTTCTAGGCCACAGAGAAAAAGGATTACGGACCCCTGATAGGCTGGGGTCAGATGTGGGATGAGGACCTCCCCTATCAGTTGACTAGGGAAGGGAGATGGGGAGGAAGGAGGAAGGAAGGGTGGAACCAGGAGGAGATGAGGGAGGAGGCTATAGCCAGGATACAAAGTGAATAAACGGCAGTAAATAATAATAATAAAGAAAACACTTAAAAATAAATAAAAAATAAAAATTATGATCAATAAATGGGTCAATGATATGAACATTTAGTTCTCACATAATGAAAGAGGAAAAGAAAAAATGGCCAATAAAAATTTTATTAAAATGTTCAACATCTCTAGCCATCATAGACACACAAAAATATTAAAACTACTTTGAATTGTCGTCTTACCCTAGACCAGACTGCCCACCATCAAGAAAATAAATCCAACGTACTCTGGGAATAATGTAGTGAAAGAATTGTCCTTAACAACTATAGGTGGGAGTACAAACCAGTGTAGCCACTATGGAAATTTGTGTGGAAGCTTCTCAAAAAGCTAAAACCAACACCACCATATGACCCAACCATACCGCTCCTTCGCATACACCCAAAGAATCTGCATCTCACTGTAGCTGTTCTTTTCACAATAGCAAGGAGCTAGAGCCAGTTTAAATGTCCATCAACAGATAAATTGATAATGAAAAAAATGGTGCATATATGCAACGGAGTTTCATTCAGCCATAAGGAAAACCATAACAATAAAATATGCAGGTAAATTGATTGTATTGGAAACCACTGAGTAAAGTAACCAGGGTTCTCTCATGTGAAGCCTCTAATTGTAAAATATTCAGAAGAGAATACCATAGATAACAGCTAGGAAATTAGAAAGCCAACCTTGTGATTAGAAAAAAATAAAAATAAATAAAAAAATAAAGGAAAAAGCTTCAAGGTGGATGGTAGGGAGAGAGTAAGGTCATCTGAAGAAAGGGACTACTGGGTACCAAAAGGTACAGAAGAAGAGGAGGGAAGACAGACAAGTGGTTGATGAGGAAATCAAGCAAAATGAAATATGTATGAAAAGCTTGTGGAAACCTATTACTTTATAAACTAATTTTTATTAACAAAGCAATATCTCTCAAAATTAGAAACAGAGCCAAAGATGTATATTGAATGGATGTGTATGTTGCTTTGACTCAGCATTACAAACGAAAGGAGAAAATTGCCAAGGCTTCACACACAGATGAGAAGATACTTTGTGAGGTCTATTTAAATACTTTAATCATCTGTGTCAAAATTACTTAAATCTTTATGATCATTTTTACATGACTTTCTCATGGGCTTATTTCTGTTTATTCCTAGTGCTATGAAGACCTCCCCTATCAGTGGACTTGGGGAGGGGCATGTGGGGACAAGGGGGAGAGAAAGTGGGATTGGGAGGGGAGGAGGAAGGAGTTTATGGAGGGATACAAAGTGAATAAAGTGTAATTAATAAAAAAGGATATTGAAGAGGAAATGGACCTAATAAAAATGTTATAAGAAAATATAGCGTGGCTAATTTGAACCTCGTAAACCGAATGATTCAGATAAAAATTCCATCAAGATGAAGATTTAAATATTTAGCTATCCTTAGCACTAAAGAGATATAAATAACACAATGTAAATTGGGCACAATACAGCCTTCTACGTGCAGCATACATATTTATGCATTAATCAGATGTTCTCATGACAGCAACCCTGAGGGGAAATTCTTCCAGTATCTTACACATGTCCTAACATATTTGTATTCAAGCTGGAGTACAGATAAACATTAGAGATTCTGCTTGGGCACAATCCTCTCTACTTCTTGTCAAAAAAGCCTTCATTTCTGAGCATGCCCATAAATGGGTCTATCTCTTTATTAGTATATTTTCTGTATGAGTTAACTGAGGTTTGTGATCCTCCTTAACACATATGTACATACCCATACATGGAGACTGATAAGACATAGCAGCTGATAAAATATGCAATATTCATTTCAAAGGCAATTTTGAGTGTTCAAAGGAAAAAGTGAATGGCAGAAAATCCTCAGGCACTCTCTTTCTAGGGCAATATAACATTGCAGTTTGTTAAATCATCCTGGTTTAATGAAAGTCCAGCTTTAAAAAAAAAAAATCAGCTTCTATTAATCTTGTTGAGGCTTTCCTTTGGAGAAACTAAAGGTCTTTTCAAAAAGAAGTTAGGAGGTTAATTGTCCTGTGTTCCTTTCCTCTCTGCCTACCTTCTTTTTGGTGTAGAATTTAGTCTCAAATACCAGTAAGCTAAATAACATTCTAAGTACCAAAATAACAATGCAAAGCCCTGGATCTAAGCATTTAAATAGTTGGTAAAAATTGGGAGATAAGGTAACTTGAATTCTAAAATACTTTATACTGTGATTGTACACACAAGTAAGCAATTAAACACACACTTAGAATCATATCTTTAAGCCAGTACTGGCTTAGATCCGGGGCTTTGCATTGCAAATCTCTTCCTTTCTTCTATTTTTCTGACTCCTTTTGCTTTTGAGAAAAGATTTCACTGTGTATCTCGGGCTGACCTAAGACTTGTGTATACATGTATGAAACTGTCAAAGAACAACTAGGTTGCCTGCTCTTTGATCACTTGTCCCTAGTAATGGGGCCTTACCAGGCCATAGAGGAAGAGAATCCAGGCAGTCCTGATGAGACTTGATAAACTATGGGCAAATTGCAAAAGAGAACTCCTCATTTCAGTGGACTAGGGGAAGTGAGTAGAGGGAAGAGGAAGGAAGGTGGGACTGGGAGTTGAGGGGGTCTCAATCGGGATATATGATGAATAAATTGTAAGCATAAATAAAATAAAAGCCAGAGTTGGCAGATGAAAAAAAAAAAGAAATTGTCAAAGAACAAGTTTAACTAACAAAACCCAAAAAGGTACATATATACTTATATATTTACTTGTGAATGACAGTTGGTTTGAGAAATGGAGGTCTCTCGAATATTCCTGTAACAGGGAAACCCTATCATGTTTAGGATAAGGTATGGTTTCTCTAAAGACAAAACAAGACATACTGAGGATCATCTCACTGACAAGAGCCAGGAAAAGCAGAAGCAGAGGGGCCAGCATGTGCCAAAGGAACAACTTGGGGTTTCATAAACTGAGCCACCAACGTGCATGAAGCAAAATAATTCCGAAAGAGATTTGGATGTGAGCATTAAGCACAATCTTCTTAATCTATGAAATATCATAGCGCATACAGTTAATCAAATAGTAATAATATACACATACTGAATTATGTCCAATTTCTCCAAATATTTTTAAAAATCTAATAAATGTAGAAATGTTAGAAAGAGTCAGTAATAGTAAAGACAATAAACAGAGATCATACAAATAATGGAAACAGTTCCTATGGCGGTTATACAAATGCACCTTACAGATTATTTTACTTTCATTCTGTCCTTTCCTTATGCTTCTTATAGTGTGTTAAGCTGTAGCCCAGGATTTCATGCTGCTTTATTTTTCATGTATGTTTGGAATTTTTTTGTGATGCATAGAGTCTAGTCTTCTGATTGTGGCAATCACTTAGATAATCTTACAGGCCTGAAACACCTTAGCTCTGAACATGAATCACAGTGAACTCAGGCCCATAGTATTTGGAGGGTCATATAGGAAGGAAAAACAACCATTTCACCTGATTCCTACCTGAAGCAGAACTTCTAAGGGAAGAGTCCTATTGTTTTCTATACTACGACTGGGGGTATGAGTGATTATGTCCCAACTAGTATGACAAAATGTAAGAACAGTGATTGTGATTTGATTCTGGAAAGCTATTAGTTATTGTGATGATGATGATGATGATGATTACTACAGTTCTTATTTGCTGTGTGACAAACATGGAGTTAGGCTCACCTTGTTTTCAGGAAATACTAGCAACTATGAACCTGACTTCACAAAAACCATAACGAAAACCGCTAAATCACAGCAAAGTGCATATCACATCACCTGCGTCCTTTCATATTTCACGAAGAGCTGAGTGGATCTGTATCTTTCAGGTCAACTATTTTTTCCATGTGTATGGCTTTTTTAAGTTTATAAAATAGTTTAATGATCTCTTAGTAAATTATCTTTTAAAGTCCGTATCTTATAAATAAAAATAATCTTTCTGACCTAAAATCCAAGAAATTTTTTATTATGAGAAATCAAACACGATTGCCTATGACCTGGATTGGGAAATTATCTCCAGAGACAAAATAATAAGTTATATGATTGACTTATAAAGGCTGTCAATCATTCTGTCTCTTGAAACTTATATTTTAACACTGAATAGTTTTGTATGCTATCTCCAAAACTGTGAATATTTTGTTTCCTATTCAAAGATTAGTTCCATAAAGTGCTATCAATGGCAGTGAACTTCCAGCTGAAACAAATATAGGCTCTGCTCTATTTTCCTATGTTCAACTACAATAGACTCCAAAACAATGCACTATTGCTATCCAGTTTCTACCAAAATAAGTAAACACAGGTGCACATACACATATGAATACACATAAGCACATGGACATATGCACACATTTAAAATGCAATTATTTACCATGAGCAGCGATGTTCTGCAGTTGGCCTTCTATATGGTTGTCTGGTAAAGAGATTCGTATTTTATTAGTATTTTGCAATCTAGTACAGAGGGAGGAGCTGTGATTAAGATGTAAGTGCCCTAGATAGAGGAGATCAGCACAGTTCTCATTTAAACTCACATAATCTGCATATTAAATAAACAAAATTAACATGTCCCAGAATTTCTGCGTCACATTGCTGAAGGGTCACATGTGACAGATAATGAATAGCTTCGACAGCTACATGCAGAGACATCGTAAGAGCTTGCCATTCTTGTCATCTTCCCTTTAAAAATGTGCCTTATCATTAAGGAAATTAAAAGCCATGCAACTCTAATTAAATTTTGTGGTTTTATTTTTAATGATTTTTTTATTTCTAAGGCTATGCTAAAGGATACGTTGAAACTTAATTGCCATGATAAAATTACCTAATCTATACAAGTTTTAGAAAATTATGCCATGTAATTCTGGAATAACAATAAGGTAGTTAAATTTCAACTTCTGGAATTGTAAATATAAGCTGTGTATTTGTTTAACAGTTAAAATTAGATTTTACTCCTGTGAGAATGTCTGAAATTCTTACTATTGTTTTCATATCCAGAAAAGTAGGATCCAGAAAGATCCTACTTGTATTTGAACAGGTAAATCTATTGGCATTTTCTTCCATATTCTTTTGAAAATCTATTAATCAGCTTCCTATGTTTGGCTATAAATGAAGCCAAATAATGTACAACAAAGTACATTGTTTCATAGTTACAGGAATATTAATTAATGCTCGCATTTAATAAAGAGTATTATGAGATTTTAAAACTAACTTTCCTGTACTTTTCCCAATGCAGTAAACAGTTAAACATTACAAATGCAACATTAATTTTCTCAACATTACCATGTGAACCAATGCAGTTCTAATGACTTGATTCCATTCTAACTAATGCTTATGTCAATTATTCTAATGTACAAACAACACATAACTCAAGAATATAATCCAGTTCTGGACACCAAGAACAATGTAATACGTGTCTTGTTTAATATATTAAATAAATCACTTCGAAGAAGTCACCCATAAAACAGTACATTTACAGAATCCTGAAATCTTGATTAGGCTTAACATTTTTTTGTATGTCTGGGATGTAGGATGATGGTTAAGTTTGAACTGAGATGAACAAATACAGACTTACAAATGCCTACCTGAATTTGTTCATCTTAGTAAAGCTGACTTCTCCATATCCCTGAATAATAAGTTGCAACTCTGTGTTCATCATCCAAATTTCCAACTAATAGAGAGCAGTGTGAAAGTGAGAGGAAACAAGTTCCTCACCACTAAAACCTTTACTTGACCTCATTATTTTTCTAAACACAGTTAAGAGCAGTGAATAAGCCATTTCTTATATGCCATCCCATCTCTACAATGCAAATATTGTTTAATGTTTTTTAAAAGTTTCTGTTAACAGGAAAACGATGGGGCCAAATGAGTTAAAATGAGATAAAAATTAATGGTTTGTTGATTTTAAAATAGTAAGAAATACTAAATGAATGCTTGGTGTTATGAATGGGACAATGAGTGAAAAACGCTAGGTGTCCCCAGCAAAAGTATGTTGTTCTCCAAACAATGACTGATGGAAGGTATGGAATTAGGTCTGTGTTCTCCCCAAGAGGACACATTTCTTGAGTTAACACTGCAGAAAATGTTTCTGTATGTACATTCTGTTGAAGATACTTGCCTCAATTATTTCATCTACTGCCCCTTACACTCAACTGTAATGGCCTGTTGGTTAATGTTTCTGGAATGTGATGTAAACTATGAAAATAACACCTGATTATTCCTTTACCTATGAGGTATATAAACTATGGAAATAAAGTTGATCATTCCTTTACCTATCAGAATGGCGCCAAAGAACATGAAAGCAATGGAAGATTAGGGTAAAAAAACAACCCAGAACGCATAGCTATCTGGGAGTAAAATGACATGGAAGGGTGAGTGACAGGAGAGGGAAGACAAGCAAGAAGGTCATGGGCAGTACGGCAGGAAATACCACACTGATGTAGTAGAGAGGAAAGTTAAAGTGACACTTCTCCTGGAGTTTTGAGACAGCATCTGTGGTGATGCATCAGGCCTAAGGTTTGTGTATATGTTCAGTGTGAAAGATGGGAGCCAGATAATTGACCTGATTCTTAATCTACTTTTAAAAGCATTCATCAGCACAAAAGTGCTTCTTCCTCTTCTTCCTCCTCCTCTTTCCTCTCCTCCCTCTCCTTATCCTTCCTCTTCCTTTCCTCCTCATCTCTTTTTCTTTCTCCTTATTCCTCTCCTCCTCTTTCTCGTTTCTCTCCCCCTCAATTCTCTTCCTCCTTTTTTTTTTTAGGTTGTATTACTTTTCTGATGGTTTGATATTGGTGTATGCTCTGTTCTTCTACCTGCTTATTCACTTGATTACTAAGAGAAGGAAAGAAGACACACAGAGAGAGAGGAGCACCAATTCAGAGCAAGTAGAAGAATCCACCAATGATGGTTTGAGATGAGGAGATATGAGTCAAGGCAGTTGTTTGTCTTGATATAGATCAAAGGATTTACTGGTTTTCCTGTTCCTTACAGTTCCTACACATATCTTGCACTCTCTTCTAGAGTTTTTTTTTCTATTCTCATACATTAATTCTTGCCAAAATGCTTTATCGTATCTAATTTGTTGGAATGTATCTTCAAGATTGTTTTGCATATCAGTATCTAAGCCAACATTTTTAAAATAGGAGATAGCAGTGAAACATACCTTGATGGTTAACTTTTAAAATTATGTATTCTGAAAGTTGCATTAGACACTAAATATTACACTCTAAGAATAATAAAACAAGACCAGGAAAATAGTTTTAAAAATGTGAACTATATGAAATTGCTAGTGTATAATGATTTTAACCTTAAAAAGGGGTAAATGGGATTAAAGGGGGATTTTAATTTTCTTACAATCTTTAATTCTACATTATCTTGTACATTTTTACTTTATAATATAAAAGATACCCCAAATAAAGACAGTTTTCTTGCTTAATTCTAATGTCATATATAAATTACTGACTACCTCATTTGTTTTCAACTTTTGAGCAATAATCAGCATTTAATTATAACATTAAAACTCTGCCAGAAGTTAAAGGTCCTACATTTTAAACATTGTCAATGACAGGGAATTTGTAATCAATATTTTATTGTATACACGCTGGAACAATATATGCAATTCAAAGAAAGTTCAAATGCCTCTGGTGTGACCTTAAATTTGTGTTGAACTTAGATTTTGAAACTTTTCAAACGTGAAGAGTTCAGGATGTGTCACAATAAATAAGTCTTAGAAGGACTATGTTTCAAAATTATGAAAACTTCTACTTGTTTCTAAATATCTCTATGGTACCATGACCTTAGGAGAACTTGAATCAAATTATTCTCATGACAAAACAGTTTTTAAGGGTTACTGCAAGTGGCTGCCTCAAGCAACAGATGTTGGCCCAGATTGTGTTTCTACATTCTTTTTCTGCATTTGTTGAATGTCATTAAAAGGTGATTTTTAGGTCTTCTCAAGTCCCATTTGAGGTAAGTTACAAACAAAAGCAGTATTTAAAGTTTTAAAAATACTTTTCAGAGCTTTGGTCTTGATTAATTTGCAAAATAAAAACACATCATAGAACAGTGGTTCTCAACCTGTGGGTCACAACCCTTTTGGCGAGGGTTGAATGATCTTTTCACAAAGTTGCATATCAGATATCCTACATATCAAATATTTATATTACAGTTCATAATAATAGCAAAATTACAGTTATGAAGTAGCAACAAAAAACATTTTATGGTTGGAGGTTACCACAACATGAGGAACTGTATTTAAGGGGTGCAGCATTAAGAAGGTTGAAAACCACTGTCATAGAATATTAATATATAACCCAAAAGTTTACCTTAGCAGGTAAGTAAATAAAGTGAATTGAAAAATTATCAAGAGAGAATTGCAGACTGGCCACGGATCAGATCTGGGCATCAGTGACAAAGATAATGCTTAAATCCAAAGTGATATTTCCTAAGTCACTGCTCATTGCCATTGAAGTACATGGAACAAAAACCTCATATAATGATTGCACTGGGTGTACTTCAGATCAAAGATAAGAACAATCAAAGAGATAAAGAGATAAACTAGGAAATAGCTGAGTTAATAAAGTAATACTCCAAACAAGGACCATGCATGGAGATAACTTAGAACCCTGGCACAGAAGTAGTCAAAGGCAGGTCAGTATCTAGGAGGGTTCCCCAACAATAGGACCAGGGACCATCTCTGACATGAACTCAGTGGCTGGCTCTTGGATCACCTCAACTTTAGGGGGGATCAGCCTTACCAGGCCACAGAGGAAGACAAAGAAGCAAGTCTTGATGAGACCTGATAGACTATGGTCAGCTGGAAGGGGAGGAGGACCTCTCCTATCATTGGACTGGGGGAGGGACATAGAAGAAGAGGGAGGAAGGGTGGGATTGGGAGGGGATAGGGGAGCGAGCTACAGCTAGGATACAAAGTGAATAAATTGTAATTAATTAAATTAAAAATAAAGTGCTGCTCCTATGACCAAGATGTAAATTGAATTAATTAAACACACACACACACCAAAAAAAAAAAAGAAAAAATTTTCAAGAGAAAAAGTATACAACATTCATCTCACATTTATTATGTTTATAACTCACTTTTGTTTGTCTGGTTATTATCATCTTTTCTCTTTAAATTTAGAATAACAGAAAAAAATTTAAAATGTATGTATATATCTTCTTAATTTTTATATAATATTGTGCTTATATGTATACACACATTATAGATACATAAAGCATATGTGTGTAGATAATTTAAATCACTGTGTAATGTGTATATAGTGTATTACTAGTATACTGTACTCAATATTTCTTGGATTAATGAATAAATGAACTCAAGATCTAGTTAATCAATACTTATCGATGCTTTTTTTCTTCAACAATAAGTTACCATCAGCAGAGTATCACAGGTTTACTTAGAATAAATCGTCTCTGTTGTTAAGCTTTTTATGTTCTGAATTGCTCTGTTATGAATATCTCATAAGCATTGTTAATCAATAAGTTATGAGTCATAAACCTGAGAGTTTCATTTACTCATAACCTTTCCTATTTTGTCAGTGATTGTTCTTTACCTTTAGTCATACGAACTCATAAATAACTTACAGTGTTGAGGGTATGCAATTAAATAGGAAATAGGTTTAGCACTAGAAATATGGAAAGCATTCTGTTTACCTGAAAAAAACATGATTGTAGGCAATTAAATAGACAGAGGTAAATGTCAACTGGCAGATGTTCAGTGTTCTGTGTATGTTGGGAGTGGATTGCTGTGCTTCAGAAATGACTATTATATCAGCCTAGAGGAAAACAATATTTCAGAAAATTTCGTTAGTGTCATGAAGGAAAACTGTGGGGTGTCACTAACTGTGAGAAGGTATGATCCTTATAGGTGAGCAAACAAGCTTGGAACTCCAACTCTCCCTCATCAACTTTTGCTGCTGGAGCCAAATGACAATAGTCTCCAAGTGAGCCTGTTCCCTAAAGGTCTAAATAACAAATTTCATAATTCCTTCCTTTTTTATATTTATATTTTTTTTCCAAGACAGGGTTTCTCTGTATAGCTGTGACCATCTTGGACTTACTCGGTAGTCTAGGCTGGCCTCGAACTCACAGAGATCTGCCTGCCTCTGCCTCCCCAAGTGCTGGGATTACAGGCATGCAACACCATCTCCCGCTCCTTACATTTTTTAAAAATCAAACTCTTACTGATGAAGTTTAGAGATTTTTTTTAATCTGATGCATAGATCAACTATTTCTGTTTAATTAGATAATTTTTGGGGTCTACTTGTAAATGTACTTAAAGTCTTGTGACTTTGAATTACTGTGTTCTCTTAGCCCAGAATAGACACTATTTTCCACTAATTTCTACATGTTTTTAAAGGCTACAATTGTTTCTTGCATATTTAGAAATCCTTTCATGAGATTGGGTAAACACATTCAGTATGACCTCCGTGTGCTTCTAATTTTTACATATGTCACATTTATCCAACAAGGTGTGGCTTATTAATCTGCCTCTTGACACCAACTTCTGCTTTCTGGTAAATGTAGTTCCTGACATTGCCTCACTGGGAGAGGGTATCAGATAAAGTGACTGGTGAAATGAAATAAAACTGGACAACTCTACTCTGGGATAATTTAAATAGATCCATTTTACCTTAAGAAAGTTCTTGCTCTCTGTGTTAACTAGCAGTTAACTCTTTGACATCATTGGATTTAATTATACAAGTGAATTTAGGATTATTTGATTTGTTGATTTAGAAATACTTTTGACCAAGACCCACAGGAAAAATAAAAAAGCTCTGCACCTAAGCATCAAACATCTGAAACTCTTCCACAGTGAGAAACTTACTACTCAAAATTCAAACTATATGAAATACTACCTCATTATTTAAAGAAAACTAATGTCAAAATCAAACCAATAATAAACCAATAAAACAAAAACAGCTTTGTACTTACGCACAAAGACTATGTCAAGTTCCACTAATGGCTACTTCCTCTCATCCCATTTATTTTGCTGTCATATCTAACTTTTATGTATAAAAATGAATTCTTGAGAGGTGAATAACTTTCTCAGACATGTAAGTAGAAACACGGCTCTAAAATACTCGTAAATGGATATTTCCTTTTTCCTCTTCAGCATGATGTTAGCTGGCACCTTTTCTGAGAAGCTGTGGCTTTCTCGGTCATTTACTATCTGAAATGAGGCCTCTTGGGCAAAGTACTTTGGGTAATGAATTCAGTGAATCCACTAGCTACCCTCATATGGTCTTCATGAACAGGCCATAGTTTTGGGTAGGATATGTGTTTAAAGTACTCCTGTCCATAGGTCAACATTCAAAACTATTCACTCTTGAATTAAATCTGAGGAGGCTTCAGTCTAATGATGCGTAGTAAAATGTTCACAATAGACAGGAGAGTATAAAAAATATAATGAAAAACTTTCAGAGAAGAAAAGAAACTACAATAAAAAACTCAGAGTAGAAAACTGAGTATAATGTTATAAGTTTCCAATGCTGTTAGAAAGGCATGCCACTGAATTCTGAGATGAAAGTGGATGAACACTTAAAGTTATTTGATATGTCTTTTTAAGTTGAAATTATTAACATATTATATCTATTGCTGTATATTTTATTTTGCTAAATAATAAATATACTTTCTTATACTTAAAAATGTGAGTAATATGGTGGGTCATATTATTCGAATAAAGTCTTTCTGGGCCAGCCTAATGCATGAAATAGGCAGTCTTCCTTGGGCTCATGGTAGTATTGGTAAGTTGGGGAATGTAAAAAAGAACATATCATTTAAGAATATGATGACCCACATGCTTAAAGAATTATATTTCATTAAAGACAAACTCAAAACTAAATAATCAAGAATCACAGAATCAGAATTGTCTAACACATTGATCAATGGAAACATGGGGAATTTATAGAGAAACTAAACACATCTTTGAGAGATAAAATAGCATTCGGGCTACATAGAAGTTTAAAAGAATTCATTGATCCCTTATCAGTCATTTCAGTATAAATAAGTTGCATGAATACTACCATATAAATTTTCTCTTATCAAGTTAAAAAGTGATCATTTATTTTGAAGTTCAAGTTTTTGTTAACTCAATAACTGTTTACATATGAGTATTTTCATTTAACCATTTCATTCATGTGATATGCTACATATAGCCATCGGAGTGTGGTTTATTAATCTGTCTCTTGACACCAACTTCTGCTTTCTGGTAGCTGTAGTTCCTGTCATTGCCTCACTTGTAGAGGGTACCAGATAAAGTGACTGATGAAATGAAACAACACTAGACAACTCTACTCTGGAATAATTTAAATTAAATACAAACAATCCAGTGGCAGTCATCTTTTAACTTGGAATGAAACAAATAAAAAATTTAATGTTCTTTCCTATTCAATTAGTATTTTGCTTTCCTATATTTCAATAAAGAATATGTTATTAAAACATATTGAGCATAATAAGAAATTAAATGATCTATGCTAAATATTTTACTCTTCAAAGCATAAGGCATTTTTAAATGTTAAACTATAATGCTGCTAATATATTATTATTACATATAGTTTTTTATTTAGTAAGACAACATCACATTGCTGTCTTTTTGTTTCATTCAAAAACCAATGACACAAGATTTCAATGCAAAATTTACATAGACACACATAGATACATAGGTACACACATACACACACACATCTCATATAGTTAAGATAACTTCTACCAGTCAAAAAATGCATAGCCTATTCCAGGAGATGTAAATATCCATCCCATTGTCAACTCAGAGAGAAGCTGAGTACTTACGCGTACATCATGGACCCAGGACTGGGGAGGCTTCTATTCAGTCACCATCTGATCTCTATCAGCCGGGTCAGGGCTGGGAGGCTAGTAAATAATTACAGTCACTGGGGACAAGAAAGGAAACAAGTCAGACAGGTTTACTGACTGAGGTTTGCTGTCTTTCTATAGCCTGATAGGAGCAAGGTCGATTTGGTGCCAGCCATTGCCACACAATGAAGTAATTGTCAATACCTGCATGGAGAAGCTCCAAGCTGTAGAGGGATCAGTGTGCATGACTGGTGATGATTCAGAAGTCACACTTTTCCAGTTGGGGAGGTATGATCAGAATTGGGGTGTGGCCTCGGGGCTTTTTAAAGCAAAACAAACCACCAGAGCACACTAATGTGACTTCTTCCTTCATCATCGTCAGAAATTTTCCATTGCTTCCCCTTGAGGGAATCATGAAGTGTGGGAGGACAGAGTGGTCCTGAGTTTTGGATGAAAGCACCTCTACCTGTCTACTTGGTGGTGAGACTATGGACAGTCAGATTAGCTTATTGTTACTGACTTTCCCCACAAGCAATATAGTAAAATTAGTTTTGTCTAACAGTGGCCATTTTGGCTCTAAAAATAAAAATAAATTTCACTGAAAAAAATATTAAGACTTTCAATGTGGAAACAGAAAAAGTAAAACAAATGAAAATGTCATTCTCATTTCTCAGCATCAAAAATATTTTATTAGAGTTTAGTATCACAAATAACAGTAATTAAAAATGGTATACATATAATTACATAACTGGAGAATCTAGTCTGAATAGATGATTTTTTAATTGAATTATATAAAGTTACAGGGTAAATATTACAACTATAAGGTCTACGTTTACAGATTCAAAACCAAGCCAGACCTACCAGTATTGGTTTGTAACCACAATTATTTAGGCAGATACAAAGGACATAAGTTCAAGGCCTCACAGAGTGAATTCATAGGCCAGGCTAGGTAATTTAGTAAAAATCCAGTTCAGGATAGAAAATGAAAGCAGCACCGAGGGTGTAATTCATAATTATTAGAGTGTTTACCCATCAGGTGCAAGGACGGAGGGTTCAATCCCTAGTACCAAAAAGATGGACAGATAGATGATACATATATATATATATATATATATATATATACATACATACATACATTGATACATACATAGATACATAGGTAGATACATAGACAGAAAGACATATATCTATACATAGATAGATATAGATAGATAGATGGTAGATAGGTAGATGATGATGATGAAGATAGAAGATAGATAGATCATAGAAGAAAGGTAGATTATAGGTAGATGGGTAGATTAATTGATTGATTGATTGATTGATTGATTGATTGGTAAGTAAATGGGGCTAAGAGCCAGGAAACATTAAATGGAAAAACCCATGTATGACCACACTCATGCACACTAACATAAAAATGGAGAAAGATAAAAAAAAGTTGTGACTGTTTTTCTTAATTGTTCATACAGACCAATGCCTTCATCTAACACACCGCAAACACACATATTGAGATATTTTCACCATAATATTCTGCTAAGGTATTTAACAAATGGGAAAACTGAAACATATGGTTTATATAATTACTAATAATATAAAGACAGACATAATATAATTTTCAAAAGAAAATAATTTCTGAGTTTATAAAACTTAATGATTGCTTTAAATAGAGCAAACACTCTATTTTTATTATTATTTCCCGCCCTCTGCCAAAGGCTTGGTTGTGAGTCTTAATATCTGCTTTGATATATTGCTATATTGATTCTTTCAGAGGCCCTCTTTGATATGCTCCTGTCCTGTTGCTTGTTTTCTCTTCCATTCAATGTCCATCCCATTTGTTCATCTAAACGAGCATTGATCATACCAACCTGGGTCTCTTAATTAATAAAACAAGTCTTCATACTGAATCAGAGGTGGGAGGGAGTGGACCTTGAGAGGTTTAGGGTTCCATTTCCAGAGTGTTTGACTGCATACTGGAAATCATTTGTATTTTTTGAAGAAGGAAAAAAATAACTTACCCAATATATGGCTTAAACATGTTAAAATGTTTAACCCCTCTGAAGGTATTAAAGGCTGAAGTAGAAAGAATCTAAATTGTGTGTGTGTGCATATCCATGTGTGTTCTGATGTATAAAAGTGTGTGTGTATGTGTGTGTGTGCGCGCACATCTGTGTGTGTGTGAGAGAGAGAGAGACAGACAGACAGAGACAGAGACAGAGACAGAGACAGAGAGAGATGACGGGGGCCAGAAGACAACATCTGGCCATCATTCCTTACACTTCACATGCCTTGTTTTTAAAGATGAGCTTTCTCATTTGCCTGCACTTCAACAAGTAGGTTGGGATGGTGGTCAGCAAGCCTCAGGAATCATCCTTCCTGTGCCTCCCAGGATAAGGGCCTGTGTGTCACCCTACCAGGCTTTGCTTCATGTGGGTTGGGGGATCGAACTCAGGTCTTTGACTTTGTCAGCCAAGCACTTTAGATTGAACCATATCCTGAAGTCAGAAGTGTAATTTTTAATTGATTTTAGTTATGCGTATGAGTGTTTGGCCTGCGTGTGTGTTACTTTATCACATGTGTGTCTGGTAACAGTGGAAGTCAGAAGGTGGTATGGAATTCCCTGGATCTGGAGTAAGGGATGGTTGGAAGCCACCATGTGGGTGCTGAGAATTAAACTTGTTTCCTCTATAGAAGCAGCAAGTGCTCTTGACCATGATTCATCTCTCCAGCTGCCAGGAATCTGTTTTTTTTCTTTTTTAATTATTTTATTTTTATTAATTACTGTTTATTCACTTTGTATCCCAGCTGTAGCCCCTTCCCTATCCCCTCCCAATCCCACCCTTCTTCCCTCTTCTTCTCCTATGCCACTCCCCCAGTCCACTGACATGGAGGTCCTCCTTCCCTTCCATCTGACCCTAGTCTATCAAGTCTCATCAGGACTGGTTTCTTTGTCTTTCACTGTAGAACAGTAAGGCTGCCCTCCCTCCCCAGACAGAGGTGATCAAAGAACCAACCACTGAGATCATGTCAGAGACAGTCCCTGTTTCTATTATTGGGGAACCCTCTTGGACACTGAGCTGCCATGGGCTACTTCTGTGCAGGGGTTCTAAGTTATCTCCATGCATGGTCCTTGTTTGGAGTATCAGTCTTACAGAAGACCCCTGCACCCAGATTTTTTGGTTCTGTTGATCTCTTGGTGGAACTCCTGTCCTCTCCAGGTCTTACTATCTCCCCTTTCTTTCATAAGATTCCCTGCACTCTGCAAAAAGTTTGGCTATGAATCTCAGCATACGTTTTGATACCCTGCTGGGTAGAGTTTTTCAGAGGCCCTCTGTGATAGGCTCCTGTCCTGTTTCCTGTTTTCTCCCTCTTCCGGTGTCTGTCTCCTTTGCCTTTCAGAATGAAGATTGAGCATCTTACCCAGGGTTCTCCTTGATTACCTTCCTTCGGTGTACAGATTTTAGTGTGGTTATCCTATATTGTATGTCTAATATCCATTTATAAGTGAGTATATACCATGAGTATCTTTCTGCTTCTGGGATACCTCAGCTTGAAAACTGAAATTTGAGTCTCACTTGCAACAAACTTTCCTCTTGGCCCAGTCTTTCAAATTACAGTTTATTCACTTTGTATCCCAGCTGTAGGTCCCTTGTCATGCCCTCCATATCCCACGCTCTGTCCCTCATCTCCTTCTAAGCCCCTCCCCAAGTCCACTGATAGGGGAGGTCCTCCTCCCCTTCCATCTGACCCTAGCTTATCAGGTCTTATCAGGACTGACTGCATTGTACTCCTCTGTGGCTTGGCAAGGCTGCTCCCCCTTCAGGGGTAGGTGATCAAAGAGCCAGCCACTGAGTTCATGTCAGAGACAGTCCCTGTTCCCCTTACTAGGGTACCCACTTGGATAATGATATTCCATGGGCTACATCTGAGCTTGAGATTTTGATCTTACCCATTCTGATGGGTATAAGGTAAAATCTCAGAGTCATTTTGATCTCCATCCCTCTGATGGTAACAGGACAGTAGCCTACCACAGAGGGCCTCTGAAAGACTCTACCTAGCAGTGTATCAAAGCAGATGCTGAGACTCATAACCAAACCTTGAGCAGAGTGCAGGGAATCATATGAAAGAAGGGGGAGTTAGCATTACCTGCAGAGGATAGGAGCTCCACAAGGACCAAATATATTTGGGCACAAGGGTCTTCTATGAGACTGTTTCTCCAACCAAGGACCATGTATGGATATAACCTAGAACCCCTGCTCAGATGTAGCTCATGGTAGCTCAGTAACCAAGTGGGTACCCTAGTAAGGGAAACAGGGACTTTTTCTGACATGAACTCAATAGTGGGCTCTTTGACTTCCTCCCCCCTCCCCCGAAGGAAGAGCAGCCTTGCTAGGCCACAGAGGAAGACATTGCAGCCAGTCCTGAAGAGACCTGAAAAGCTAAGATCAGATGGAAGGGGAGGAGGACATCCCCTATCAGTGGACTTGGAAAAGGGAAAGGAGGAGAAGAGGGAGGGAGGGAGCTACAGCTGGGATACAAAGTTAATAAACTGTAACTAAAATTTAAAAAATAAAATAAAAAAGAATTTCATATTTGGGTATTCTAATTTTATATAGAATTAGACATTTTTTACTTGGGAGTTTATGGAGGGATTATTGTTTCTTTGTTTTGTTTTGTATTTTTCTGCTCTAATTTCACTGCTTCTTAAAAAGCTGTTTAAATTTTTTATCACATCTTGATTTACCTTTATCAGGTAATACACATATAAATATGCATCCATTTCTTTTGGATTTCCTAACATAGAGGGATATGAGTTCTTAAGACATGTTCATAAGATTTCAAGAATTTCATTGGTATTATTCCAAACTCTCCCTTCCCCCTTTAATTTTATTAGTTTCTGGCTTCTCTCTTTCTTTTGACTAATTTGGCCAAGGGTTTGTCATTATTGTTTATCTTTTCAATAATCCACTCTTAATTTCATTAGTTTTCTTGAATATTTATTTGTTTATGTTTCATTAATTTTGACCCTGATTGTAATTCATTAATCTCAATTAATTAATATTAAGTTATTTTGTCCATTGTGATCCAGCTAAATGTAGCCACATGCCAGGTATGAGAGAAATAGTAATTATTCCAAAGGGAATAGAAAACATTCAGCAGCACTGAAAATCTGATTCCATTATCTGAAACTCATTTATTTTCATTCTTTTAATTATACTACCAGAAAAAAATATCCCAGAAGCAGAAAGACATACATGGTACATACTCCCTTATATGTGGATATTAGACATATAATATAGGACAAACATACTAGAATCTGTACACCTAAGGAAGCTAAGCAAGGAGGACCCTGGGTAAAATGATCAATCCTCAATCAGAAAGGCAAACAGGACAGATATAAGAAGAGAGAGAAAACAGAGAACAGGACAGGAGCTTACCACAGAGGACCTATGAAAAGCTCTTCCCAGCATGATATCAAAGCAGATGCTGAGACTCATAGACAGACTTTGGGCAGAGTGCAGGGAATTTTATGAAAGAAGGGGCAGATAGAAAGAACTGGAAGGGACAGGAGTTCTGCAAAGAGAGCAACAGAACCAAAAAATCTGGGTCCAGGGGTCTTTTCTGAGACTGATACACCAACAAAGGGCCATGCATGGAGATAACCTAGAACCTCTGCTCAGATGTAGCCCATGGCAGCTCAGTATCTACCTGGATTCCCTAGTGATGGGAACAGGAGCTGTCTCTGACATGACCTCAGTGCCTAGCTCTTTGATCACCTTCCCCTGGTGGGGAAAATAGCCTTACCAGGCCACAGAGGAGGACAACGTAGACAGTCCTGATGGGACCTGATAAGCTAGGGTCATATGGAAGGGGAGGAAGAGCTCCCCTATCAGTGGACTTGGAGAGGGCATAGGAGATGAGGGATGGGGGAGTGAGGTTCGGAGGGAATGAGGGAGGAGGCTAAGCTGGTATCGAAAGTGAATAAACTGTAATTCCTAAAAGAATAAATAAATTTAAAAATTTTTAAAGAAAAAAATTATGTACATATAGATAAACTCTGAAAAATAGAACCTGTTATTGTAATATAATAACTTGTGAACTGCAAGTTCAGTTTGTAAAACTCCTTTCATTATATTCTCAGGATCTTGACAGTTTACAAACTGATTATCTTCCCAAAATGCTCTCACCAATGTTCTCAAAAGAGGAAATAACTTAATAGAAAAAAAAGAGCTTAGTAACATATATTATGCTTGATTCATATGGTGGTTGAAATGTAAGAATGTGTTTTGTGGGTTATGGAGGGATAGTCGGTGTCTGTAGATTTGATTTACAATTGCCATCTTCAAAAAGGAAAAGGTCTTGAATCTACTATGCAACTTGTTGGGCAATTAGAATGTTGCCAGGTAGGACAGAAAAACAAAACTAAGGAAAAATCTTTTTTAATTTTTTTATTAATTGTACTTTATCCATTTTGTATCCCCCCAGTAGCTGCCCTTCCAACTTCTCCCTTCCTTCCCCTTCTCCAAGCATGCCCCACCCCAAATCCACTGACAGGGGAGGTCTTCTTTACCTTCCTTCTGAGCCTAGTCTATTAGGTCTCATCAGGAGTGGTTGCATTTTGGCCTGGTAAGGCTGCTTCCCCCTCAGGGGGAGGTGATCAAAGAGCAGGCCAATCAGTTCATGTCAGAGACAGTCCCTGTACTATGGAACCCACTTGGAGGCTGAACTGCCATGGGCTGCCTCTGTGCAAGGGTTCTAGGTTATCTCCATGCATTCTACTTGGTTGGAGTATCAGTGTCAGGAAAGACCCCTGTGCTCAGATTTTTTTGGTTCTGTTGTTCTCATTGTGGAACTTCTGTCCTCTCCAGATCTTACTATTTCTCACTTCTTTCATAATATTCTCTTCATGGGTTGTTTTCAAAATATGGTGTTCATATATTCTCTCAGAACAGAGTGATAGCCTCAAAATCAAATGCTGTAGTTTAAGATGGCAAATAATCTTGTGCCACACAGTGAAGTATAGTGAGGTTTCCTGGTCCCCAACAAAGAGTGTAGATGGTTTTCCATCGTCGGAAAAAGCAGATGCCCTCATTCATTAGAATTGTCAATGAACAAGGAATTCAATGTGTGCACGTAAGTATGTAACAAGAATTACTGAAAAATAAAATTCATACACTTGAAAAAAAAGCAAAGACGATTATATTAAGGGTTTGGAGGAATGAAAGGAAAGGATAAAATGATTTAATTTATTCGAATTTCCAAATATTAAAGATATAATTAAAATTGAAAAGAGAAGTAACTACACATCATGACTTCCTGTATAGTCAATTTATAGAACGCTGTAAAACAACGAAGAAGCCAGTGTGATTCTGAGAGGTGACTTTTTCCCTGAACTGGGAAGCTCCATGCAGGGAGTTTATTTCCCAAGTAAATACAGGTGTTCCTCCTCAAGATCTAATCAGTTTCTTGGTCCATAGGAAACACTGCTTTTTTTTCTTACCCCTAAAAATATTTACTATTTGTATGTGTTGTGTGTAAAGTGGGAGATATGAAGGAGGAGGGAGGGTGCACTCAAACCTAGGTGTATGTGTGGAGGCTGGAGGTCAAAGTTAGGAAAACATCTCTCTCCTTCTACCATGGGTTCTGGAAATAGCTGCCATGTGTTCTCTAACATTTGTGGTTGATAACTTAGACTCTTTATAAATGTGTGTTTGCATTGGAGTAGGCATAGAAACCAGAAAATGAGGAAATGGTAATGAGGTAATGTTTCAAGAAAATTGAACATTAGTGATGTGAAGGAGGCAAGAGGAACAGAAAGAGATAAAAGGGTAAGGGAAGAGGGCAGAGTAGAAGAGAGAGTATGTGGAAGAATAATAGTGAAGATACTGAAATGTCATATGGAAATCGACTATTGTAGAAGCTTACTAAAATATATACATAAACACATGTAAAGGGAGTTTAAAAGTCATGATCCTATAATGATGATCACTGTGCCTCTTCCAGATACCAAAAACTATTAAACAAAAAGCCCAGGGCCAAGTATGAGTTACGTGTTTTCTTGTTGGATGATGGAATTCCACAGACCCCATAAACATTAAAAGCAATTGCTGTTCATAATTGCCCTTTAGAACCTGATAGTATGGCATTTATGCCTATGGTACTGCATATCAAACTCATACTCTAACAGAAGCTTTATCCCTACTCGCTAGCTGAAAGTTTCTATATACCAGAATTAGTGGACATACGCAGTATTAGCTAGACAGGGTAGGTCATTGCCAACATGAACTCACAGGATATGTGAATGTGTACATATGCTCTATTCAAGAGGAATCTAAAAAAAAATCCCAGCATAGACTGCAGAGGGGATCATAAGATCCATCCCTAGCTAAGGAGCCATTGGAAAGTGATAGCTGCTTGGAGAAGAAGTCAGTTTTAAAGTACCTAACCTGTGATTGATATAAAAATAAATAAATTACATTTAAAAAAAGATGAAGCCACCCCTGATGAGACCTAATAGACTAGGATCAGAAGGAAAGAAAAGAAGACCTCTCCTATCAGTGGACTTGGGGAGGAACATGCATGAAGAAGGGGAAGGAAGGGAGGGATTGGGATGGGAGGAGGGAGGAAACTACAGGGCGGGGGATGCAAAGTGAATAAAGTGTAATTAATAAAGAAAAGAAGAAGTCAGTTTTATATCAAGGACCTATCTTTAAGATGCTACCCATTACTCCAGTTGGTCTCAGGCAAATGCATATATGGGCAAAATTGAGGTTCTCAGTGGGCTTTAAAAATGCACATAAAGTTGGGAGAGGAAAGTCATTGGGAAGACAGGGGAGCAGCTGGAGGAGAGATGGATTTGATCAAAATAAATGCATACTTAAAAGTTTCGAACAAACAAAAAAACCCAGAATTTCCAAAACGATCCTGTACAACAACAGATCATCTGGAGGTATCTCCATCCCTGCTCTCAAGCTGTATTACAGAGCAATAAAAAAAAAATACATGATATTGGCATAGAAGCAGAAAGGTGGATCGATGGAACCGAATAGAAGACCCAGAAATAAATCCACACACCTATGAATACTTGATTTTTGACAAAGAAGCCAAAACCATTCAATGGAAAAAAGACAGCATCTTCAACAAACGGTGCTGGTCCAACTGGATATCTACATGCAGAAAATGAAAATAGATCCATATTTTTCACCCTACACAAAACTTAAGTCCAAGTGGATCAAAGACCTCAACATAAAACCAGATACACTAAATTAGTTAGAAGAAAAAGTGGGGAAGAGCCTAGAACTCATTGGCACAGGAGACAACTTCCTGAACAGAACACCAACAGCACAAGCTCTAGGATCAACAATCAATAAATGGGACCTCATGAAACTGAAAAGCTTCTGTAAAACAAAGGACACTGTCGTCAGAACAAAATGACAGCCTACAGACTGGGAAAAGATCTTCACCAACCCTATATCTGACAGAAGGCTGATATCCAGAATATATAAAGAACTAAAGAAGTTAAAAAGCAATAAATCAAGCAATCCAATTAAAAAATGGGGTACGGAGCTAAACAGAATATTGAATGACAGAGGAATACTTAAAAAGATGCCCAACATCCTTACCCATCAGAGAGATGCAAATCAAAATGACCCTGAGAATTCGCCTTACACCCATCAGAATGGCTAAGATCAAAAACTCAAGTGACAATACATGCTGGAGAGGTTGTGGAGAAAGGGGAACCCTCCTCCATTGCTGGTGGGAATGTAAACTTTTACAACCACTTTGGAAATCAATCTGGCGCTTTCTCAGACAATTAGGAATAGCGCTTCATCAAGATCCAGCTATACCTCTAGGCATATGTCCAAAAGACGCTCAAGTATACAACAAGGACATTTGCTCAACCATGTTTGTAGCAACTTTATTCGTAATAGCCAGAACCTGGAAACAACCCAGATGTCCATCAACAGAGGAAAGGATACAGAAATTGTGGTACTTTCACACAATGAAATACTACTTAGCAATTAAAAACAAGGAAATCATGAAGTTTACAAGCAAATGATGGGATCTAGAAAAGATCATCCTGAGTGAGGTATCCCAGAAGCAGAAAGACACACATGGTATATACTCACTTATAAGTGGGTAGTAGACCTATAAGATAGGATAAACATGCTAAAATCTGTACACCTAAAGAAGATAAACAAGAAAGTGGACCTGGGGTAAGATGATCAATCCTCACTTAGAAAGACAAATGGGATGGACACTGGAAGTAGGAGAAAACAAGTAACAGGACAGGAGCCTACCATAGAGGGCCTCTGAAAGACTCTACCTAGCAGTGTATCAAAGCAGATGCT
>CM053743.1:23764086-23781792 GCA_028658305.1 Pachyuromys duprasi | reverse complement strand
AAAATGATGAGACAGAAAATATGTGAAGGAACTGGAGAAAGGGGAGAGATTCCAATTCAGATGACAACAGAAATATTCTCTTGATCATGTGATTAATGTTTACATGATTCTTAATGAAAACATATAACCTACTTTTTATATGAATATATATATATTAGTTGCTTTACATACTTCTTATATGGCTATGTTTTTCTTTTTTAATTATTGGATAATTATATTAGTAGAGTTCTTGTTCTTCAGTGGAAGAAGTTGTGCTTAGTCCTGATACAACTTCGTATGTTGGGCCAGGTTGGTATGAAGGGGTGCTCTCCTTTTCTCAGGAAAAGGGGGATGGGGCAAGAGTGTGGGAGGGTGGGACCTGGAAGAGATGAGAAGAAAAGACTTGACACTAAGATCTATATGGGATGCTGCCCTGGATCACCTCACCTACATAGCGTTTTCTAGCACTATCCATTTATTTATAAATTTTGCTTTACAACTGAACAATATTTCATATTAAGGAAGAAGTTTTAAGTTGAAAGAAGGATGGGAGGGTAGAACAGAAGTAAGGAACAACTAACACTGATAATGTGAAAGAGATGTATGAAAATCTATCTTTTTGTAAGTGATATGTGATTTTTTGTATTCATATAAAACGGTTTAATTGTAATTATCCTACACAGGCAATTATGCTCATCCGAAAAGCCATAGTTTGCTCAATAAAGAGCCCAGTGGCACATACAGGAAACCTCCCCCAAGTTGTTAGTCAGAGACATCTCAAACAACAAAAACCATTGTCTATGCTCCTGGTTGGATAACAGAACTTGATGATAGCTTTCTATTGTTAAAGACTAGACAAACTTTGGAGACAAAACAAGAGAAATCAAGCTGGTACTGACCAGGAAGCTCCCTCCATGCTGACTGTCTTTCACAGTATTAGAGTGTGCTATGTAGCCTTCTTGGTGAGAACTATCATCAGTCTTGTTCAGCTTTGAACTACAATAATGTCTGGTGTGGTAAGCAAAGCATAACCATGGGTGAAATGATGGTGCACATGTTATGGGGGTACCCAAGCATTCTCTGGATGGATTGAAGACCATTTCCATAGGAGGAAACACAAGCATGGCACTGCAAATAGGCCAAGAACTCATGGTTGGGGAGTTCTTGGGCCCCAGGGAGAACCTATTACAATTATTTTGCCAAATGAACACAATATCAAAATGTTCTCTATATTCACATTTTTCTACTCTTAGATTTGTGCAGCTCTCACTAGTGAAGTACTCTTGTGGGTGGTAGTCAATGTAAAAACACACAAGTCATCAGGTCCGGAGGATAGGTGACTGTGAGTATTCATGCAGAAGTGGGACAGCATCATCACAACCACTACCAAGGCCTAGAAACTATTCTGGAAGAGTGAAAGAAAAAAATTGTATGAGCTAGACACTGTGGAAAATCAGAGTGAACAAAGCCTTTTGGACATGACTGATTGCTGTACTCATGAACCCATGAGTACAGTGGTTGCCTATACTAGACTTGCACAATATTGCGACAATTGGCTTTCTAGCTTAGCAGGTGAAAGTGTTCATAAGCATGGTATAGGGGTACCCAAGCATTCTCTGGATGGATTTAAGACCTAATGGTACAGTCTTTGCCCTGCTTTGAGCTCACTGCTTTATTTCTGTCTTGAACCCTTTGTATCTGTGCAGGATAGTTTGAGAAATTAGAATCAGTTTCAATACAAAACAGTAAGCATTGATCAGATCAAAATGAATTCTCCTTACAACCATGATGGCCTTCATCATTTCGGGTAATGTTGAGACAGAATATGACTGAATCTACTCTCAGGACTTTGTAGAATATTCTCCTATTCCGGCAATTCCAAATTTATATCTCCCTCACCTGTGATTGGATCTTTATAGATACCCACTAATGGTTTTGTTTTGTTTTCTCACCGCAGTCTTGCTCAACTGGATTTTAAACAAATTTTAATCATCTACTATATACCTGACTTGTACAAAGGCCAACATGTTAAATATGTTGCCAGGGTGCTTTTAGAGAATGTAGTCTTTGGCCCCTGGTGCTTTTCTTAGTCAGTGATACTACACTTTGTTTCAATTACTTGCTTTCCAAATTCATAGAGCATTCTTGATTCACAATTCACTTTCATTTCTTTACATCCAGCCAAAATTTTAGTAATCATTCCTTCTTTGTTTTGTTCATGTAGTCTCTTTCTATCCAAACTAGTTTATAATTTTAGAACAATATTATAGCACAACTTTACGACCATTGCTCTTTTCTCCACGCTAATCCAAAATTAATTATCTGTGCACTCACATATGAGCCTTGGTCAGAGGATTAAAAACAGCTTTCTTTAATGACATGACCCTAGTAGGTCAACTACACACCAGTAAGTCCCCATTCTTAAAAATAGTTGGGCAACACAAACTGAGAGAGGTGAAAAAAGACTCAAAATTGGGTGAGTGGGATGTGAAATGGATATGAATGGAGTTGGGGGACAATGAATATAAAATATGTCTTATGAAATTATCAAAAAAGGTAATAAAAACATTCTCTGAGATATTTTCATAGATTCTTATTTTTTTACTTTATCCACAATTTGCTTGTTTTGGTTTGAATAGTAAATGTTTATCATTGGCTCATATATTAGAAATTGCTCTCCAACTTATGACAGTATGATAGGATTTCCCAAAAACTGTGTTGGAGGTAGGTCACTACAGGCATTAATGTAAAGGGTATCTTGATGGAGTCCTTGCTTGCTCTCTCTGCTTCCTGTCTTCTATAAAGTGAAAAGGCACCACCTGCCTCTCCCACCATCATGTTCTGCCATACCATATGGCGCTGTGGGCTCTAAATCATGACCTCTAAAACCATGACCTAAAGCATATCTTTTTTATCTTATTTTTTTCTGACAAGTATTTTCTCACACCAACAACAATTCAAGTATGCATGCCTAAATGAAATTCAAAGTCCTCTACAAAGCAAATTCTTCCCAATTCATTTTCCACAATACGTCGACCATGAACTTTCAAGTCTTACTACACTTTGTCATGCTTAAACCATGTAATACACATTTTAACATTGTAATTTCTCTTCTGTTATCAGTCTCCATCTTATTGAGGTGTCCTCTCTATAATTTTGTCTCATTTAAATATACCTCTGTAAAAGCCCAGCTTAATTACCACTGTTTATTTAAACCTTTAGTAGCTTGGGGAGCAGTTTAAGTTGTTTATATACACCCAAGCACACACACACACAGAGAGAGAGAGATTCAAATCCTTATTCTGCCAATAATTTTGTGATCCCTGTTAAAACATTTGATCTTCTTGGGCTTCAGTTTCTTCACCCATATAAGAAAGATGAAAATATCCTCTGTCTTTAGAACAGTTTGAGTAGCAAATTAAATAATAAATGTATTTGGAATATCAAGAGCAACTACTTAATAATCGTCACAGCAGCAGCAGTAATTTAAGCAACGGTACTATAATCCTCTTCTGGTAGACTTTTCTATTATTCATAAAAAGTGACACAGAATTTTGGACTTTAATGAGATTCAAATTTCTGTCTCTGATAGCACCTTATGGTGTTCTAGATCTGTCTCTTCAATACCATTTAAAAAAAATACAACAAAGAGCAAAAACTGGATCTTTTACTTTTTATTTTTCTTCTAGTGTGACATTTAGGCCCAGAGTAGTAAGTCCTTTAAAAGAAAGTGATTGACTTATTCCTCTTCTGCTTCACACTGTAGTATATATTTACTCTGTGCGTGAGTGAAGTCTGGATGTGGGAAAAGGATCTTCTTCACAGCTTTCCACAAATTCAATTAAATTACTATGTCCAGAATTCTTCCAGGCTTTATTATTCTTTCTTTACTGTGGAATCCAGGAATCAGGTGATAAATTTGACTAAAATCAGGATGGTCCTTTCTTCTAAATAAGACTTTGCGTGTTTTATCACTAACCTGTTGAGGCATTTGCAGTGGCTTATCTAAATATTCAGAAGTGATCAAAGAAATATCTATTGCTCCTATAAAAATACTGGCATGCCAAGATTAATACCAGGTGTGATAAAAGCAGTTTGTTCTACATAGAGGATACACACAACCTTTAAAGAATTGAAAAAATAAGGAAACAAATTAAAGTTGGTGTGGTAATTATCACTCTGCACCAGCAATGCTAAGCAACATCACTGATAAAACAGTCCTTCCTGCTGAAGGTGGACCACTCCCACAGACACCCAACAAGCATGCTACCTCCCAGATCGCCATCTGAAAATCATCCTTATAGAAACCTTACCTTTTCTGGTCCCTATGAGGATTCTAAAAATACCTTAGATCAACTTTAAAGACAAAACAAAACAAAACAAAAAAAGAAACAAAAAAAAATCTTATCACCAAGTTCAGGCTTGGTGGCAAGTAGCTTGACCTGTGACGCCATCTTGCAAGACCAGCTTTTTGTGCTATGTTCTACCATAAAAATACGCTTCACATCAAAGAGCACTATCGGAGGTACAAATATGTACTTCATAAAACGGTCGTATTTTTTACTAATAGTTAGTGAGACTGATTTTGAAAAGTATATTGCTCTTATTTGGTGTTTAATCACACAACTGGGAATCATAAAGAAAGATTTGTAGGGTGAACTAAGTACTGCTGTGGGCTGTTGTCAACTAGTTTTCATTCAAATCAGATATCGGCTAGACTCTTGGATAAGGGTAAACACTGAGGCCTTTGATTTATGTCATTTGATACAGGAGGCATAGGAGACAGGGATAATAGAATGCAGACACTAATAGGCAGGTTGAGGAGTGGATATCATCCAGTGATACCTCATCTTTGTCCTTCTGAGTTTCTTTCTCCAAATCTAACACTGCCCTGAATACTGTCTCTCAGTTTCTCCTTGACTCTATCTACAGCACATTTACTTTTCTCACTGAATTATGGCCACTTGCGTTGTCAATTCCAAACACACAGAACACTGAAGCTATTTGATCTCTATCCTTTTTGAAACCTTGTGTTTTGTTTCGCCTGTCTCCAGTGAGTATACTAATTCCTTGGTTATCTCTCTCACTGTCTATGCATAATTCAGGGTGCCTGTCACTGGAGGTGTCACTCTGTACCCATAGCTCATGAATGAAACCAGCAATGATGCAATTTCTGCTGGTCAGGATTTCCTCTTGAAAGCTATAGTTACATGCCCAATTAGCAGCAAGATGTGAGGTTTAAACTTCATGACACATCTGCTACATTACAAATTATTCTCTCTTATCTACACTTTGTCTTAGGTTAGATACCAGTTACAGACATGGGCAGTCATTATCATTTCCAGAATGTTATTACAAGCAACTAAAAGTTTGTCATCTAACCTTAGGTAATGGTTTGCAGATAATGGGTTGGTATTGGTTCTGCACAGTCATACAAATATTTCATCCCAAGTGAACTGAAGTTAAACATATTTCCAGAGGACTGTATGGAATAATCATAGTTAAATATATGTTCTTCTTTTTAATAGGTAGTATTAACCCAGACTTTTGTTTTTAACAGTCTGTTTGTCTTAATGATACTGTAATGTTATGACAAGACAGAACAAAAAGACATTCAGGGACTGAAGAACTAATGAGGAGGAATGCTATTTGCAGGAGATGTGATTTTCCACATGAATATTTGAGTATGAGAAAATTGACACACTGATTAAACAATTCAAAGTGACTTTATACAACCAAGAAATGTGTCAGGTTTAATAATTTTACAAGTAGCTGGGTTTTTTTCATTTACAAAGGGGTCATATTAATGCAAGCTAAAATATTATTTTATATGTGAAAGAGGGTGATATATAATTATTTAAACATTATAATAATTTAATGTAAAAGTTCATAGTAGTTTTAAGATTGGAAAGAAGGTGAGTAGTGTAAAAATAGTAAAAAGAAAGAAATAGATGGAAAATAATATAAGAAAAAAAAAAGAAACCTAAAAAAATCTGGAGTTTAAATTTCAGAATGTTCTCAGGTCAAAGCGTTTGACTATTTTTTTGTTTGTTTGTAATCCATCAGAGTCACCAGATGAAATAGCAATATTACCTTAAAAATCACAAATATAAGGGTATGTAATGTATATGCTGTGAGGCACATAGAAAAGATACATACAGTATATGTATTTACCCACATATATAAAGATAGATAGATATTCGTGCATACACACACACATACACACAGGGCAGCAAAATTGATTTTCAGCATTGTATTTGCCAATCTCTAATTTATGGCCAAAGTAACATTGATCTAGTGAAATGAAGCCTTCCTTGTGTGCAGAAAAAGTAGACAAAAGTTTCAAAGATTGCTGTTTAGGTTTGATATAAATACTCCCATATTTGCCCTCAAGGTTAAAGGCTGTACACAGCTGTGTGTGTGCAGAATTAGAAAATAAGGGACAATAGAGTTGAGAGAACTTTTGCTGAGGAAACTGAGCACAGTTTCTGAATTAGCAGCGTGAAACATGCCATGTTTTTCTTCTTTCTCTGGCTCTCTTATTTCATGTGTGTCATGAGGGGATTCAGGATACAAGGTTTTCAGTATTCTTCTCTACTCTAAAATAATTACACTTCCATGATAAACCAGTGTACGAGAAGTACATCACTACTCCTGCTCCTTAGCAAGTATAGATTGTTACAGGTTCTCAGCACAACTGTGGAAATGATGGAAATGTAAAGAGCCCCTAGTTGGTACATCAGCATTCATTACAGTTAAAATACACCCCTGGCATGTAGTGTCATAGCCTTTGAAGGCTCTGGTCCCCATAGTCATCAGCTGCATCATCGGGATGCTGAATGCCAGATGGGTTAGTCACTGGGTGAAAAAGAACAGTAGCACTTTTGTGGGGAAATATATATATATAATTTAATCTAGCTGTAAAAGTAATATATCAACACTCTATCATTACACAGTCTTTTCATGACTGACTTTTCTTTTGTAAGGAAGTAAACCTGACTTTTTCACACACTTTGGTTGTTAAGACCTGTTCACACTCCTGTAATTCATTGAGAAACTATGGATTTTGTAAACCATCAACATTTACTATATTAGCAATTTAAACAAGAAAGTTACAGTACCAATTAATTTATATAGGATTACACTAACAAATATCTCTTTTTTTAAAATTAAGTTTTCCCAAAACTAATAGATCTCATTTTCAATATAAAGGGCATGCTTTGGTTTTCCCTCAAATTTGAAAGGTATTGATTTCTTAGCAGTTTTTAGTAACATAGAATTTTTAACAAATTGTCTTATATAAATGTAAGTCTAATATCTACACCACATCACTTTTTATTTGCATACTCATTCATATGAAGCACATTACATTTCATTCATACTCATACTTCAGCATATACAAAAAGTACTGAAACATGCTTTTGTGTCACTCAGAACATTTGTAAGTATCTGAACCTATGATCAATATTAATAAATTAACAGTCTGTACTGCGTTGTGAATAGCAGACAGTATCCGTGTTTTTATTCATTGTGGCTTTTGCTAGTACAGTAAAAATAGAAACTGTCATTTCTATTGCTGTAAAATAGTTTCGACATCAGCAACCCATGAGAGTCTCAGCATACCTCAGAGGCACACGGTACAAGTCTGAGAAGTGTCAAATTAAAACAATTCAAATAAGATACCACTATACACTGCCCAAGATACTTAATTTACTGAAAATGAATTTATTGACAATAAATCAAAGCATAAACTTATTCATTAATGTTTGAGTAGAGAAGAGTTTGAATGGAAGAACATTTTAAAGCAATCCCAAGAATTCCTAAAATCACAGCCACAAGAAGCTAACACAAAGCATAAGAGAGAAAATACAAGCACGGTTTTGAGTATGTATTAATCCTTGTACTGTTTTCCATACCTTTTGGCTTTTTTATGTTGAAATTGTTTCCTTTCTTACATAGCATGTGCTTCTTTGATTTGCAGTTCTTGAAAATGATGCTGGAAAGAAAACTCTGGAATCCTCTGTCTGAGAGCCAGTGAAGACATACACCTGTTCTTAAACTTAACCCTTTACCTCTGACTCAGCCATGGGCCACAGAGTCAATCAAAAGGGCTCTTGCCAGGAAGCTAATCACGTGTCTTCTCTCCTTAGCCAACCATGAAGCCATACTATAAACAGCAGCTGCTCAATCGAGACATTCATCTAGCAGCCTATACATACCACTGTCATTATTTGTGGCTCTTTGCCAGATGGCTCCAGAAGAGCAAATAACCCATCAGGTTTCACAACTTTCAAAACATAGAAAGGAAACATTGTATTTTTATATATGGGTTATATATATTATTTATCTATAAATTATAATTTATAGATAAATAATATATATATCCCATCCAAAGCAAAACTGATCAATGATGGAGAAAATATCTTTATTTCTGGAAATATTTTTGTTGTCATTTATATGCCTTTATGCTCCTAAAATGAACTAGCAAGAAGTCTTCCTCAGATGTAGCACTTTGCTACTAGCTACATTTTATTTTCTTTAATTCTCTTTACTCTTGAGAATTTAACAACATGTATACAATGAAACATGTTCTAATCTCATCCCACCTTCTCTAACTCCCCTTATTTCCCCTATGGCCTCTCCTTAACTTCTTTTCTTTTTTTTTTTTTTACTTTTTGAGTAACTCACTAAATTCAATTAGTTCTGTCTATACCTGCATGGGAGTGGAGCCATCATTGGAGCACAGAAAATCTCCTAACAGTCCTAGTCTTTCGTTTTGGACATCTATCTATAACAATGTGCAATACATTTCTTTTCTTTATAAATAATTCCTCCTGTGGCACAAAACAGACCACTGTGGGCACCAACAATCTGAAGGCATGAGGAGATCTTTGCCCTACACAAATAACTGTTAAATGTGCCTTTAGTGTTTGATCCTAGGAGGGAAAATTATAACCAGACCTGGACTTTAAATTGTTGACGATTATCAATGAGAATAATCTTAAACTATGATCTACTACATTATCAATGTAGCTTTTGTGGTGGTGATTTACCTAATACTTAACAGATGAAAGAGTGAGTCATAAGACACCCTAAATTTTTCATTGTGGTGCAGTACCCCGAATACCTTTCCCAGTCCTCCACTTCCGCCCACTTATGAAACCTTTCAAATTCTTTGTGTTTGGCTTTCACATATCTTCCTTGTCACATTTATTCTAATCTACTTCCTTTGTTTAAAATGTTATCTATATATTGATGATTGTCAGACAACTGTTTTTCAATCCTGACATCTCTGAGTTCTGGGCTTGCATATTTAAATCTCACATAACATTTTCACTGGAATTTCAAATTGCAACTTATTCTTCATGTCGTTAATTTATAATTAATTAACCTCTCTGGCAATTTCACAACTACTTCTTTCTCACCCTTCACAGTTTCAGGAAATTGCAATTTTCTTACCCACTGGCCATGACAAGAGTGTGGAGAATCAGGCACTCCTCAACAGTTGACCTTGGCGATGGGAGAACACAGCTTCCCATGCTGCCAAAAGAACAGACCCTCCTTTCAAACATCTGAGTTTAAAAAGAATGACATGTTTTTTAAGCCTAGCCTTTCTCCTTCTGTCTTTGTTTCTTTCCTCCTCACAAAATTAACTCTAAATGGCATTAATTACTTGGTACTGAGAACAGTAGCAAACTAGAGCCATAAGGAAGGCATATACACAGCAAAAAAAAGGAAATATGCCTGTGCATGCATACATAATATTACATGTATGTCTATATGTTTATCATTTAGTACTGTTCACTAAGAGGGCATAGAGCCACAGACCCTCAGCATGCAACACTCAGGCTTTTTGGGTTTTTTTGTTTGTTTGTTTGTTTGTTTGTTGTTTTTGCTTCTGTTTTGTTTTGTTTTGAGCAATACTTTCCACCAGAGTTCTTTTAAAATAAGGCTTGTTCTAATGCTGAGTCAGAAATTACATATTGAGCCTGGAATGTTTTCTTCTTCTAGACAACTGATCTGGGTAGTATCTTGTATTCAGAGTTCATTTTCTCCCCAGAGTTTGTCTAAACTCTACATGGCTCTGTTTGGGAACAGACCCATTTTATTATAACATTTTACTGATTTTTTAATACATCTCTTCTCCAAGACAATACATTGATACATGGTTAAATATGGTTTGAAATCAAGAGAAGCTTATTAGTAGGGATCTTAGAGTCATAGGATATACACTTAATCTTTTCACATCTCTGGTCCTTGGACTTGTCAATTTCTGTTATGTGTTCTATATGGGTTAGGGGTACCATTCTGGCACTCACCACCAAGGTCCAGTTTTGGCCATTTATTTCTCATGAAAGTCCCTTCTTTCTTTATCCAGTTTAAGCCTAGGTTTCATCGGTTCTTGAGCACTCTAAGAGCCCCAAGTTTTTTCCTGAGTCACAGAGGAGCAGCTTTTCCACATGTACCTACGCTGACCTCTCTTGCCATCTTTCTCCATTGGCTGTGCTGTGCTTTCCCCACTCTGCGGTCCCCACAGCATACTTTGCAAAATGGCACCTAGACGTCACAGATATCATAGCTCCCTCAGCTAGCACATCTCCAGTGTTCTTGGGCTCATCCATTCTGATGCTCACTCTTCTCTCATTCTCTTGGAGTTTACCTCAAGAGAGAGGAAGAAGAGGCACCTGAATTCCCTTGTTAGCTTCTGATTTTCTCTTTCTCCCCATACTTCTCTGGAATCAAAGGAATGTCTATGTCTTCTTTCCAGCATACATTTACTTTATTTAATAAGTACCCTCCACAAAACGGTAATTCCATTTGGTTTTGAAGAAGAAATGTCCTTTTACAACTGTGGAAATAATTCTATGATCTTACCAAGCCAAGCCTTAAAAATGACACTGTTCATAAAAGTCTTAATTTTTATTTTATTTTATTGCTTTGGCTTGGCTTGGGTTGGCTTGGCAAAGCTTAGGTCTTAATTTTTTTTATTTCCTCAACTACAAGTTAATCTTATTTGGGATTTTCAAAGTTGTATCTAGAGATAGAGAAATGACTTGGTTGTTAAGTGTACTGAATTGAGAGCTGTTTCTAACATGGTCTCTGTTGCATGCTTTTCTATCACTTCCCCCAGTGGGGCTGCCTTGCCAGGATACTGTGAAAGAGAAAGCACAAAATCCTTATGTGACTGGATGGGCTGAAGTGGGTTTGTTTGAGGGGGGAGCGCCCCTTTTCTGAGAGGCAGTGGAGTGAGCATAGGGGAATGAGGGGGGATGGAGGGAAGGGACCAGGAGAAGAGAAGGGAGGTACCTAAGATTGAGAGATAAAGTGAATAACAAAAAAAAATATTTTAAAAATTTAAAAATAAAGATATTATTCTACCACTCAATGAGCTTTTTTTCCTTTTCCAATTACCTACCCTTTATCATTCACTATTAAGAGTAATTGTGCCTATTATCAAGATTATAAAGCCATCTACATAGGAAATGTGTTTTTAAAATCATAATATGAGATAAACACTAAAGTCTAAGTGTGTCCAGTTAGTCTACAAAAAGAATAAGTCAAGAAAAACAAAATACAAGGCTGACACTTTTAATTTTCCAAAATTATGACCTTAGGTAACATGGAAAGATTTTTTGAGAACTTCGCAACAGTTCTCTTGTGATGAAATTCTGTATGACGTATAGTCTTATCAGAATAACTGAAAGATATGTCACTGCTTCCATAATCTCACTGAGAATTTAGGTTGAGTATATTCAAATTATTGAGAGAGCTGATATTCACAGATACATTTAAGTAAGAAAATATTTTATTAGCAACTTATAGCTGACCTTTTCAATTTAAGAGAGAGAGGTTATGTCTTCCTAAAGAGAAGCAATTGAGAAATAGAGTAAGACTCCAAAGGGTAACTATCTCACTACCTTAGTATGGACTAGAAACCTAAATACAAGTCACAATTCCTAATACCCAAATAGGCTGAGCCCCTATCCATAAAGAAACCAATCAAATTGTTAAATGGAGAAGCAAAAAGAAAAAAAATGGAGGAAATATTCCAAGGTAAATTATATTCTGGGGAAAGAAAAGTTCTTCATTAGTGTCATTTTTCAGGATAACAGAGCGTACCAGGGAATGTGCCCACTCATGTGTGTTTCAGTAAAGCTGAAGAAAGCTTGTGATTCCTGACTCAGACAATACCTGGGAAGGCAGCCCAGCCCCAGGGAACAAGAAAAACAGGATTTGTCACTCTGATTCAGGCATATTTACTTTACCTCCATAGAGTACTGATTCAGTTATATTTTCTTACTCTCTTAAAAAAAAATTACAGACCACAAGAATGGAGGTGGTGTCTCATGATTCTGGGAAAAGGTATGAAAAAAAAGAAGGAACTGTCTGTGCCTATATGGCTTTGTGTGCATTTGACAGGACAGAAATTTTGAGAAGGCACATCAAAATTATGCTTGATTCTTTGAACAGTTAGTTTTATTATGTAGAGGCTTGCTGAGCTGCTAATATCTACATTTATGTGTTTATGATGACAGATTCATAGATGAAGCCTTTCCTCAAAGTGATCAAGAGACACACATGGCATATGTATAGCTCTGTGTCTGTGTGTGTGTGTGAGTGTGAAAAAGAGAGACAGACAGAGAAAAAGAGAGAATTGAAACAGAATTTAGATATATAGCATACGATGTCCTGAAATTTACTATATACCCTAGTCTGTTCTCAAAGTTACAATCTTCATGAATCAATGTTCATTATACATAGAACCAGCTGAAAATAGGGGAAAGAATTTTGGTAAATAATCAATTGATCGAAATGAAGAAGATTTATCACACAAAGTATAGGATTCCCAATTGGATTTGAATTTCAGATAAATAAATGTTAGTACTAGCTCCATGCAATGTTTATCATACTCCATCTCACTAACTTAACTATACTGTCCAAATTTGAGGCCAGCCACTTATTTTCCAAGATATTTAGAGTAGGGTTAAGAGAATATTTTTTGTTTAGTGAAATTTAAGTTTACCTGAATGTCCCATAATTTTACCTGAAAAATCTTGAGATTTTACTTCAGAGTGTGTGGTTTGTCTCTGTGTATATTTCTTTTTTAATTTTTATTTTTTAATATTAATCACAGGTTATTTATTTTGTATCCCAGCCACAGGCCTCCCCCTTATTCCCTCCCCATCCCACCCTCCCTCCCTCATCTCCTCCCTGCCCCCCCCTTTCCAAATCTACTGCTAGGGGAGGTCCTCCTCCCCTTCCATCTGAACCTAGCTTATCAGATTTCCTCAGTACTGGCTGCAGTGTCTTCCTCTGTGACCTAGCAAGGCTTTTACTCCTTCAGGGAGTGGGGGGAGGTAAAGGAGCCAGTCATTGAGTTCATGTCAGAAATAGTTCCTGTTCCCCTTACTAGGGAAACCCTCTTGGATTTCTGTTATTGTTAGTTTGTGTTATCTTTGCATATTTGTTGCCTGCCTGTGTGTACAGAAGGGAGAAGAGATGAAATTGTATGATTTGAAGGTTGAGCAGTAACAATAAGAAGAGTTGTGTTCCTTATGTTTCCAAAAATAAACATCTTCTTTTATTAAAATAATGATAATATGTAAATAATGCATTTTAATGCCTTCATATTGTTAACTCAGGCCTGTAATTCCAGTGATTAGGAGGTTGATGGCAGGAAGATCTTGAGACAAGTTCAGCTTGGGCTACATAGCAAGAAGCTGTCTCAAAAAACAGAAAAAAATATATAAAAAGGAAAAAATGGAAATCCACAGTCACATACTAGAGATAATCACTGTTAAAGTTTACAAATTTATCTGACTTCTTTTCACTCCTCATATCCCTTAAATATAAAATAAACAGAAAATCTTAAAATTATATTAATGTGGTATGGTACGCTTCAGAGACAATCACTTGGACATGGGTGTAACCCAAAAGAAAGTCTTTATTAGCTAGCCAGCGACTATAGTGGGTGTTTGGAATCCATGTGTGGTCCTGAGCCTTTCTCATGGTGCTCATTTAAGCATAAAACCATATCCTCAGTTGGCCCACTTCAGTATCAAGAACAGTCATCCAAAAGCAAAACTACAAGAGTCAAAAAGCAAGGTTAGTACTTTCAGAAACTTTTGCAGAACTATGGATTTTGAGTGATTAGGTATTTATTTCCATTTTGGCAGGTGGTGCTGCCTGTGGACAGGGTTCCAAGGTGTGCATGATACTTCCATCATGGCATCATTTGTGAGAGGGTCTGGAGGCACACTGGGGTCTGGGACCCTGTTACATTTAAGCTGGCATTTCTTAAAGACTTAATAGAGCCAGGCAGTTCAAATGATTTGTGCAGATGAACTCATTAGATCTTCGGTGAGACCCTTATGAGATAAGAACACAGAAGGTTCTCATGAAACCTCACCAAAGTCATCCAGCAGTCAGTGGTCCAGCTGAGGTTCTAATCCAGTGAGTGGCTGTGATGCTATCATAGATGACTCATCTGTATCAACCTCCCCTTATCAAAGACATGGGGAACATTGTGAAGAGAGGGCATAAAGAATGTAAGAGCTTTTGGGGTTTGAAGGTTTTGTGGGTGGATTGTTAGTCCTCTCCCTTTATTGGGAGTCTCACTTGGTTACATGGGGTTGGGTGGTGACATAAGGCTCCCTATTCACCATTACTTGGAGTGTCAGCTAAGGTCACTGTTATAGATGCCCGGGAGTTTCCCCTGTGCCAGAGCTGCCCCAATAATTTCTGTTCTCTCTCTCTCCTCCCTAATTCTTCCTCCTCACCCCTTCTACACAGTTCCCTCCCTCCTACTTCAAATGTCTATTTTATTTCCTCTTCTGAGTGAAATTAAAGCATCCTCCCTTGGGCCCTCCTTGGCTTCCTTGGGTCTGTGGATTGTAGCATGTTTATCCTGTACTTTATGACTAGTATCCACTTATAAGTGAATATAAGAATTGTAGGATTAAGATGGTACAGAGATTGAGGGAATGGAAAACCAATGACTGGTCCAACTTAAGACTAGCCCCATAGGAGAGAGCCAACCCTTGACACTATTGATGATACTAGGCTACACTTGCAGACAGGAGCCTAGCATAACTGTCTTCTTGAGCCTTCATCAAGCAGCTGGTGGAGACTGATGTGGATACACACAGTCAAACAATAGGCCAAGCTCTGGGAGTTTTGTGGAAAGCA
Organism: Pachyuromys duprasi; assembly: GCA_028658305.1. Lineage (NCBI taxonomy): Eukaryota > Metazoa > Chordata > Mammalia > Rodentia > Muridae > Pachyuromys > Pachyuromys duprasi. The sequence continues at coordinate 23,766,624 of CM053743.1, read as the reverse complement.
GGAGGAAGGCTTGAAGAAGTGGGAGGGGGACCAAGGACAACACAAGCAGATCTACAGAGTAAACTAACTTGTGCCCATGGGAGCTCACAGGGACTGAACCACCAAGCAAAGAGCATGCATCAGCTGGATGTGACCCTTACACAAACATAGCAGATGTGCAGTTTGGTCATCATGTGGGTCCCCGTACAATGGGAGAAGGGTCTGCCTCTGACTCTATTGCTTGCCTTTGGATCCCTTTCCCTTATCTGGCCTTAGAGGGAGGTCACTTAGTCCTACTGCTACTTGAGGTGCAGGATGAGTTGGTACCCATGGGGTGGACTTCTCTGAGAAGAAAGAGAAGGGGGAATAAGAGAGGGAGAGGGAGAGTGGACTAGGAGGAGAAGAGAGAGGGGCTGGGATCAGGCTGTAATTAAGTAAATGAAAATAATAAAAAAAATTTAAAATATCAAGCTACATACTTCTGGAGCTCCCAGCCACCATGCTCCCTATACATGATCAAAAATCACTTTTAGTTCATCTACAATATAGACCACTTTTCTTGAAAAAAAAAAAGAATGTAAATGTTGCAGAATGGGGAGGTGATCTACAAAATATTGTTTTCTTGGCATAAAACATGCTCAGCACTGACTGGACTCAGTTGGCTTTTTTAAATGATTTTTTAAATGTTATTTATTTATTTTTATATCAATCAGAGGTTAGGTACTTTGCATCCCCAGTGTAACCCCCTCCCACTTTCCCTCCAACTCTCCCCATCCCTCCCTCATCTACTCCAAGTCCATCTACAGGGGAGGATCTCCTCCCCTTCCATCTGACCCCAGTTCATCTTTTTTCCTCAGGGCTGGCTACAATGTCCTCCCCTGGGAACTAGCCATGCTGTTTTCAAATGATTTTTAAAGAAAATGGATTTGGGAAGAAGACAGCTGTGTGGGTCCTGAGGTGAGCTGGAGGGAGATAATAGGGGGATAATATGATCAAAAAATTTGTACTCATGTATGAAATTTGCAATAAATAAATTACTATTTAATTTATCTCATGGATTTAAAGAATTTTTTCATTATTTTAAAAATAAAAATAATTGGGGGGAGATCCAAGATGGCTGCCACGAGAAGACACTGTGTCTGAGGAGTAGGACAGCAGTAACAATGCAGTGACCAGGAGACTGAACTCTGGGACCTAAAACACCAACATTTGTGATTACCAGGTGAGCAGAATTCCTACAGTGAGGAAATCAAGTGGGAAAATCCTAGGGACACCCAGTTATTCCCCGGAAAAACTCAGGGTGACCTGCGGTGCACTTCACTGATCTGAACGAGCAGCCTCCCTGGGCACCAACAGCCACCATACCAGACTGGGTCACACAGTCTCCGAGCCAGACTGAGAAGGCCCCGGGTACTGTTTCGACCAGCCTGCATTGACAACCACACACCGCTCGACAACCACTTCAGACCATGTGTGTGTGTCCACGGGCCAGTCTGAGAAGGCCCCAGAATCCATTCCCCAGACAGGGCTGCATCGGGTGGGCACACTCCCCATGGAGGCGCTAGCTGCCACCCCAGACCAGGACACACAGTATCAGGTCCAGACTGAGGTGCCCCCAAATAACATCTCAGACCATGGTACACAGCCCCTGGCCCAGAAGGAGGCACCAAGTCTCCAATCCAGAGGAGAGCCCTTAGCAGCAAGCCCAAGTCGGAGTGTGGAGCCTCCAGACTGGAGCAGCGGCCTCAGCTGACATCTCAAATTGGGACACTCAACCTCTGGCACAGAGTGAGGAGCCTAGCCTACAGACCAGAGGGGTCACCAGCATGTGGTGCTCACAGCTCCTAACACAGAGCACGAAGCCAAGCACACAGAGCCCACAACAGAGTTCAACTGAGGCAACAACACACAGTATCAAACCACTGCAACTCCCTGATCTTCTTGAAGAAAACTGCTGACACAAGAGATTGACAGTTCCAGTCTGAAGTTCACCCTTAAAGCACAAACAGTTCCTTGAATATATACAAACAAATGGCCAAAGTTACACCTAAGAACTCACCCAAGAAAAATCAGGATAACATAGCCCCACCAGAAACACCCAAAAGCATTGGAGATTTCAATTCAGCGGAGACAGAGGAAAATTATGTTAAAGCTATGATTATGCAGATATTACAGGAAAAAAAAGAGGGACAAAAAGAGGAAATGAACAAGGCCCTCAAAGAAATTCAGAAGAATATAACTGCACACATAGAGGAAAAATTAAAGATATACAGAGAGGAAACAAACAAACAAAAAAATAGGAGACACAGTCAATCATATGAAGGAAATGATACAAAGCATGAAAACAGAATTAGAATCTATAAAGAAGACACAAAGGGAGAAGAACCTGGAACTGGAGAACTTAGAGAAAAGATCAGGAACCACAAAGGTAAGCATCACCAATAGAATACAAGAGATGGAAGACAGAATCTCAGGAGCGGAGGATATGCTGGCTGAAATGGATTCCTCACTCAAGGAAAATAGAAAATCTGAAAAATCCCAAGCACAAAACATTCAAGA
>CM053743.1:23750676-23763586 GCA_028658305.1 Pachyuromys duprasi | reverse complement strand
AAAGCAGGCTAAGTGGCACCTATACTTTCTTCCCTACTAGGGAACAGCAAATACCTCACCTACCACCTCTATGATCACTCCATGGAAGCACTGTCTGCAACTAGGAGATAATATGTCATGAACCTATTCTTGCTACGGTGAAGTCACAGAACATGTAACTGGGTTACTTTTTGTCATTGCCAAGTAAGCATGAAGCCACGATGCCATGGTGTCAGCAGCCTATAATGATGCAGTGACAAAGGTGCTCCAGGCAATGTGATAACACTGAAGAGTTCACAGCTCTGCTGAAGTTCTACCTAAAAGCAGACACAGTGAGGCATTGTCCTTGAGTAGGCAATGAGACAATGCCACACACTAACTTCCTAACAGCGTCGCATCAGCAGAAGCTATAAACAGAAAACCTAGCAGCACTTTTATGAAGTCAAATATTCAGAATATGTTTGGAAGTCACTCATTCTGTGAAGAACCTGGAACAAAAAGAAAAAAGGCAGTATACAGACACCAGTTCGGAGGTGTCACATCCAACAATCTAGGAGCAACCCCTTTTAAAATTCACAATATCTCAAATGTTAGGCAAATAAATAAATAAAATCTCACCAAAAATTAAAATGAAAACCCTAGAATTTAATAACCAGTGACCAAAATTTAAAAACACAATTCAGTAAATGAGCTTAATGAAAGAAGAGAGGTGAAAAACTCAAGTGACAACACATGCTAGAGAGATTGAAGAGAAAGGGGAACCCTCCTCCATTGCTGGTAGGAATGTAAACGTGAACAACCACTTTGAAAATCAATCTGGTGCTTTCTCAGACAATTAGGACAATTAGGGCTTCCTCAAGATCCAGCTATACCACTCCTAGGAATATATCAAAAAGATGCTCAAATACACAACAAGGACATTTGTTCAACCATGGTTATAGCAGTTTTATTTGTAATAGCCAGAACCTGGAAACAACCCAGATGTCCCTCAATGGAGGAATGGATACAGAAACTGTGGTACATTTACACAGTGGAATACTACTTAGCAATTAAAAACAAGGAAATCATGAAATATGCATGTAAATAGTGGGATCTAGAAAAACTCATCCGGAGTGAGGTATCCCAGAAGCAGAAAGACACACACAGTATATACTCACTTATAAGTAGGTACTACACCTATAAGATAGGATAAACATACTAAAATCTGTACACCTAAAAAAGATAAACAAGGAGGACCCGGGGTAAGATGATCAATCCTCACTTAGAAAGACAAATGGGATGGACATTGAAAGTAGGAGAAACAAGTAACAGGACAGGAGCCTATCATAGAGGGCCTCTGAAAGACTGTACCTAGCAGTGTATCAAAGCAGATGCTGAGACTCATAACCAAACCTTGGGAAGAATACAGGGAAACATATGAAAGAAGGGGGAGTTAGTAAGAGCTGGAGAGGACAAGAGCTCCACAAAGACCAAATATATCTGGGCACAGGGCTCTTTTTGAGACTGATTCTCCAACCAAGGACCATACATGGATATAACCTAGAACCTCTGCTCAGACGTAGCCCATGGCAGCTCAGTATCCAAGTGGGCATCCTAGTAAGGGGAACGGGGACTATCTCTAACATGAACTCAGTGGCTGCCTCTTTTACCTTTCCCCTGTTCCCCGAGGGAGGAGCAACCTTGCTAGGCCACAGAGGAAGACAATGCAACCAGCCCTGATGAGACCTGATAAACTAGGGTCAGATGGAAGGGGAGAAGGACCTCCTCTATCAGTGGACTTGGAGAGGGGCAGGGAGGAGATGAAAGAGGGTTGGTGGGGATTGGGAAGGAATGAGGGAAGAGGCTACTACTGGGATACAAAGTGAATAAGCTGTAATTAATATAAAAAATGTTTTAAAAAGATATGAGAAGATAGTGACTTGAATCAGAATCTAAGAAGTCGCCCAGTAACAGAAAGAAACAAGTGGAGACAACAAGGAACAACTCATGAGCCTCTGGGACAATAGCCAAAAACGTAACATGTTTGTCATTAAATTCCCAGATGTAAGGACCCAAAGAGAACTGTCAGTCTCAAGCTCTGTATCTGGCATAATTATGTTTCAGAAACAATGGAGTAGTAAAGGATCTGTCAGACAGAAAAACAAAACAAAAGATAACCTTGTGCCCAAAAGACCTACATTAAAAGTATGGGATTGGGAAGGAATGAAGGACGGAGCTATCGCTGGGATACAAGTACATAACCTGTGATTAATATAAAAATAAATAAAAAATTATGGTTACAGGAAGTTCCTAAAACAGAAAAGAGATCTTAAAAGAAAATAAACATGAAAATCTTTGAGTAGACAGACTTTTTTTCTGCTCCACTTGAATACCTAAGTTATGCTTAACAATGAAGGAAAGCATTTCCTACTGTAGCTAGCCACAAAGAATAAATTTGCATATTTATATTTACTAATGTTTGATAAAAAAGAATTCTAACCATATTTAAAGGAAAGTATGTTTTCTATTCCACATTTCTCTACATGTGTTTACATAAACAAATTAGAGAAATTACTGTATTTTTTTCTACAAAGAAATAGTCAAGAGTAGTAACAAATAAATCAAATGAAATTCCAAAAAAAACAGTGATTGCGTGATTTTACTTAACATTCTAAAAATCAAAGATTATAGAGATAGAGAAAAATAGCAATTGACTGATATTTGAAATGGAAGAGAAGCCAAGAGTTTATTACCCAAATGAAGTTTTTCAGGGTGATGGCATATGCTCCATCTTGCCTGCGATGGCAATTCCATAAATCTATCTATGTGTGGTAAAATAGCATATACCTAGATGCATTTTCTATTTCCCAGATTTTACATGATTATATTTCCCTGTTACCATATCTATGTGAGTGTGGCCACTGAAGGAAATTGGATAAAAAGTACACTGACAGGCTGGCAAAAAAGGCTAAGTGGATAAAAGCGGTTGCCACCAAGCCTGGTTCCCAGCATTCAGTCCCTGGAGCATGCATGTGGAAGAAGAGAACCCGCTCCAGAAAGCTGTCCACTGCCTTCCACATATACATTATGTTATGTGCATGCCCACATACCACACACAAAGAATAAAATAGCATGTACCACAAGCTGCTTCAAAAAGTGCATGTGACTCTTCTGTGAAATCTATGCTGCTTCCTGTAAATCTGCAATTATTTTGAAACAAAGAAGAACAAGTACAGTATGCTAGTAGGTATTCCCATACCTGGCATGCATCTTTTTCTCCTTTTAGGTAGCCAGCACACAACATCCTAGGAGTGATGGCACCATTGTAAACTTGAGGTTGATTGCAGGTTTGGGTATCTATGTAGTCCACCTGTACTTGCCGAAGGTGATTCTGGGTGAAACCTGAGAAAAGATAGTCATCTTTATAAGCCAGAAAAAAAAAAACTCTGCTCTAATTATTAGATAAGATGGCTGTGGGTGTTTTAAGAACAGTAATATTTGAAGAAATTGTTTCTAACTAGTTTAAATACAACTTACAGTGTCTAAGAATCTCAAGTTATTTGATTTCCCCAAGATTGTATCTGGGGAAAACTTCTGTGTGATTACTTAATCTTCACAACCTTAATTTCTCACATGGCTAATTGTCTAGTAAGAAATTCAGTAACAAAAGTGTAGTGTGGTAGCACATGCCTGAAACCCAGTTCTGGGGAAGCAGAGACAGGTGGATTCTGGAGGTTTGCTGACCCAGCATTCTAGTTGAAATGGCTAGCTCTATGTTTAATAAGACATACTATCAAAACTACAAGAGACAGCTCCTACTGGTGAGGATGTGGAGCAAGGGGTACACTCCTCCATTGCTGGCGGGAGTAAAAAAGTTGCACACACACTGTGGAAATCAATATGGCAGTTCCTCATAAAATTGGGAATTAGTATACCTAGCTATACTACTTTGGGGCATATACCCAAAGGGTGCTCCATCCTACACAAGGTCACTTGATCCCCAGCAGCTTTATTTATAATAGCCAAAAACTTCACATAATCTAGATGCCCCTTATCAAAGACTAGACAAACAAAACATGCACTCAGGAGACGGAGACAGGCAGAGCTCTGTGAGCTTGAAGAAAACCTGGTCTAGAGAGTGAGTTCTAGGACATCCAAGGCTACACAGAGAACCCCTGTTTTGAAAAGCCAAAAATGAAAGAAATGGAGGAGGAGAAGGAAGAAGAAGAAGGAAAGGAAGAAGAGAAGAAGGAAGGGAGGGAGGCAGGGAGAAAGAAGAAAGGAAGAAAGAATGGAAAAAAGAAAGAAAAGAAAAAAATTTTTTAATGTGGTACATTTCCATAAGAATATTAGTCAGATGTTAAAAACAATGACATTAGCCTGACGAGCTGGTACACATATGTAATACCAGCACTGGAAGCACAGGGCACGCACATCTCTGTGAATCTGAGGCCAGCCTGGTCTACAAAGGAAGTCCAAGACAGCAAAGGCTGCATAGAGAAACCCTGTCTTGAAAAACAAAAATCAAAAAAGAAGGAAAAAAAAAACAATGAAACACCATGAAAATGATATTTATGAAAATGGATAAAACTAGAAAATATCACCCTGAATATGGTAAGCCAAACCTAGAAAGACAAATATGGTATGTACTCACTTATAAATGTATATTAGCTGTTAAGTAAAGAATAATCATACAATCCATAGACCCAGAGAAGCTAAGTAACAAGGAGGACTCAAGGGGGATGCATAGATATCCCTAGGAAGGGGAAATAGTTTTTGTGGGTGGACTAGTGGCAGAAGGGGATGGAAACACTTGGGGGAGGAGGGATGGAGGGGAACGTACTGGGAGAAGTGACTGGAATTGGGAGGCACTTGGGGACAATGTGGAAACCTAGTGCAGTATAGACTCCCTGGAATGTATGGGTAACTAGTGAAGACTTCTATAATAGGAGCTGTGGAGCCTGAGCTGGCCATCTTCTATAACCAGGCAAGGCTTCCAGCAGTGGAACTGAGACATTAACCCATACACCAAACCTTCGATCTATAATCTGTCCTGCCTGCACGATGCACAGGGGTGATAGTGGCACAGAACTTATGGGAGTTGTCCATCAATGACTGGTCCAACTTGAGGCTCCCGCCATGAGAGGGAGCCCACACTTGACACTGCCTGAATGGTCAGGAACCAGAGTCCAAGGATAGAAACAAGGTCAACGAAATGATTCCTAATGATATTTTGCTTTACTCATAGATCAGTGAATAGCTCAATTTTCATCAGAGAAGCATCATCCAGCAATTGATGGAAGCAGATGCAAAAACCCACAGCCAAACACTAGGTGGAGCCAGGGGAATCCTGTGGAATAGGCAGGAAGGGATTGTAGGAGCTAGAGGAGCCAAGACACCATAAGAATGTGGTCTGCAGAATCAACTATGCAGGAGGCCTCATAGAGGCTCAAAGAGACCTTATATGGATTTGAGCTAGGTCCTCTGCATATAAGTTGTGATTGTGTAATTTTGTGTTCTCTGGGACTCCTAACAGTGATAGAGGGGTGTTTCTGACTCTTTCATCTGCTCTTGGGATACTTTTCCTCCTACTGGGTTACCTCATCCAGCCTCAATAAAGGGTTTGTGCCTATTTTGTAATTTGTTATACCATGGTCAGTTGATATCCCTGGGAGGGCTACTTTTTTTTTTGAAGGGAAATGGAGGAGGAGTGGGTCTGGGGGAGTGGGGAGGTGGTGGGAGGAGTAGAGAGAGGGGAAACTGTTGTTGGGATGTAATGTATGAGAGAAGAATAAAAAAAGAAAAGAAGACCTTGTGTTTCTAAATAAACAACTAAATAAATAAATAAGATGGGGAAGAATGGGTATATATACACATCATGAACCAAGCATACAAACATACACACACACACACACACACTACAGCTGCATATACTCATTAATAAAAAGAAATTCAGTGGTCAACAGGCATATATATCTGTTTCTTCACGGATCTTACAATATCATTACAGTAACAGCAGCAATGCAATAAGTAGAAGTTGAAGGGGAGAAAGAACACATGCATCTTCTAAGTGGCATAAAGCCTGCCTCAGCCTGAGTCCAACGAACAACCAACATATTTTATCATAGCTTTCGGTTTTCAATGCCTTAGAACTCCCAGTTTGGTGGCTGTGACTTGATTTTCTCTTCAGATGCTCACCATCATTTTGCAATGCTCCAAATCCTGTCACAAACATCCTCTGCCCCGGCTGGAATTCATGGTTTGCGTCAGGGAGACAAACCTTGTGCACTGCATTTGTGCAGGGGACAGGCCTAGAAAGCTCTACGAGTGCAATGTCATAGTCATGTAATGGGTATTTGTATTTTTCATGAACAATTATCCTTCGGAAGCCTGTTGTCAGTTTTGGAGGCTGTAATGTTGCCCCAAAAGAAGCGGTCCATCTGGATGGGTCCTTGTGCCTACCAAATAAAAAATAGTAATAACAATAATAATAATAAATTATAGTTTACCTTGACATTAATGTAATAATCTGTAAGGAATGGTTTTATCTGAATGTATAAGTATAAAAAATGTTAAGTTATAGTTCATATCAACAGAAATAAACTCTTTAGAGTCTGAGAAATGGGCTCAGGGTTCAGGCTCAGAAAAGCCATGAGAGTGCTTTGCTAGGTCAGTGTCATACTATGCACCACGGTGTCCACTGAAGATCCAAAGGCCTTTGCTGTCAGTGGCTACAAGCAACACAGAAAAGAAAGACCTACATAGAATGGCAGTGAATACTTTCTACATGCCCCACTTTCTCTTCTTGCAAGATAATTTGTTTTCTGAAGTCCACAGAGGGCACAGATAACTTTAAAAAGAATCTACTATGTATAGGGTCAATATTTTGATGCCAAGTTGAAAATCCACCATTACTTATAACATAAATCAACTCTTCAGCTATAAAATGTGTTACCTCCAACTTTCTTCATACCTCCTTGTCTTTCTCCTTGGAATATCCTCACAGGGATCAAACCTACCACCTGCCCAAATCTCAGTTCTGATAAAGACTAACTATCAGACTATCAGTTCTTCTCTTTGACAACAAGCTCAAAATTCAAAACTGAAAGTTCCTGTGTTCTTTGGCAAACTAACACACATCTCTCAATGAGTTACTTTACCATGACAATGTACTTTGACATCACTGTCATTTCAGAGACCAAAAACCTCCTACTGAGTTTTCTAAGATTCCCGTTATGTTTTGTGATAACCATGTTGTTTTTTATTTGGGCCAAACTTACTTCTCTCAAAATTATTTCATGAGTATATCATGTAAAAGGACATGCACTTTCCTTCTGCCCCGTCTTCAAAAGTCAGGACTTACGTTCGGAAGCAGTGAGCAGCACTCACGAGCCATGTGCTGTTGATCAAAGTCGCTCCACAGCGATGGGACCCATCCCACTGCAGGCTGCTCTGCCAGGGCCATTCTCCCTCTTCTACTCGTGTCCCGCCCACAATCCTGAGACTAGTCTGTACTGTAGATTTGTTCCGTCGTGTCCCACAGCCTGCCAAAGAGACAGGAAATACTAGCAGTCATTTAAGCATCCCGACTTTCTTTTACTTTGTGATCCAATGTTTGTGATCAAACATTTTCTCATGTTTTTGTTAATCTGTAATAATACTTTATTTAGTCAATTCCTATTCATCTTGTGAGACTTAAATCTGGCGTTGCCTCAGGATGACCTGTCTATCAATTTCTTTGCTTAAAAACTAAATTGATTATGAATAATTTCCATGCTTCCTTAATAACAATAGCATCCCGTATGTATACACAAGTGGTTTTGTTGTTGTTATTCCCTAGTATTGCTTACAATGGAGTTCTTTTTAAATGCCAGTAACATTTCCTCATGCAATCATGATGAAAAGACCAGAGTGAGGCATGACATTTTAGGCAATAGTAAGGCCCTGGGGTGAAAACTACTCTTTTAGAATTGTGTGGTCATCAGTTGGTCTCTAGCATCTGCTTATATCGGTGTGTAAGCTCCTCTGAGCTGGTGCATGTTGCCCGTTTTGCATCCCTTTTGGCTAACACAGAATCAGTGCATCCTAGGCTTCTAATCACTATGAATGGCAAGAATATGTGTCATTTAGATAATGGGATTATATTTTGGTTCTAGGCTTAGTAACATTTATAAATTAATCAACATTCTGAGCTTTTATCTTAATTAATTACGTATATTTACTTAATGTGCATGTATTTGTGTCTACTGCTGTGTATGTGTGTGCGTGGGTAGGCCAGAAGACAGCCTGCAATAGTTTGTTCTCTACTTCCCAGGGATTGAATTCAGGTTGTCGAGCTTAGTACCAAGTGCCTTTACTAGCAAGAGCTATCTCACCATCCCTCCTTCCATGTAAGAAAATAATAAATGGACTGTCACCAATTTTGTAACTGTTAAATATATTCTTTGAACCGTTGGGATAGTTGCTCTGCAGTAAGAAAGTGAATGGCTAGGCCCAGAATGAAGACCTTTACATTTCCATCCTGTTTAATTTCATCAAATATACCACCCATCCATAATTACCTGCAATTTCTATTATAAACAACTGTCATCAAGCTGCCTTTATTTAGAAAAGATTGAGATTAAGTTTATGTCTCTAGCTGAAAAATCACATATGCAAAGAGTGTGTTTTTGCTTCTTCTTTAACAGTTGTCCAGCTCAGTAACGTCTGTTCCCATGGTGACAGGCACCTGCACACCCAATCTGAAGTTCTCCAAGCTATGCTGTTCTTTAATGGGTATCAGAGACAAAATGAAGTGCCATGAGCTATATACAAATCATCCACACTCTAGTCTACCTCTGCAGAATTAACACAAAGCACATACAAATGTTCTGCAGTGTTACCTTCCTGCATCCAGGAAATACAATCTTAGTGAGTACATTCAACTTACAATGGTTGAGATAGTTGTCTGTTTCTGTCTTGTTGATTTCTGAAATACATACAAATGGTGAATAGGATAGAGTGAGCAGTAACAGAACTTCACTGTATGATCCTTTCAACACTAGACAGCTGATAAATCTCTAAAAGAGTACCCCTGGATTACAAGGAAAGAAATACAGTTAGGTTATCACAGACATGCTTTTTTTTTTACTGTTTTCAAAGAGGAAAGGGGTGTGAACAATGAACCTAGAACTCTGATGTGAATGGGAAGTATTCAACCAAAAGGTTGAATGAGAAGCGCAATGTTAGCCTGTTTATAATATAGATTACTGTTGCGTTTCCAGAGTTTTGTGTTGAAACCTAAGAATATGAATTTTATACCAGAAAATAAGATTCTGTTCCTAGCCCTGGGAAACTGAGGGGGGACATCTTTTTGTCAATCTTGTGGTAAGTTCCCGGAAGGACGTGGGTGTGACTCTAGCTGAGTCTTGTAACAGGGGTAGGGGCTGGGGGACACGAAGACTGGAGTGACCACCTCCTAGCCAGGTAGGACTAGTGGAAGGAGGGGAACAACAATCCACTGACAAAACCTGTGATCCAAAAATTACCCCGCCTACAAGAAGTGCTGAGATAATGACGGAACAAAGATTGAGAAAAAGTCCAAACAATATTTGGCCTAACCTGAGACCCACCCCACGGTAGAGAGCCAGCCCCTGACACTAATAATGATAATCTGCTATGCTTGCAGACAGGAGAGTAACTTGACTGTCCTCTGGGAGGCTCTAGCCAGCAGTAGATTGAAACAGATGCTAGGACTTGCAGTCAAACATGGCGCAGAGCACTAGGGGTCCTGTGGAAGCGTTTGGGGAAAGATGGAAGGATCTGGAGGGGACAGGAATCTCACAAGAAGACCAACAGAGACAACTAACCTAGTCCCATGCGGGCTTTCAGAGACTGAGACATCAACTAAGGAGCATGCAGGATCTGGACCTAGGCTCCCTGCACACATATAGCCAATGGGCTGTTTGATCTTCATATGAGGTGCCTGATGAGTGGAGGGGACAGGGGGCTGTTTCAAACATGGACTCTAGTGCCTGCTTTTGGATCACTTCCTTCTGGCAGGGCTGCCTTGTCCAGCGTCAGGGGATAAAGATATGCTCATTTTTGATGTGACTTGATGTGCTGGGGAAGCTTGCGAGGGGAGAAGTCTCCTTTTCTGGGAGGAAAGGAAGAGGGGAAAGGGGAAGGGGGACTGAAAGTAGGAGAGGGAGGGGGCACCCTTGGGGTGTAAAATAAATTTTAAAAAAGAAAAAAAGATTTAAAATATCTATAATAAAATAAATTATAAAATAAAAAATAAGATTCTGGGAGTCTATGGTCCCTCTTTGATGAATATCAAAATTTAATTTGATGAATATCATATTAAACCATCACATTGGTTCCCTAAATACAACGGCGGTTTTACTAAGCATCATTTCAGAATATATTACTAAGCATACAACATAGTCCCACATGTAGAACCATGCTGAACTCCATGATCGCATTTAAAAACAATGCTACTCCCCTCTAAGGTTTCTTTCATCTAGGGGTTTAGACACATAGACTGTCCACAAGTTCCCTCTCAACTCAGCCAGACCCTTATCATGGTGACACTGAACAGTCAGGACCTGTAAGCAAACACTTGCCAAAGTAAGGGGTACAGAGGACACTGCACGTTCTCATTTCCTGGCTTAATATTTTTTACAGTGGTCAAAACTATTCTCTTAGAACACATATGTTAGGACAGGTGTTCTAAATGCAAGAACCATATTAATCTGTTCGTTTTTTTCTGGTGTTTAATAGTTTTGATACATTGGAAGTTTGTGTTACAGACATTCTTCTTTTGTACCCTCTCCATCTGGCCATTGTGAGAAAAATGGAAGACATAAGGAGAATTGATTATTGAATCTTAGTTACTACTCAGCTACTTAATAGTCTGTTTCAAATTCTTTCTAAAGTTCTTCCTAAAAGTTCTCATTTCATCTGTTCTGTTTCTGAGAATTGCTTTGTGCTTGTTTTCATATCCCATTCTATTTCTACCTTGAAATTCTTAATAATTCTGTCTTGTAACTTGTGCTTTGAAATGGAGAGCCTGTGTGATATTGGAACATGGTATAAACTTTGTGTACTATTCTCATTGTGCTGCAATGAAAATGAAATACAGTTGTCCTTCAGAGCCTATAATGGATAAATAGAAGGACATTCCCAAAGATTTCAAGTTCAAACGAACAATGTTCTAAAATGGTTTAGTACTTGCATATAGCAAATATACATCTCCCACATGTTTTAAATCTCTCCAGATTACCTAAAATGCCTGATAATACAAATTCTACGCAGATAGCCGTTGTTTCACTTTCTTAAAGAATAATGACAAGAAAAATGTGTGTGCTCAGCAAGAATATTTTTTCTAAAATGTTTTTGGTTTTACAAAACTATTGTGCTTTTCTGGCTTCATGGCTATGGCAGCCATGGACCAAGAGGATGACTGTACTTTCATAAACTATAAAATAACATTACATAGGCCTTTGTGGTCCCCAGAAAGATATAAACAAATAAAAAATATCTACCTCAGCCTGTTCAATTAGAGCAGCAAAAACACACAAAAGTGAATATATGTGAATTACAGTTGTTCACTGGCAAATGATCTTTCAGAAAGGAGCTATGATAACACATACTAAAGCTTGTTCTGTGTCATACTCTCTGTGTTATGCTTAGAACACTTTCGTGAATGAAAATGGTTCATTAACACCAATTTAGTTCCAGAGCAATGGCTTACAGATGTCAGGTCGTCAGCAATTAAAGGGCAAAAGAATTTTTTAACTGAATGCCTAAGGCTATCTTAGAATTGTTCTATGTAAGAGAGATAAACAAGGCAAACCAACCTACTTGTAACTTCAACTGAATTGGGATCGACGTTAGGGGGTCCTGTAGCTTGTTTCAGCTTTTCATGCAGAACATGTTCAATAATTTTATGCACAATTTCAGGATCCTCTGTCGATCGAATTCGAAAAATCAGCAGCATGTGAGCCAACACTCCATCGTCTTCTTTACTGTTGCCCAAAAAATACAAAGAAGGAAGGGAAGAAGAGAAGGGGGTAGACAAGAAAGACTTGAGGGAGGGAAGAAGTTTGTGTGGAATTACTGTGCATAGTTCTTGGGTTTTCTTGTTTGTATAATGCTATGGTTTTCCATCTTAAAACTTAATAAACATTATTCAGCTCAGCTCCTTTTCTTTCCATCAATCAGACTTATGTTCCCCTGTGGTCTACTAGTGTCTTAACTCTGTGGGGCTCTAACCGTTCATGCTTCTCCTAAACTTGCGCTTCTTCATGTTACTGCACCAAAGGAAGGGAGAATGGGTGGCACTGAATGACGGGATCTCTGAGATATAGAAGTGCGCAAACTGTAAAGTGACTTAGGAAATACAGCTGATACAGCTTAGTTATTTTATACCTCTGAGAGGCCCTGGTGAAAAAGACTTGGGTGGCAACTTTCTCTGTGGTGTCATTAGATTCTTCTTGGGTTAGGGAAATCACCATGAAACCTTCTTCCAGGTGTGCAAGAACAAGCAAATAGTCATAGAAATTGAGGAAAACATTCAGACTAGATATAAAGACTTGGGTTCCAGTAGGATGAGAGACCATGTAGATAATGCATTCCTTAAGAGAATGAAAATTTATGAAGTAGGAGAGAGATCCCGAAAGGATACTATCTCAAGTATAGAATTTTTAGGGGAAAAAAAAAGTCATCAAAGCAATGCCTCAGAGATGTCAGCTAAGTCACAGACTGGGAAGTAATTCATTGCCATTTG
This sequence comes from Pachyuromys duprasi, assembly GCA_028658305.1. Classification (NCBI taxonomy): domain Eukaryota; kingdom Metazoa; phylum Chordata; class Mammalia; order Rodentia; family Muridae; genus Pachyuromys; species Pachyuromys duprasi. The sequence continues at coordinate 23,750,859 of CM053743.1, read as the reverse complement.
AATAATACTATAGACAGTTCTTACTCTGCTTTTGAAGTATATAAATAGTATGTGTTAGAATCCATTATTTAAAGTCCATATGTAACATTTTACTTAAAATGTTGTGTTTTGCCAAGTAATTATACACTTGTAATCCCGGCACTCAGAAGACTAAGGCAAAAGACTAAGAAAAAGAAAAAAAGG
>CM053743.1:23727218-23750576 GCA_028658305.1 Pachyuromys duprasi | reverse complement strand
GAGGAGGAAAAGATCTCATCTGGTAGGGTATGAATTAGTTCTTTCTATTAAATTAGTTCTCAGATGTGATGGCTCATTTACACAATGCACACACACACACACACACACACACACACACACAACACACATTACAGCATCAGCAACAATTTATACCCCTTTTCTCAGCAAGTATCCTGCAAATGTTCAGTTTTCAAATTGGAGGGTAAATAAAGTACATTGCAGCTCATGGCTTTCATAGAGCAGGTGAATAAATGCTTGTTAAGCTGAATCACATCACATCATTAGTATTTTAAAATGTTTATTACTAACCAGGTTAAGAATTTCATCATCAAGTTAAATCCAGAACCACCATTTTCAGTTCAACATACCTGAACTTGATAATGTGAGCCTTGGCAAGCTGTCCCCTTAGTGGAGATCTGTAAAATGCATTTTTCACCTGTTTAAGGATATTTATAACATGTCAGCAAGAAGAGTTTTCTGAAAATGTTAATCCAGTGCTCTGGAGCAGTGGTTTTCAACCTTCCTAATGCTGTGACACTTTAACACAGTTCCTCACATTGTGATGACCCCCCAACCATAAAGCTATTTCATTGCTACTTTATAGCTGTAATTCTGCAACTGTTATGAATCGTAATGTAAATACCTGTGTTTTCTAATGCTCTTGGGTGACCCCTGTGAAAGGGTCATTTGACCCCAAAGGGGGTCACAACCCACAGCTTAAAAACCACTGCTCTAGAGAGTTAAAATACAAGACAAAGCAATCAAGCAAACAAACAAAACACATTAAGCGGCATTCACAATGTGCTGATGCTGAAGAATCCTCAGTGGCATCCTACCTCCTAAATACAGTGAACTCTGTATTCAGAATGAGAGCCACACTGAGACCAGAGGAGACCTACACGTTCTGTTCAGATGGCTACCCAAAACAATGAGTGCTGTTCACTTAAAAGTCAGTTCACTCTGCAAGGACCAAATATATCAGGGCACAGGGGTCTTCTATGAGACTGTTTCTCTAACCAAGGACCATGTATGGATATAACCTAGAACCCCTGCTTGAATGTAGCAAATGGTAGCTCAATATCCAAGTGGGTACCCTAGTAAGGGGAACAGGGACTATTTCAGTCATGAACTCAATGGCTGGCTCTTCGACACCCCTCCCCACCGCCAAGGGAGGAGCAGCCTTGCTAGGCCACAGAAGAGGACATTGCAGCCAGTCCTGAAGAGACCTGATAAGCTAGAGTTAGATGAAAGGGGAGGAGGTCCTCCCCTATCAGTGGACTTGCGAAGGGGCAGGGAGTAGACGAAGGAAGGAGGGTGGAATTGAAAGGGAATGAGGGAGCAGGATTCATCTGGGATACAGAGTTAATAAAATGTAACTAATAATAAAAATAAATAGTTTTCATTACCTTTAAAAAAATTCAGGGCTTGGATAAGTAAATATTTCAGTTACAGCCAGGCATAGTGGCTCATGACTGTAATCCCAGCACTCAGCAGGCAGAGGCAGGCAGATCTCTGTGAGATCAAGGCCACCCTGGTCTACAAATGGAGTTCAGGACAGCCAAGGTTATGCTGAGAAACCCTGTCTCAAAGAGAGAGAGAGAGAGAAAGAGAGGGAGGGAGGGAGGGAGGGAGGGAGGGAGGGAGGGAGGGAGAGAGAGAGAGAGAGAGAACTCAGGGCTTGAGTAAGTAAAGATTTTAGTTTCTTCCTGTTTACAGCATGTAGATAGTCTCACTTGGAAGTTATCACTTAAGGATTTATTTTTATCAAATAATTTCAAAGTATTATGGATTTTGAAGATACTAAAGATTGATATTCCTTTAAATTTAACTCAGTTTTGATCTTAGAGAACTTATTTTGCCAAGTAGCACCCAAAAACCGGGAAGCGGGGGAGAATAGTGACATATTGACTTTCTGAGCTCTGTTCCTTTTTCTTACTTTACATGTGTACTGACAATTTGGGAAAAGCTTCTTCTGATATTTTCCTTGCAAGTACACATGTTACCAGGACCTGATTGCCTCCTCAGTGAGCTATACAACTTCAGCGAAAAGGTGTTGGTCAGTCTAAGGTTTAGACATGATTTGAATACCTCCCAGGGCTTAATGCACAGCAATTTAATCCCATTGTAATGTAGTAAGAGAGTGAAAAGCCATAGTGGTTAAAGGTGGGGCATTAGGGAGATGAGTCAGTTTAGAAACGGTTATTAGGGCAGAGCCCATGACTGAAGCCTGGTGACTCTGAAAAAGAGTGAGCGAATGCAAAGGACTATATAAGTCTTCTTTGTCTTTGTCTGGTGAAGTGGTAAGCCTCCTTCTGATGCCAACAAGAAGGGAAGGCTATCATCAGCTGCCTTTGACTTAGCACCTTCCAACCATGAACCAAATAAGCCTTCTTTTGTTAGGAAATAGACTACAACAAAGCAGACCAACACAAATTATTTCCATTTTGCCCCTATTTAGAATATTGGAACTAGAAGACACTTTGCAAACTATATTAATGTAATGCCTAAATTAACATACAAGAGAAAAATTGTCCAGAAAAGAAAAGTCATCTACCACATATTGCCACATCACTGACTGACCACCGGTGGTAGAACTCACTCTTCAGTTCTCTTCCCATCACTTCATACCATAAATTACATCACTAGCCAAGAAATTTTCAAATTGTTTTCTAGGTATATAGTGATGAGAATTCATCACTCAGGTCTTTTTCCTTTCAGTCTATGGTGCAAATTTTCTGATTTCTTGTACACCAAAAATCAATACCTTCGATGTGCCTACAAGTAAGCGTAGTGTTTACATATGGGTCTGAATGATTTTAATCTCTACATTCTTTTGCTCAGAGACTCTTCTATGGATTGGGAAAGAACCTTATCCCACATCAGCCTCACATTCCCCTAGTTTCTGGACCATGTTGATCAAGAATAAAGCATTGGTGTAGAAAAGATGAGTGGGAGGGACATTCATGAGCAACTAGATGTTACTTGCTTTGGCCTTGTTGATACAGTCTTCTAAGTCAGGTATTGTGAGTTTCGTTTTGGATCCCTTTTGTATGACTTGCTATCAGTTTTCAAAGATGTATAGGGATCGTCTGTCTGGGTATTTTAGAACACCCAGGACATCCCAATGTCGTAAACACGAAGAAGAAGCTACTTACCATAGTTTCAATTCTCTGGCTCATTTCGGTGAAATTTTTAGAAGCCTCTCTTCCAAACTCTGAATACAGCTTGTCGCTTGTGAACCGCAATGTGCTGTAGTAATTGTAGGTCCTCCAGTGATCTACAAGGAAAGAGGTAAAACCTGTCATAACCTTTATCAGATATGTAACGCATCATTATCACCCCATTCAGTGACTACTAGCAACACTAAGACAAGAAGGAATGCTCCTATCCCTAGTCATCTGCTTCATCATCCTGCTCTAGGCTCCAAAGCCATCTCAAAATAAAGAGAAATACTCATCCTACTTTAATATAGCATGTAAAAGCTTTGAGAAATGCCTGGTTGCTCCGGGGTGCTGTGTAAACACCACAGCAGAGCTGTGTGCTAATTACTCAGATGTTACCCATTCCCTTGCCAGCCCAAAGGATATCTAGTCATGCCATCTGCATGAACACATCAGGTTTTACTCAGAAGCTTCCCAGGGCTGAATTATTTTATATTAAAGAAGTAGTAACCCCCCACACACACTCCGTAAACTATTCATCAATTCTAGACTCCAGCATGAGAAAAAATATTTTTCTGGAGATGGAAATGCAGATAGGAATTGAGAAAAATAGACATTTAAGGAGCTAGAATTGCCACGTGGTGAACCTTCCAAAGACACTATATAGGTTCATTGGGATCCTTTGTCACAGAACTTATTTTCTCCCACTGGGCTTAGGGGATGTCTTGTCTGCTTCTTAGCCACTGTGTCCAGTCTCTGCTAATTCACGAAAACTGCTATGCCATCCTTCTGTAGAATTAATGTAGTATAGTTTTCCTCTTTTACACACAAAAGAGTCAGAGACTTGTGTCTACCTTCAGTGAACAATAATGCCTACCACATTCCCGTGAGAGACATTGTAACAAGCAGTATAAACAGTAACCTAAGACCATTGAAAATGGTTATTGTAAGAAAATGGACTGTGCCTCACCCAGACTCAGGTTCTTTCCTTTTCTTCCAAACTGAGTTGATGTAGCCGGTACTCAGCCACATATTAAATAGTAACGTTATAAAGAAGAGAATAATAGGACCCTTTATTCACTTAAACATAGCTTGTGGGTTTTTTGTTTTGTTTTTGTTTTTTTTTTTTACTTATAGGTTGCATCATTTGAATTTGTCATTTTGAAGAGGTAAGGCATAATCAACTATCAGCACTTTCATACAGATCAAGCACAGGAATAATTACATAATCAATATTGTACCTTGCTCTGTAGACTTCAACTGGCCACTATGTTTTAGTAATATTTCCAGCTTCTAGTATCATATGATATCTCTTACAATTTAATGACTATTCAATATGTTAAAAATATGAATAAAGGCCGAGTATGATAGTGTATGCCTTTAATCCCAGCACTCGGGAGGCAGAAGCAGATGGATCTCTGTGAGTTTGAAGCCAGTCTGGTCTACAAAGTGAGTCCAAGACAGCCAGGGCTCTTTTATACAGAAAAATCCTGTCTCAAAGTTAAAAGAAATAATAATAATAAAATGAATGAACATGAGTTTGTTATAATTTTCTCAGGCTTCTAATTCTACAAGTTGTAATGATGTTGTTCACTAACAGAGCCACTTGACATTCACAGCACAGATAGGTGTAAATAAAGGCCCAAAGGCTTTGAACATGAGTTAAACAACCAGTTCTGAGCTGAGCTTTGTAAAGTGATACGCGAAATGACGTTTTTTCCAAACCTAGTCACATTCATATTTATTCTGTAACACATCTATTTAGCTTGGCATGTAAATTCCTAAACGTTCGTTGTTTTATCTAATCTATTGTCAGTTTCCACCCCCAGGTGATGCGTCATTCATAGAAAATAGTAACATACAAGAATCATTGTTTGTTCAGGTGTGCTGTGTGGGCACTGGAATTGTGTGTTTCTGAACTGATCACCCAAGTAGTATGATACAGGAACCAACTACTAGTAAACATTACCCAGTTTTCAGTGTACACATATAAATAAGACCCATAAGCTTATAAAACCTGGTTCATGAAAATGCAAAGGAGATGTAGGAGGAAGTGTTTTTCTCTCTTCACAAAAGTGATCAAGCCTCTAACATTACTGGGCTTTCTTATGAAATCAGATAGTCCTAAAAGTAATTCATTTGGTTTTTTTAACCACTCAAAATTTAATAAAGTTATAATGCACCTAATATATGCCATGCTTTTCACAATTTTGAAAACACAAAAATTAGTAAATCATAGATTTACACATGCATTGAGAAGTAAACGGTACTTACAATATAATGAGGCTCAGTATTTTCATGGCAGATCTGTTCTGTAATGTTATTTTTAGCAACTCTTTTGGATTACAAGTATTCCAGAGAAATTTCTACTATCAAAATAAATATACTCCAATTATAAAGACCTGCATGTGTATAAATACCACCTAAAAATATTTGCTTTGAGCATTGTTTTTCTTTAAACCGTCCAAAGGTGATCTATCTGCCTTGCTTTGGAAATTGAAATTGTACTTTGTAGCTAGTAGAGGAAGATAACCAGATTTATATCCCTCTTTCTCTGTATAGAAAATCATCTTCATCAAGTTCCCAATTAAATTAGAATAAAGTGGTTAGTGTCTATGGTTTCAGGGTCTTCAAGAGCAAAACATAATCTAGTCACACAGGGAGATATTAAACAAAGAGGTCATAGTTGAGTCAACTAATTAAAACCCGAGGCCCAGTATAGGGAAACTTCAGAAGGGTTGTTGTATCTATAGTCCCCTGGGTATTTGCTTAATAACAGCAACCATCAGCCCATCTGGCAGTGAGAGACCTCAAAAACACAGAGTGAATCTCCTCATAACTAACCTCAGCATATCTTGTCCTCTGTCATCACTAATGTCCCAAGATGACATAGGCACTTATTTAGCAATATGCCATTATGGACGTCTCTCCTACTGATTAAGTACAGAACAGAGCTTAAACCTCCATGATACTTCAGTGTGAAATTTGTTTATTGGAATGTTAAATTTTTGATGAACTAGATTTTTTTAATCAATGCTATTGTCCTGTGATCTCAACTAACTTAAAATACTGTTTTCTAGCTAACCTGTGATCTTCCCCTATTTAGGACTCCTTTATCACTTGCCAGTTATTTTGAAAAGTGGCCTTCTATTCCTAGCAGGAAGCACTGTTCCATCAAAGATAGAAGGATGGACCTTCTTTGGTTTGTGGAGATTTTAAAAAATGCCTTCAAAGAGTTCTTAGCTAATGCAAATAAATGATGGAGAAATAACCCTGAGGCAAGCCAAAACAGGAAACTCCATGAAGAAACAGTTGGAGTAAGTCACATGATGTGGAAGCATCTCATACTTACTGTATCTGACATAGTGAACAGTGAGTCCAATGCACACTGCCAGGACAATCAGGGATAAAAAAGAGATGAGGCCAATAACCCAGGGCTCCACACAAATTCTCTTCCTGGACCTCACCACAGGTGACCTGAGGAAGAAAGCCAATAGAGAGGTTATATGGATACACATTCCTCATCTATACTTTAGGCAAGTTAAGAACATTCAGAGGACAGTGTGCTGCCTCCTTTGCAGACAAGTCCTGGTTCTGACTGCCTGAACTTGGGAATTTGACTCCTCTGGGCCTTCATTTCCATATATAATGATAGTGGTTCCTATGTCATAGGATTACTTGTAAGGACTAAACAAAAGTTTCATATGTAAAGTAATGACCATTCTGGCTGGCCTGTACCTGGGGCTTCCGGAAGAGTGAGGTGTCGTGTGTCCAGCAAGCTGTTACCAAGCTGCAGAGTAGGGTGCTGTAGAGATACACATTTAAAGTTTGTTTCTAGACAGGAGAATGTTAAATGGTTTTTGAACTGTAGTAAAGCTTGAACCACATACCGGGTTGCAGATCTAATTCTACTTGCCTTCTAATTTTATGATTAAATTTCAAACCAAACCTTGAGACTGCACATATAGGATTATGGAAGACCTCTGAAGAATCGGGGTGTTTGAGCTAATACTTACCTGTAAGCTTTAGTGTTGTCATGTGAGCCTTTCATGTGTGACTTCATATTCTCCTCAAAGCACAGTCCTAATCCCAGATGGGCTGCTTTGGTTTGGTTTGGTTTGGTCTCATGCTTTGGTTTGGTTGGGTAGCATTGCCATTTAGGTTATATATTCTGATTGGTAAGCAAATGCAAACACTAGAAAGAGTAAATTCAGTGTTTGGTAAGGCTTTTGGCTATCAGGCTTTTTGTTTGTTTGTTTTTGTTTTTGTTTTGTAATTAACTATTTCTCATGGCTATAAATTGAGTGAAACAGGCTTCCCTCTTTCTAGAATGCTACTCATCCAACACATAAAAGATGGAGAGAATGTACTGTCTCTATGGAGGCATTGTGGGTACTGAATCCCATTAAAGAGGATTGTACTTTCAGCCTTTTCATTACCAGCTCTGACTCAGGCTCAAGCCATTCAAATGCTGAGCTAAGTTTCTCCACCTACCAATAAAGCATAGGACACAAATCCTGTGTGCAGCACTCCAGTGAGCTCAGGGAGCTTCTTGCAAACTGTAAAGCACTTGCAATAAATACTTTTACTTATAGAAATCAAGAAGAGTTGTTGTTTGGTGATATAAGACCACCAGGAAATATTATCACATTGGTCCTACAGCACAACCATTGCATCTTTGATAGGGAAAATTGGTGTCACCATCTCCACAGGCTTCTGCCTGCCCCTGCTACAGGTTATGGGATGCAGTAGCTGGGCCCAAGGGACCCTAGTTGTTTCAATCCCTTCTTGCTGTGATTTTTTTCCCATGGGATAGTAGCCATGGAAATTTCAGAGTCCTCTCTCTAACCTCTTTGGTCTCCCCTGAGTAGGGTTCCAAACACCTGTTCCTAAAATGGCAATTACTACAGTATAAAAATATTTTTTCATCAGGTGCTTGTTTTTCCCTGCACACTTGTGCCCAGGAAGCTCCCAAGCCTGCCTCCTGTCCCTTCTGTCTCTGAATGCTTGCTATTCATCTGGTGCAGAAGACAGGAGATGCATACAGCAGATGTAAGCAAGACTTTGGGGTTAATGCAGGGTGGAAAGGTGCTTTAACCAATGTCCATGCATGCCAGATGAGGAATATCAATTTATGCTTATAGACAGTGGGGTAGATTTGCCAGAAGTATATGATCACTATGCTGAGATATGAAGTATGATGAGTTGTATTTGTTTGACAGTGAATTTTAATCCAGACAGACATCCGCTAAGCAGTCACTAAGTGAAAGGGACAAATCTACTTGTATTAACGTGAAAGTGGCCAATTAGCCATTTAATAAAAAAAAATGATGATGAATATGAATTAGATGTATTTTATATTCTATTTTTAAATAATTATTGTGCATGCATAATAAAAGTATAGTAGGCGCTGAATTATTAGCAGTAAAAAGTGGAATAAGAAGTGAACAAAACGTTTTTTTGAATCCACGCATGTTTCGTTTTATGGTAGATTACCTTTAAACACTAAACAGCCTTTTGAATTAAATGGAGGAAAGAGAACAGAGATGATAAAGAGAGCTTAAAAAGAATTGAAAAATGAAGCAGATCAGATCTGGTGTGTCGGTGTGTGGCTCATTTCACTGCTGTGCGGAGACCCCACACTGGCTTCCTTCCCTGATTCCCACAATATCTGAGGGACTTGTAAAGAGGCAAGAAGGATGGCAGGAGACAAAGACAGACAATTTGGACAATTATGAGCACGTCTTTCTAAGTGCTGCCACCAGCTCTTTATCATGTATTTATATCCCACTAGATGTAGGACTCGTTCATGTTTTCTCTGAATGAAAATAAAAGGATTATTATTCCCCACTCCTAACCTGAGAATCCCTGCAGTCATAAGCATAAGTCATTTTATTACATTGAATGTCCATGTGAAAGAAATATACAAATATCAGTAGTAGTTATCATCATTACTCTATTAATAGTAGGATTCATGCCCACATTACTAAGACATTTGCCATTTGAAACATTATCTCTTCATTTCCCAAGCATTGTTCATCATGCCAGTTAACTCTTTTTGGGCTTTTTTCCCATTTATTAAGGTACAATTTATCATTTCTTAGTTACCTTTTTGTTCCTCAGCAAGTCATTCGGTACTAAACTGCTCCAAAGTAGGTATGGTTAGAAAGTGTTTCCAAAAACATCAATAAAATGGAGGAATAAATTTATTCTCATATCAGTGGATGTTGGTGTAATCAGATGCCTCTTGCCCAAGAATGCTTATCCAAACACTTCTTTGCCACTCCAAAACTTTGCTGAATTCACCTAAATTCATCCTAAGGTAGACTTTCTGGATTCTAACTCCTTCAGTAATTTCAAATTGCCAAATTGCTTCTCATTTTTCTTTTCATTGGGGGGAAATGTGCAAGTAATGAGAAGGTGAGTGAACGTAGGAATTAATCTTACAGATATATTTGAATGGCCTTAAATTGCTGGAAGACAAGCAATATTCCCTACATTCTGTGACCAATACCATTTTGTAATATGTCTGTTTTAAAACAGTACTATGAAAAGAAAGGCAGTAACAACAAAACGTGAGGGAGAGAGAAAGGTGCAAGTAAGTTTTCCCCCAGGGAGTGGGTGATTAAGTAAGAAACATGATGCTCCTGAGGCAGGCGGGCTTGTCAGAACAAGCCCATGTGTAGCTCAGCGCTGTGCTCTGAACAACAGCGGCTCTCAGATTTCTTCTTCATTCTCCCTGATGGTAAACAGTGCTGACCTCGTCAGTTTCCTCCTCTCAGCAGCTCCGTTCCTCCAGCTGTTCCAACAAGCATGCATGTCCATGATGGTGATGTCCATAACTTGTATGGTCCTAAAGAACTATCATCACCTTCTTCAGCCAGAGTCTGACCAGCTTTTATGTGAAGGTTCAAGTAATAGATCTTTCTGGTTTCTAGGCTGTAGGTTCTCTGCTAGAGATACTCAGTTCTGTCACTGCATCCTAAAAGCAGCCACAGACAATACAGAATCAAATGAGCACCAACCGGTCTTCATTTCTAGGGGCTGATATTTAAATTAATTATATTTTTATTTGCCAAAATATTTTTATGGCCTCTTCTGACCACTTCAGTCACTTAAAAGTGTGAAAACTCTTCTCAGTTAAACCACCATAGAGAAACAGACAATGATCAGATCTGGTCCTGAAAATGTAGTTTGCTATGACTGGCCTTCAAGTCAATATTAATGATCCTTTCCTGCTCTAGTCTGGCAAATCTGCCACCCACTCCACTGGCAATGAACTTGCTTTGGAAATTATACAAATCTCCCAACAATATTTGACCCACAGATTGATAACAGTTTTCTCTTCCAGCTCCCTAGTCTCTGAAACACTTTCTGTTCTAGTAAAATGTCTTTTTATAAGCACATAGACAATGGCTTAGAGATTAAACCAATGCTGCTTTCCTTAGCAAGCTTTTCTTATTGCCAATTATGTAAAGTATCTTATGTAAAAGTACATTTTGCTCATCACATTAAAATGTTTCTGTCTATTTAAGAGATGATTTTAAAGTTCTATGCTCTGGTTGGTCTTTTCACCCTGAGCATCATAATAACATCTTTTTATTTTGGTTGGTTGGTTTGTAGCTTCCTGAAGTAAACCTGACCTTCATCTCTCTGTATGCATTTTTACCACATACTCAAATATTGTTCATTCTTCAGGAACTGAAACAAAGTTGACTAAACTAAGCTGCAAAAGGTCATTTTCAGTACCATGCTGTGGTGTTCAATGAACGTGGAGTCCTCTTAGTTCCAGGAAATAATTTGGAATATTGACTACAAGGAAAGACTCAATATTGTTACGAATAATTGCTAGTTCAGAAAGCATCACTTTCATAAAATACTTCATGTGGTGATCAAGATTTATGGCTAATGTTACTACTTAACTTGTATTTAAAGCCCATGAGTTTCCAGGGTGTGTGTGTGTGTGTGTGTGTGTGTGTGTGTATTTACTATATATTTATAGTTTACTATAAATATACTATACTGTATTTAAATATAAATATATAATAAATATAAATATACTATACTATATTGTAACTATACTATGCTATAGTATGCTATAGTATAGTTACAATATAGTATAGTATAGTAAATACATATATTTACTATAAATATATATATATATATATATATATTTACTATAAAACTGTTACCAAAGTTGAGAAAGTGAAAGGCAAATCAGAAGACATATTTAAAGGGGCATGGTATGTTATAACATCAGAACAAGAAAAAGAAGGATGCCACAAGGTATTGTCATCCCAGAATCTAAGGCAGTGCAAATGTCCCAAGTTAGTGCCTCAGATATAACAGAGAGCTGCAGAGACCCCATGGTGAGTGCAGGGCTAGCTGCACAAGAATGAGGACAAATCAGATCTCCAACACCCACACGGCCAGGCCTCGCAGAACACACTATAATCCCAGCATAAGGAGGCAGAGAAAAGCGGATCCCAGGAACTCACTCACCAGCCAGTGTGTCAGAGAGACACCCTGTCTCAAAATGCATGGTAGGGAGCAACAGAGGAAGATGCCTCACAGAAGCCTCTGACCCCACAAGTGCACACTCATGAACATGCACACCGACACACATGAGTGCACACATTGCCTTTTTGAATTTAAAAAAAAATGAAAATCAGGTTTGGTGTGGTGGTGCATGCCTTTGGTTCCAGCACTTAGGAAGCAAAAGTAGGCACATCTCTGAGTTCAAGGTCACCCTGGGCTGCAGAGCCAGTTCTAGAACAACCACATCTACCCAAAGAAACCTTGTCTTAAAAAAACAAAAATAAAATAAATAACAACGCATCAATTATTTATCCAGTGTTTACTACATGTTTGGAACTCACTAGCTTAGTTTATAGAATTGTACCAGACTTTCCCACTCATGAAAATGCTCCAGCTACATCTATTTTGAGGAAACTTTGTACTGTTAGGAGAGTGTGATTTTTTTTTACTCTTTCTTATATTTCTAAAACAAAATTACATAAATACCCAAGGTAAAATCACAATAAAACTATAAGTGTGTTTAGGCAGTGTGTTGTCTAATTTTATGCTGATTTGACACAAACTAGAATTATCTGAAAGGAGAGAACCTCATTTGAAAAAAGGCATCTAATAAGTACCAGCCATAGGGCAATTTCCTAATTGGTGATTGATGGGGGAGGGCTCAGCCATTGTAGGGGGAGCCACCCCCATTTCTAAAGAGCAGACTGGGCAAGTCAATAAGAAGCATCCCTCCAGGGCCTCTTAAGTAGCTGTATGAGTTCCTTTTTGTAGTGCTTTTGATGATGAACTAGTACAAGAAACTGTGTGTGATATAAACCCTTTTTTCACCAAGTTGCTTTTGGCCATGGTATTTCATCACAACAATAATAACCCTAAAGAAGACAGGCAGTATATTTTCATAGTTATGTTGTAATGTATTAGTACATTGCTTGCATCTAAGTATATGCACCACTTGCATGCCTGGTGCCTATAGAAACCAGTCAAAGTTGTCAGATCCTCTGGAACTAGAGTTACAGGTGGTTGTGGGCTGGGAACTGAACCTGAGTCCTCTGCAAAAAGCAATGTGCTCTCAACCGTTGATATTTCCAGATACCACTGTTAATTTGTTAAAGAGGCATTCAAGCAAATTGCTCTTATAAAATTGCAAACAAAAAACACCATATTTCTATTCTGTTCATTTATGTACAGAACACATCACATACAGAATAACATTTCAAGATTGAGAAATCACAATGAAGAATCTTCTTGTTACAGCAGATGACCAGAAGTGAAGGCTTTGAATATTAGTCCGCTGGCTCTCATTTTCTGGCCATGATCTAATGGTGGCCACAGCTCCTATCTGATAACCCCTCTCTATAACTACAGCTCTTGGCCATGCTCCACAACTTTTCCCTCTGAGCCATCATGCCCACTCCTGATGATTCGAGGGCACTTTAATTTCCTTTGTTCTATAACCCAGAAAATGGTCTATCATGAGAAAATTTTTGCATGCATTTCAGAAGAATTTGCACTCTGGCCTTCTTGGGTAGATTGTTTGCTACAGGTCAATCAGGCCAATCTGTTTTAGTATTTTCAGGCTCTCTGTGTCTTACCTGAGTTTCTGTCTACTTGTTCTGTCATATCCTGAAAGGGAAGAGTTGACATCTCCAAAAGTAACTGTGAAATTGCCTATTTTACCTTCCAGCATTGTTTGCTTTATTTTATTGAACCTCTGTTCTGTAACAAGGGTAAAGGCATCCTGGACTGCCATCTCTTTGGCCAATTTAGCCTTTATTGTTAGTATCTTTCCTCATTCTAAAATCTCCTTTCTCTAAGATTAAGATACACACTTACATATATCTTTTGATTGGTGTTTGTGCGCTAAGGTTTTTTTTTTATATAGTATGTTTAACTTTTCTATATTCTCACATTTAGAATGGGTTCCTTCTAGGAGAAAAACAGTCAGGTCTTCATTCTCTTATTTAACCCTATCTGAAAAAATCTCTTCCAGTGTATATTCAGGTTTGAATTTTTTAAATTGCATTCACTTGTTTGTGGCAAAGTACATACATGTTACTCCATGTATATGGAGAACAGAGGACAAGTTCCAGGAGCCGGTTTTCTCCTTCCACTACATGTGCCCTGGAGATCAAACTCAGGTCATCAGGACTGGCACCAGGCATTTACCACTGAGCCATCCCTTCAGCCCAATCTTTTTTTTCCCAACACCTTATTATTATTATTAATTATTATCACCATTATTATTTACTACAATTTATTCAATTTGTATTCCGACTGTGGCCCCCTCTCTCATCTCCTCCCAATCCCACCTTCACTCCCTCTTTTCCCCCTATGACACTCGCCTAGTCCACTGATAAGGGAAGTCCTCCTCCCCTTCCATCTGACCCTAGGTCTCATCAGGACTGGCTACATTGTTTTCCTCTGTGGCCTGGCAAGGCTGCACCCCACAGGAGGAGGTGATCAGAGAGCTTGCACTGAATTCATGCCAGAGACAACTCCTGTTCCCCTTACTAGGTACCTCACTTGGAGACTGAGTCTATAGGCTACATTTGAGCTGGCGTTTTAAGTCCTCTCCATACATTGTCCTTGGTTGGGGTATCATTCTTTTCAGGGCTCAGGTTTTTTGTTTGTTTGGTTGGTTGGTTTGGTTTTTTGTTTTGGCTTTGGTTTTTTTGGCTCTGTTGGTCTCCTTTTGGAGCTCTTGTCCTTTCCAGGTCTTTCTATCTCCCCTTCTTCCCTAAGATTCCCTGCACTCTGTCCAAAGTTTGTCTATGAGTCTCAGCCTCTGCTTCAATACCTTGATTAGTAGAGCCTTTCAGAGACCCTCTGTGGTAGGCTCCTGTCCTGTTTCCTATCTTCTCCTGCTTCTAATATCTATCGCATTTGCCCTTCTGCATGAGAATTGAGCATGTTTCCTAGGGTCTTCCTTGTTGTTTATCTTCTTTCAGAGTATGGATTTTAGTATGTTTATCCTATATTATATAGCTAATCTCCGCTTATGAGTGGGTATATACCATGTGTGTCTTTCTGCTTCTGCAGCCTAATCTTTTAGCATTTAAACCATATATATTCAATGTAGCTCTTGATGCATTGGATTTAGACTGTTTTACTTAGAAATATCTATACTATCATAAGTTTTCCTATAAATGCATGTATCTTAAAGACCCTAAGAAAATAATAATATATTCTATATATTCAAAAACAGTAATAATTTCCTGTTACAAGATCTGTAACTTCAAGCTAATATTTTCCATTGTTACCTGGTGGATTACGACATGGGCTTTTTTGTTATTAACAGCCTGGGTTTATCCTTTACAGTACCTTTCTTTCGCTGGGTGACACTGGGGAAGTTTCTTGCCTTCCTGAGTGTACATTTCCTCACTGACAAATTGAACTAATGCCATAGCCCAATTCATAGGATCTTCCAACATCACAGGGTATATACATATAGAGAGGTTCTGACACCTTGCCAAACAAACAGTAAATTCTCAGTGATTGTTAGCTATTGTCATTGTTTCCTTCATAATATGAAACCAATTTGCTTTTCAAGTGGCCTCACATGTGTGCAAGAGGTTATGAAAGGAAGACAGAGGAACCCCCAGACCTGGTTCTAATCCATCCACAGAAATTTTTTCTTGACATTGGAGACCCACTTTAAGCAAAGAGCAATTCACTTTGAGAAAAGAATATAGAAAAAGCACTCACCTTATTGTTGACACAGTGCTAAGCTCTGAGTAGTCATGCTGCTGCCTCCTGTTAGCCCCAGCATGGACAGTTTAGTGCAAAGATTAGAATGCTAGATTCCCCCAACGAGTGTTTAATCAAGCAGAAACTGACCGAGTGCTTAACAATGGCTTGACTATACTGTATGTTTAGAATGGCTGTTTTAAAGTGTCATAGATGTATATGCATTTATTGGTTCGGGGATTTTATTGATTAGAAAAGTTGAGATGCAAAGATAAATGCATTGTTTAAAAAGACAAGGACAATTAACTCTGATTAGCCAAAGGAGTACTTAGGAGCCCAAGGGCAATGGGATGACAGAGGCAGAGAGGAGGGTGATAAAAGCTGGGGTGGAAGCTTACATGTTAAACCTTCAGCTCCACCAACCACTGACTCAAAGGCTTAGTAGTAGACTCAGTCCCACGAATGTTTGGTTTCCCTGAGTATACTGCCATTAACGTTAAAATTAGCTGCCTCACAGGGTTGCTAGAAAGCAACAAATGACAAAATGTATGTTGGCACCATAGATTGATCAAGGAGTGTTTTCATTCCTCCTGCACATAGCCTCTCTGCACTTTATGACACATGGCCTGACAAGCTTTCTGTATTCAATCTAATTTTGTAAAACAGGTTTTCAACTAGCAAGGAGGCATAAGCCCAAGAGAGCAACTGGACCACATAGTAACTACAGTTAATAACAATGTGTCATATGCATGAAAAGTACTTGAGAGTAGATTTTACTTGTTCTCACTTTAAAAAAAAATCTATCTGAAGTATTGTACACGTTCATTTGCTCAATTTAGCCATCCTACAATTATAAGCATTTCAAAGCAACATGTACATGATAACTGAATAATGTTAATTTTTGAGAGTGCCATCTACTGTTATTCAAGTTCTAATAGTATTAGTCATAATTATAATTCCTGGGCCATGTCTTTAGCCCACACTAATCTGTCTCTCCTCCTAAAGTATGCAGAGAACACAGGTGCACTGGGAGGCCAGATTCTATCTCTTGTACTGACTGACTCACCTATTTCTGTGGCCATATGCAAATTATCTAATATTTCAGGCATCTGTTCCCTTTGTAGAATGGAATTGCCATGCTTCCTGTTGCAGAGGAATATTATTGGATAGCTGAATCATTCTTTGAAAATATAACTTTTCTATCTTTTAAACTAGTCATAGAGGACCCCCACTGATGAACTGAAAAGGCCCTGTGATAATTGCTCAATGAGTCAGCGTTGTGATTAAAATGCAGGCTTTGGGGCCTTAAAGACCTGTATTCATTTTCAGTTCTTTCATCCATTACCAAATGAACAACAACAACAAAAATAGTATGTCTCTGACTCTCCATATCCCCATCTATAGTACAGGTACAATATAACCACAGGTTGTTATAGAGATTAAACACAAGGACTGTTTTAGGATGGTAGTTGTTACATAGTCTACTCAAATGGTAGCAACTATTATTTTGTCATACGCTAACTCACAGTTTCACTTTGGACAAAGTGCAAAATCTCTCTGTTTACTTAATTAGCTTCAAAATGCATATGGCATCCGACATGTTCAGATGAAATGTTGCAAGATAAATTTTAATGATGTTTCAGTGGTATTGTGGACTTCCCTAATACTCGTTTATCATCTTAGAATTACTACTTGAAAACTCTAAGAAGTCACCAGCCCACACAAGCCATGTATGTACTTGGAGAAAGGTCAGGCTTGCGGGTCCTGGCAAGATGTCTTTATGTATCTGCAGCCCACTTTCATTCTCAACCTTAAATCCTTCCTGATCCCTTATCTACTGATCTCAGATCTGAGAAATTATGCAGAGCCTCTAGAGCATTCTTTACAGTTCTTGCCCATTATCTTCAATTAAGCAGCTCCAAGAAAATGTGTTGGAATAAATTCTATCTTGTTCTGTTTTGCTGAGCTGAGGTTTCACTACATTGCCTAGAATGGTCATGAACTTGTGAACCCAAGCAATCCTACAGCCCCAGCTTCCTGAATGCCTCCTCACTCAACCTGGGTACTATTGATATAGTTCTTCTAAACCCTAACACTGAGAGAGCCATTGTACATACATGGAACCCACAGGGAGCCTGGACCATTTGAACCACACCACCTTATCTTTTAAAAGGAATGATAACAAAAATCACTTAGGAAACAATTGCCCAGTGAAATGCATTGTATCTTGTAAAAGAGACAAAGTGAGAATGTGGGCTTAATCCCAATGAAAATTTACTAAACCTTTTTATATGAACAGCACTGATCTTAAGGGAAAGAGAAATGAGTGCATGTTAAACCCTTGTAGCTCAGACATGCCACAACTCTGATCCTATCTGTCGATGAAAAATTCTTTCAATATCACTACTGACTAATTTCTGGGTGTGGCATGCTTTTACAGGGAAGTTTCTTCTGGTAAGCAAGCAAATTTTGAGCATAAAAATAAGACCTATTTCCCTGTTTGACACAAACTACCCAAAAATGTCTGCACCCTCCCTTCATTCTCCGTACCGTCTGAATGTCCCCTCACTTCCTTATTCATCACTGTACTGCATTAATAAATGCTAATCTCCCTTAAAGGGAGATGTGACTAGGGAGAGGGCACCTCCCATTAAGATATAATTATGTCAATTTAAAAAAGCAAAGGGTGACTTCTTTTTAATAACAACTGTTTCACTTATGCTTTGCTGTTTTATTTCTCCAACCTCACATATTTCTTTCTTTTTTTATGACTACACTATTTCTTTTCCTCAAACATAAGGGAGTTAAGATTTCCTTTGGACAACTGTTATGACATGTGGCTAAATAGCTCTATTTTTAATAAATGTTTATTGATTTTAATGGAAAGGTGTACATGGGCCGCTCTTTGAGAAGTAGTTTATAAGTAGACATTAAAGTTGTATATTTTATTTCATTTGAATATTACTCATTTCACATTCAGCTATCTAAAAAGTATACAGATTAATCCCTATAAGTTTGACCTGTTTACTTTTAATACTCATTATAGTCTCGTTATCATCAGTTACTGGTAAGCATATTTAAGAAAATAAAAATATTTTAAGAAATACCTAATCCTCCTCCCAAGCCTCCACCTATAAGCTCACACAGCGGGACTTTCTTTGGCTATCTTCTGTGTGAAACATCCATGTGTTCATCTCTTCATATAACTATTTGAATAGTATTGAAAGGTGAGAGGAAAACTCTTCACCCAGTTCAAATTATTTTCTTTCCCTTAACTTTCTTAAATAGTGATTCTCATTTCAATGAAACAAGGAGAAGGCTATCAGAATCTGGCTGAAGAGGAAGGTGGGCATAAACACAACCCTCCATTTATTTCTTCTATCGTTCCTCATATTGAGCTAAAGCTCTCACAAAGAAATTACCAACATATACTGATTCCTATTTCTTGGGCGCAATCCTGTTGAAACACTTACCCAGCAAAGGTGTGTAGTAAGCCCAGCCCCTCTCCACCTCAGCCCATTCCTTTGACATCTCATCCAAAATCTCCCCATTCCTACATAGTTTGCGTTATCAATCATAAAATCTTCAGATCAGAAAGATTTTCTTTTGTTGTTGGTTGGTTGGGATTTTTGTTTTATGTGTTTACTTGAGTGCTAATCTCCATTCACTCTGGAACAGGGCTTTTAAAGCTTAGCACATCTCCTGTTTTAAACTAGAGACTGATTTTAGAAAAAGAATTCGTGCAATTATTCCTTCATTACAGCTTCTCTACATGTACAGAATCAAATTCAAATTCCATCGGATTTTACATAGACAAGAGCTGGAAGCTAGAGTGGTAAACTTGATAGAGACTTTCTTGAAGTACTATTTTTCATAGTTATGTTCTTAAAGTGAATGAAAGGAAGACAAGATACAAAAACTATAATGGATTATAAAGAAATGCTTGTAAAAGGCAAACCACTATATTTGTAAGAACTGTAGCTCTCAGTTGTCTCTTTGTGAGACTAAAGGAATCGTCAATTTCTCATAAAATACATGCAGAACTTCTCCCAGTGACAAAATCAGACTTTTCCTTATGTAGTAAAGTCACAGCTTCCACTGAAATTTTTATATTTTCTTCTCAAAGTACAAATTCAAGATACTCATTGAAGTATAAATCTAAAAGGATTTATCAATATATCTAAGAAAATAAATTTTAATATAAAAATAAATAAGATTATTTTTATTCCAAATTAGTAAACTAAAATTACTATTTAGGTTTGAACATTGAAAGAAACAATGGAGAAGTTGAGTGTAGTCAGGTATATTGGAGTTTGATGTGTGAGGTTTGAGCCCAGGATCTCTCACCAGCTGGGTGAATCGCTTTACCCCCCAAAAACTGGATTAATTTCTAAAATCTAACTGTGACAAGTTAGCTATTCAGAACAGTCATCTTAAATTGCTTCTTATTCTTTCAAAATATTTTATACTTTTAAATTTTAGACTGCTTAGAGAAATAAACCACTCTAACCCACAGTATCTCACATTTACATTTCTTATATATACTTTATGAAATAAGTGAATTTTTTCATAAGACCAACAAAGCCTAAATTAGAAAAATATTGCATTCTTCCCAAAATGAGCAAGTACATCATTGTCTCCTTTAAATTTGAGGAAGTCCTGAGCACAAATAAACAGAGAGAGAGAACACGCCTATGGTAAGGACAAGGACCTGCTTGACCCAATGTCATATAAAACCTCAAAAGTAACTCTCCATATTAAATATAATCAGCTGAAGACCCACAAGTCCTTGGGTACCTCAGACCTCTGTAGAATACAAGTTACTAGGCAGAAAATAGACGGAACTCACCGATACATTGCTGACTAGCAAGATTCGAGTCCTGTGGTGACTGGTCCGTGACTGAGCGTGTTCATCAGCTCACCGTGGCTTTCTTTGTAGGCTAAAGTGAGGTGAAGAAAGAAGTCACTGATGATCCATAGGAACCAGTCTAACAAGTCTCGGCTAGCATGGAGACTGATTGTGTGACTAGTATGACAAAGACACTTTTTATAGGGAGCAACAACAAAAATAATTTGTAAACACTTTCTAGGGGTAAGGACTCAAACGCTGTTATCTAGAACTACTTTTAAAGTAATAACACAATGGGATTTTAGGATGTTCATATATTTAAATCTATTTTAAAAAT
Organism: Pachyuromys duprasi; assembly: GCA_028658305.1. Classification (NCBI taxonomy): domain Eukaryota; kingdom Metazoa; phylum Chordata; class Mammalia; order Rodentia; family Muridae; genus Pachyuromys; species Pachyuromys duprasi. The sequence continues at coordinate 23,730,004 of CM053743.1, read as the reverse complement.
TAAGAGTTATCCTTCTCAGCCACCTCCAGCTTCCAGTGAAGAAACTGAGGCTTAATTAAGTTAAATGACCCACCAGACAAGGACTAACACCAATATTTTTTTTAAAACTAAGCTGACACATTTTCTACTCAGTCAAGCATATAAATGAAAGTTTCCTTTTGGAATTAACTATAAGCCAGGCATTGGAACTACATCAGAGATTAGAGAAACATTAACATCTTAAAACTATGTGTCATTGTAGCTCTAGAAAAGTCCAGACATTTACAAATGCTAATCCCCAATTAAGACAGTCTATTTCTTTCATTTTATTAGGATCCAGCACATTGCCTAACTCACTATTTCGTTTATTTTAGAAACTTGTCAATGTATTCTTGTAAATGGATTGTACATATTTGTATGTTTGTTCAAGACATCATCTGCAAATTGCTTTCTCTAATCCCTATAAAGTAGATGAGCTGTTCACCTCTGTGCTCTCATGGTCTTGTAACTCTTACCTACTGTAGGGGAATTTTTATTTATTGTCTCTCGCTCTACTCGGTTATAAAATCTTAACAGAAAGGAATCTGTTGTAGCATGCACAGACTCTTAAAAACTTTATGGGGAAAGGAAAGAGCACACTTGATCGTATTACGTACTGCATAGCTGTTCCGGGGCTCTGTTGAACAAGGGCAGAGTAGGGATTCTTGAGGGGGAGTAAACTGTCCTTGGGTCATCAGAGGTGTAACCTTTTTCAAATTCCTCCCATCTGGGCTCAGGGAACCCTGCAGAAGAGGAGGTAGAATGAGTATAAGAGACAGAGGGAATGCAGGATGCCCAGTAAACAAGGTCTTTGAAACACAATAGGACTGACTCACATTTAAACTCTCAGAGACAGGCTCAGCTGACAAAATCTCGTGACTTCTTTTATTCTTTCACACACACACACACAAAATTACATTTCAAATTCAAATTTATTACTTATGTGACTCTAAGGTTTTGTATATATAGCTATATGTAAACTTAGAAACAAAGATGCAGAAAATGAGAGGACACTGTTCAGCTTTATTTAAATGCTATGAGAACAGGCATCTGCTGAATCAGGCATTATGGGTAGGTAAGGGACATAAGTAGGTATCTGTTTAAAGATATTGAAAGATAATCACAATATGTTTGTCCTGTATTTGGGCCACTCAAAAATCACAACATGATCTGGGAATTTGGTTCAGAGGGACCTGAATTCTGATTTTGAGCACCCACAATAAAAACTCAATAGTTTCATGCACATGTAATCCCAGCCCTGTGGTTGGAAGGGCATCATAGAGACAGAAAGATCCCTGGTGCTTCATAGCTGGCCAATCTAATAAACTAGTAAGTTCTAGAGCTATTGACCTTCTACAAGCAAAGGTTAGCTCACACACACACACACAGACAGACACACAGACACACACACACCAAAGCCATAACAGTATATTACATCAAATTTCATGATGTAGTTTAAAAGTTTAGTGAAAACTTGAAAATTATGAGAAAAGGGGCAGAGATTAAAATATTGGACTCTAGGATTCCACTGAGTGGAGAATTCATGAATGTAGGCATTTTTATAGTTACTTTTAGTGTTGTCAGCTATAAAAGCTATGCTACTCATTTCAAAATTATCTCTAAGACAAAAAAAAAAGGTTTCTTAGAGTAGAATTTCAACTTTCATTCAAATACTTTTCTCTTTGTCTTTTTTTTTTTTTAATCATCCTGCCCATTCTAAACCATGGAGTAAAGAAAATGTGAGAGCATTTACCCTTGGCTTGAATCAATTATAGTTGTCAAATATATTCAACCGTGAAAGCAGGGTCAAAAGAATGTCTGCACACTTGAGTCTCTTGAAGCCCACAGTGGATATTTTGCATTGCATAACAAGTAAAGTTAGCAATTTGACCACAGGAATTTTTATCAGCCAACAAATTGTTACATTGGCCTTCTATACGCTTAGCAATTTTACAGCAATAACTATCTGGTGCCACAAGCTTCAGAAGTATAGTGCCACTGTGGCTAGTCAGGGGTGATTTTTATTGCTGCTTAAATACCTCCCTAGCTTTAAATACCCCCTAGCAATAAAGTACCAGGTTCTTTAATGCTGGATAATACATGGATGTCTATGGTAATTTGTTTAATTTCTGGAAGCCTTTAAAATTATCCTGAGGTTTTATCATTCTAATTGTTAAGCAATGCTTTTTATTGGTCAGTTTATTGGGATGTACACTGCACATTGACCAATATCATTGAACTAGTAAGTGAACTTACTTACTAGTAAGCTAACTAAGTAAGTGAATATGCTGCCATTTCTGACTCTGTTCTCTTCCCTTTTTAGATTATTTGTTAAAATTGGGAAATAAGAGTAGGCAAAATGGCTCAGCAAGTAGAGATACTTGCCACCAAGCCTGATGACTTGATCTTGATCCTCAGGAAAGAAACATGCCTCCAAAATTCATGACAACTTAGTCAACTAGTAAGCAGATATAAGAAAAGGTGGAAAATCAAATGTGTTCTAGATGTGGTTTAAGATGTTTGTTTTTCGATCATCCTGAGTGAGGTATCCCCAAAGCAGAAAGAAACATATGGTATATACTCACTTATATAGACCTATAGGATAGGAAGGTCAAGCTGAAGTCTACACACCTAGAGAGGATATACAGGAAGGAGGACCCAGGTTGGTATGATCAATGCTTGTTTGGATGAACAAATGGGATGGACATTGAGTGGAGGAGAAAACAAGCAACAGGACAGGAGCATGCCAAGGAGGACCTCTGGGGGGG
>CM053743.1:23716441-23727118 GCA_028658305.1 Pachyuromys duprasi | reverse complement strand
AAATAAATTTTTTTAAAAAATTTTTTAAAAAGTGGTATTAAGAATATAGTACCTTGTGAAATGTTTAGAAATATTACTATATATGTTGTGTCATGCTTGGATGATGATATATAACTTAAAAATCAGTTTGTTTTATAAAAAAAAAGATGTTTGTTTTTATAGAGGTGGTTTTGAACTCCTTGGAAGCAAGAACAGCATGGGAAACAAAGTTACACAGTTTTCATTATTGAAAAGTATATATATATATATATCCAGCAGAAAAACTTTCTGTCACTTAAGTTGATAAAGGAATTTCTTATATGCACCAAACAATGTGTTGAATACTACCAGGAATACTTTTGCAAAACCATAGAATTTAATATAATCGCTTCCTACACTTAATTGAAAATACCTGAGACTATAACTGAAGCTGAAGTAGGTCACAGACTTTTATAAAGATACAGTTTTATGAGGTTGTGTATGCATGTTTATTTATCTTGAGCTGTAGCTGCCTAGGAGAGTGACACAATGTTCCTTAGGTGAGTCTTTTTTCCCATTAAATTAGTTATTTATTCACTTTACCTCTGATTGTAACCCCCTTCTTTCTCTCCTTCCAGTCCAACCCTCATGTCCCTCTCCTCCACTCCTCCCCTTTTCTGAGGTTCTAACCCACCCTGACACATCAAGTTACAGGAGGACTAAGCACATCCTCTACCACTTAGGCCAGACAAGGCAGCCCAGTTAGGGGAAAGGAATCCAAAGCAGGCAACAAAGTCATAGACAACCCCTACTGTTAGGGGACCCACATGAAATACAAGCTGCGCATCTGCTACATATGTATAGGGGTCTAGGTCCAGCCCATACATGCTCTTTGTTTGGTGGTTCAGTCTTTGTGAGCCCCCAAGGGCCAAAGTTAGTTTACTCTGTAGGTCTTCTTGTGGTGTCCTTAACCCCTCCAGCTCTCTCAATTCTTCCATCGACTCTTCTACAAGACTCTCCTATGGATTGGCTGTGGGTCTCTGCATCTGTTTCCATCAGCTGCTGGATGAAGCCTCTCAGAAGACAGTTATGCTAGGCTCCTGTCTGCAAGCATAGCAGAATATCATTACTATATCAAGGGTTGGCTCTTTCCCGTGGGATGGGTCTCAAGTTGAGCCAGTCATTCATTGGCCATTTCAGCAATATCTACTCCATCTTTATCCTTGCAAATTTTGTAGGCAGAACAAATTTTGGGTTGAAGGTTTTGTGGGTGGGGTTAGTGTTCCCCTCCCGCCACTGAGAGTCTCACCTGGCTAGAGAAAATGAATACTTCCGGCTCTATATGTATATCTGGTAGAAGTCTCAACTAGAATCACACCCATAGACTCCCACTTCAGAGATGCTCCCCCACCAATGTCTGCTCTCTCTTTCCCCTCTCTCTACATCTGATCCCCACCACTGTTTCCCTTCCCATCCTCTCTCTGGGGAAGAACCTCCCCAGGTTCCTCCCTTGAGTCTTTTTTAAATATTAATTATCCCCAAAGAACTTACATGAACAAAACAGGAGCTGATCTGAGGCCATATCTCTGGTAAGGTCTTAGGGAATTTATAAATTGCTAATTGAGAAAACCAATTACCTTCTCAAACCAAAGAAACAGTTGAGCAATCTATAATTTGTGAAAACAGAAGATTCAGATGAGAATTTCCTTGAATTATTCTTTATAGATAATGACTTTTGAGTCCTTAGTTGATTTGCAGTGACATATTTGTTTGGTTATGTGTATATAACATCTCAAAGAATAAATTTAAAATATTTTTTTCTTAGCCCAGGCACAGTGGTACACTCCTTTAATCCCAGCACTCAGAGAGGCAGAGGCAGAAGCAGACAGACTGCTGTGAGTTCAAGCCCAGCCTGGTCTACAGAGTGAGTCCAGGACAGCCAAGGCAACACAGAGAAACCCTGTCTCAAAAGGAAAATCTTTCTCTAGTCATGATATCTAATATCTAGTCATGAAGTAGCAAATCTCATCTTTGTGTTCCTTCCTGGAAGGTGACACATGCCATAACCTTCCACTAACTTTAGTCATTGACACTTCAATGGTAACTTTGTGATTACAAAGCTAACACAAATATAACCAACTTTCCCCTGTATATAAACTGTGAAGCTAACTGTGTGGAAGAGAGATACTGGAACAAGCCCTGTTGTTGAGCTATCTGTCCTCCCTCCCATTGTATAACTTATGCTCTCTGATGGGGAGACAAGGGTGGTAAATACCTCACATATTCTTTTGTGTATCTTTACAAGTATATGACCTAAGTCTTTTGCCAGTTAAATCCAGTTCTGCCTATCACTAACAGATTCTGGCACTGGGAAATCTTCCTGGTGGTGTATGTGGTTTTCTATAGACAGTGTCCACTTTACTCTAGTAACCAATCTACTTAGACCTTTGGTATCAGCCCCTCTCCCTGCTCTTCCACGATCTGTAGTATCCCCTATCTACTATCCTTCCTCTTTCCTTACTTGCATGATACTTACATGAATTCTATTAAGTTCTAATCATTTGGCCTTTGGGGATAAAAAAGATATATTTCCACTTTAGGAAGAGGAGTAAAGATGCTCTGTGGACGCTGCTTTGCAGAGGAGCCTACAGACTAGCTTTCTACAGCCCTTTAAATGTCTGTTTCTGCACATTGGAAGATGAGTGCTGAGTGCCGAATGCCAAAAGGACAGTACACAATGGAACCTCATAGTTTGCTTTCCCTACATGGTAGAAAAGTGACTGGTACAAATTTTAACATCTTTTACATTACACAATAGGACAGTACACAATGTAACCTCATAGTTTGCTTTCCCTACATGGTAGAAAAGTGACTGGTACAAATTTTTAACATCTTTTTTTCCCATAACTTGGACTATTTTAATTGCTCAGTTGTGTGAATTTCTAGGCTATAAAGCTTGGTAAGTCACATGTTTCAGATGGATTTTCTCTCAGTATTTTCAACTCTCATGGACTTTTAGAGATGGTAACACCATTCCAAATATAGGATCATCTGTATCTCCCATTATTCTCCATTTCTACAGCTATTTTTTTCCTACAAGGTTATTAGTACATACGTATTTTACTATAATACATATAGTTTACTTCATTGAGATGCAGTCCCTTCAAACCCGAAGCTTCCTCAGATTTGTACCCAGAATTAAACAGGGCCTGACATAAGTGCACTAAGAAAAGAAATTGCTTGTTTTGAGGGTAGGGATGTAACTCAATTATAGAATGCTTGCCTAACCTGTGCAATATATTGGATTCAGTCCTCAGCCTCACACAAAAAAGAAATTTGTTGCATGTTTCTTTGCATGCAGTCTATTCCTGGGGTAATATAAGACTACCTGCATAACTGAGTAGGAATTAGTTTCCAGTAAAGTGGAAATAAGTAACACTTATGTAGCATTTACCTTGTAATGCCCTCTTTTCAGCACTTCCCATGTACTTGTTGGCCTAATCTTCACAATGATCTTACACAGTAGGTATTAATTTTGTTGTCTCTTTGCTGATTAAAAAGAACAGAGATAAGAGTTAACCCAGGTCACACAATAGATTATGGACTAGCTATGATTAGAGCCAAACTCTGATTTGTAACATAATTTATTAACAATTGCATTGCAATACTGCATGTATCACTTCTAAATCAATGTCTTTCCAGGTTTAAAGTGCTTTCAATTTAAAAATAAGAACATTACTTTTATCAATATTCAGATTTAGTAAGTAAAGAAAATTTCCAGGTTTATTAAGACAGAATATAGTACAGTGGCTAGTAGAGCAGAGGTGCTCAACAGCATTTGTGGGAACCCCGGTGTGATTTTGCACCACTGCAATTCCAGCTCTTAGAGTGTGTAAAAAAGTTCAGGCATGAAAAGCCAGCCTAGGTTAAATAGTGTGCCTGTAAAAAAGAACAATTTTTGTTGTTGCTATTTATTGTTTATTTTTTTGATTTTCAAGACAGGGTTTCTCTCTGTAAGCAAACCATTTTTATACGGTTACAAAAATATACTGTCATGTTGATTTAAAGCTGATGCTAAGTGAACACCTTTTCGGTTTTCCTCAAAGCTCACAAAGCTGTTTTGATCTCTATAGGTCATAATTTTTGGTACTGCAAACTCTGGGTCACTACAATAATATTTTCCGGGACCTAGGATCAGCTTTTGATTTGTCTATATCTAATAAAGTTATAATGAGGTAAACAAGTAATAAGACTTGGCCTCACTAGTACAGGAATTATGACACAGATTGTCAAAAGCGGAGCCCTAAAACAGGCTGCCAAAATCGATATGCCCTTTTTATTTTCTTTTATTGAAATTAGAGTCTTTTTTATGTAATATATCCTGATTATGGTTTCCCCTCCCTCCACTCCTCCCAGTTCTTCTAATTTCAGTACTGAGGTTGGGTTACATCTAACTTGAGCTGTTGGCCAAAGAGGTCCTACAGGAAGCCTCAAACATTCCAGACTTTTGCCAAGACTATAGGTTTCTCTCCACAAACTGACAGCATGGCCTTGTTGCTGAAGACAATACCTATAAAACTCATGGAACACTGAGGAGTCAAGCTGTTGTCTACCTAGAGCCTTCACCACTACCAGCCACCACTATCAGCTAGTGTCCTTGGTACAGGAGGGTACTCCACACCTCTGGAAGCTACCAAAGGAAAAACAAACACCAATCCAACTACAAATATTTCCCTTAACAATAGGGTCCTGCTTACAAAATATATGCTAATGCAATAGTGGTACAAAACTTGTGGGAGAAACTAACTAATATCTGACTCTAATTAAGGCCCACTCCATAAATGGAACCCATACCCAGAGCTGTTTGCGGGACCAAGATATGCATTCCCCCCACCTCCCTGCGGTTCTGAGAAATGAACCAATGGTCTTAGTACTTGATAAACAAGTACTCTTCTACTGATCAATGTCCTTATTCTGGCCCATGCAAATGGGCTAAAGGTTAATGTCTTCATATAAGGGATTTTTTACTTGAAGTTAGAAGAGAAAAACCCAAACTAGTATCCAGATTCTTTTGATGAGATATCTTAAAATGCAGAGCTACAGAGCTACATGCCATAAACAGGGGTAGCTGGTGGATGTGAACTCAGGCCTTTCTTCATCTGACACCCCATTATTCTCCATTAGTCAGGCCCAATTAATTGTGTTTCCTCTATCACCACCTCAGAGGAGTTTCTTGATGGTTAGGTGTGTCTGCTTCTGAATTATGCAATGAGTCCCACCTCACTTTTAACCTTTCAAGACAAATGCCTTCACTACCTCATTCTCTTCTTGATAATCAGAACAGAAAAAAAAAAAAAGAATAAAGCCTTTTGACACCACAGCAGTCTTTCAATAAAAAAGTAATCAAAACAGTCAATTCAATCCGAAAATAAATTTAAAAGTAAACAATTTAATTCATGAACCTTTAATGGCTAATCTGTTTAAGTACTATACAGGGTTCTGAGGTTAAGGAGGCACAGTTAACCTTTATGCAGCAGGAAAGCAATAGGGATTTCCCTCTTGCTTGCATAGACAAAGGTCTAAGGCATGGACAGAAACAGAGACTGATTCTGCCTGGCAGAACACCACAGTGAAAGGCCATGTTTATATTCCACAAGTCCACATGAGCAACCTCTGTAGTACAGAAGCTCCCACTTCAAATGCAGTCTTAGCAATCTCTGTTTATGGGAAATCATATTTGATGACTGAACAAGAGAAGGTTTTTATTCTTTCTGTGGGTGGGGAACTGCCACTCCTTTCTTGTCTCCTATGGTGAGAGCACCATATTCCTGGAAGAGTTCTCTAGATCTATGAAGGGAATTCCATTTATGTTTCATATTCTATGGGACTTTATGCAATGTAGTACTTAACAGCCAATTTTTAGATTTAGCATACGTCTTTTCTAACATTGTGCTTAAAGTCAAGGATTGTATCTCTTCTATCCCAAGCCTTTGCTAAGTCTCCAAACCATGGCTGGCACACCGTAATGATTTAAGTGAATAATGTATTGACACTTTGGGTTTCTGGGTCTGAATTAGTTACTTATGTATTGTTGTGGTAAAACACCATGTCCAAGCAACTTATAGAAGGAAGAATTTATTTGTGCTTATGATTAAGGGAAGACAGAGGTCCACCATGGCAGGGAATTGTGGCAGCAAGCCACAACTATGGCAGCAGGAGCAGCTGAGAACTCATATCTTAAACTGGCAAGCAGGAATAAAAGAGCCAATTTGAAATGGTGCCAGTCTTTAAACTCTCAAAACCCATACCCATTGACATCCTTCCTCCAATAAGGTGACTCCTCCTAAACCTCCCAAACAGAACGATCAACTTAGGACCAAGTATTCAAATCCCCAAGACTAGCGGGTTGGGGGCGGAGGGTCTCACCACAAATCTATGATCCTTTAGCAGGGGCACTGCGCTAGGGCTGACTAGGAAAAGTGAAAATCAATCCTACAGTAGAGTGTGCTACCAGAGGACATCCAGAGTAGAAAAGCCAGTGTACTAAATTCAACCCAAAACCCTCAAAGAGAAGGGGGTTTCAAAGCCAAACCCTTAGGTGGGGAGACATTCCTAGGCTGTGCCTCTTATACTGGGGACCTTGTATTCACAGGCGTGTTTGTCAGGGGACCTCAGAAGACAGAAAGCTGCAAGCCTAACATGGATCATCTCTCAACCGCAGATTTGCTCAGTGGTAAGTGTGTCTGAAACATTACTTCTGTGGCAGGTAAGCTGTAAATTTTACATATTTCAGACATTTCAGACATAATAATAACTAGGCTTCCAGCACTCAGGCTCATACAGGAAAGCACCACCAGCCCTCCTGGAGGCTTGGCTTGTTGCACTATACAATTCTTAAGACACACAGAAAAAGAAATTAAACAAAATGAAACCTCCCAAGAAACATGGTAGGTACAGTTTGAAAAGGGCCTTGTACAACTGAGAGGAGAAACATCAGGCTAGCCTCAGCTAAACATTATTAATTTGCCCTAAGGTGTATTCTGTGAATGAGAAATTGTTAACAACTCACTAGATCTTAACTTCTTTTTAACTAAAATTAACTTTTATTCCTTACTATGAACTACTTAGAGCAAGATTTTCCAAAAACTTTGTAATTGTTTAAGTTGACAGATATGTATTGTGAAGCTGATTTAACTATTGCCTTTGTATTCTTTAATTTACTTACATTTTTCATACTAAAATATTAAAGAGAAAAAACAATGTGTGCTGATATACCAAAGGACATTTATACATATAAACAAAAGGCAGAATTTTAAATTCATTGTCTAGTAGAAGCATACAACATTAGTTTTTTAGCTCTTCATAGATAAAGATGGGTAGATACTAAAATGTCTATAAGAAATGCAATTTGAAAGTTTAGATATTACATTACAGTATAATTTTCTAGAATATCTGTTCATAAGCACAAGTTTGATAGAGACTTTTGGGGTTGTACATGACCATATCAATGCATCCTACCTTTTTCACCAGTAGGTAATACACTGAATTTTGAAATTAACCTTAGCTGAAAGGCAAGTATGAAATATCAAAAAGTTATCATATTTCCTTGGCTATTATCAGTTGAAAATTGTCTCCTTAGGCATATGAATAGGAAAGCATGTGGCTATACAGAACTGCACCTGCACACAAGTTTTAACTGTTTGTGGAACCAGCATTTAGTTGAAGCGATATCTGGGTCAACAGAATAGAGGGACAAAAAGAGCCTAGCTTTTTGATGTCATTGTTGCACTACTGAATTAACCAGTCCTGAAGCTCACCATACCTCTGTTAATTAGTATAGAAATAGAGAACTCACCTTAACTCACTTTGAATTAAATGCTCTTTGACATGCTATGCAAATTATTTGACAACTGTATAGTGTATACTTTTGGCCCACCTGGTTTTATATCATAAACATCATTTCAGGTCAATACATTCAATTGTGTAGCCTCCTTTAAATCTCATTGTCATATTCAACTGTGTACATGTGTCTTCCTAGCAACCCCAATGTTTGTATCAAAAGAATGAAAGGATTCTTTGAATTTGTATGTATGTGAAAGACAGACAGGCAGATGGAACATGAAAGCCATACAGAACAGCATTAGATTCCTTGGAGCTGTAGCTCCAAGCCGTTGTGAGCTGTCTGATATGGGTACGAGGAACCAAACTCTGGTCCTCTTGAAGGGCATCAAGTGCACTTAACCAATGAGCTATCTGTTCAGTCCTAGAAGTAAGATATTAATGGTGGCTCAATTAAGGACACGGTCCCAGTATCAGTAGAGTTATACATCTCTTCATATCAGTGCTTTTTTTTCCTTCACAAAGATATCATTAGGCAGTTTTGTCATTGTGTGAACATTATAGCACAGATATACATAAACCATGGTCAGTCTCTGATTGTGGCCTCCTCTTGAAATTCAGAGATGCCGAAGACACATCTATGAGGCTACTAATGGCATGATACAACATAATATTTTAGAGCAAACATTTTGAAAGTAAGGGTATAGTCTAAAATAATGACAAAATCCAGTATATTAAAATATATAAACCAGTGACAAATGTTGTGTACTGTTCATAATTGTATGTGACCTGCGATTATTCATCTGGAAGTGCAATAGCTTTGCTAATTCAGACAGCACCACAAACATGTGAATAATATGTTTCACTAGAATTACTATATAGCTACGATGCCATGGCAGCTATAGAGCCATGCAATATGAGTTTGTCAGCTCCATTCTAGTCTGATGGGTCCAGTGTTATACATATGGCTGGTCATTTCCCAGAATATTGCTGTCTAGCTATGCTTTTCATTAAATAATCATTATAAATAAGATGATACCCATAGGCTCAAAATCATTTTGTCCAAGCTAATGGTCTCAGACCAATATAGCACTTTATTTTTATGTGTTCACAGCCTTACACACTATTGCCTAACTAGGGAAAAGGTTACCATAATTTAATACTAGAACAAATTTGTCACATGATATAAGATACTATGAGAAGTTCCTCCTCACTGAGTTCCATGCAAAGGGAGGTCCCAGTCATAGCAAATGTGTCATGATTGTTTTCCTGACATATGTATGTGTCACTCCGAAAGTTAAGAAAGTAACGACTTACAAAGAAACAGGCACTCCGGCTTTTAGAAGAAAAGGTGGCTTTTGAAAAACTTCTGTTTACGTGTTTTAACCTAATGTCTTTAGTCAATTATCTTTGGCTGTCTGTCAAAGAAGATGATGCATTACCAGATTAAGGTTAAAATTATCCATGGAAAATAAAGAATAATTTTTTTGGCCATAGTATTTCTGTTGTTAAGTATTCCCAATATGGCCTGGCATGGTGTCTCACGCCGTGATCCCAGCACGCTGAGTGGCAGAGATAGGCAGATCTCTGAGTTCTAGGCCAGCCAAGTCTACAAAGTGAGTCCAGGGCAACCAAGGCTACACAGAGAAACCCTGGCTCGAAAAACAAACAAACAAATAAACAAAAGGATTCCCAATATGGTAAAAAAAAGAAAAAAGGAAAAAGAAATAGTTCAGATGTATTTTAGGTTACATAGCAAGCATCATTCCATTGTACTGAAAAGAACATGATTGTACCATAAATACTGGAAATAAGTATTCTAAAATGGATTCTACTTGCATCACTTCCTTACTGTTACCTTCTCTTTGCAGATATTTTATGTGTGTGAGTCTAGTGTTTGCATGTGTATATGTGAACCATGTGCATGTCCGGTACCATGGAAGGATGAAAGAGGGCAACAGATTCCCAGGAATTAGATTTATGGGTGGCTTTGAGAGACAATGTGGAGACTGGAAATCAAACCAGCGTTCTTTGAAAGCACAAATGACTTAATTAAGCCATCCTTCTAGCATCCATTATTACCTTTTTAAGGTCAGTATTTTGTCAGTATCATAAAACAGGTATCAGTTTATGTTTCAGGAAAAGACAAGCCAATTTTATATTGTTATCCCCTTTCTGATGGGGAGCTAGTGCTGCTGAATAAGAAGGGTCCTTATCCAGATTGTTTCATGAAAACAAAACTCACATAAAATAAAGCCATAGCTAATAGTATAATAGTTCATGGAATTAACTAACATGTAACTACCCAAAGACACATATGCATTGCAAAAATGCCTCCACCAATAATCATTCATGTATTGCCAAAACACACCCCTCTTCTCCAAAGAGAAATTACATAAAGTCATATACACTTTTTTTTCACAATGTCAGGAGCTCAGTGGCCTTCAGGTCACATCTTATGTTAAGTCCGCTCAGTGCACAGCAGTTACATGCTAATGTGAAGCTCCACCATACCACAGTCTGATTACATGACCAGTTTCCGTGGTCAAGGGCCCAAAAAGAAACATAAGGAATAACAAAAGAATAAATTTTCAAGGAGGATCTGTCTGCAAATTTATTATTTACAAATGTGTCGATGTAACAACTAAAAAAAAAAAGTGTGTATAGAAATCAAGTTTCCTGGGGATCCAAGATGGCTGCCACGAGAGAACACTGTGTCTGAGGAGTAGGAGAGCAGAAACAACGCAGCGACCAGGAGACTGAACTCTGGGACCTAAAACGCCAGCATTGTGAGTGCCAGGTGAGCGGAACTCCTACGGTGAGAAAATCAAGTGGGAAAACCCTAGAGACACCCAGTTATTACCTGGAGAAATTTCCCGG
>CM053743.1:23689841-23715941 GCA_028658305.1 Pachyuromys duprasi | reverse complement strand
TAAGTTCTCCAGTTCCAGGTTCTTCTCCCTTTGTGTCTTCTTTATAGATACTAATTCCAATCTCATGCTTTGTACTGTTTCTTTCATCTGATTGACTGTGTCTCCTATTTTGGCGCTTTCCTCTCTGTCTATCTTTAATTGTTCCTGTATGTGGGCAGTTAAATTCTTCTCAATTTCTTTGAGGGCCTTGTTCATTTCCTCTTTTTGTCTCTCTTTTTGTTCCTCTAATATCTGCATAATCAAAGCTTTAACATAATTTTCCTGTGTCTTCGCTGAATTAAAATCTCCACTGCTTTTGGGTGTTTCTGGTGGGGCCATGGTGTCCTGAGTATTGTTGGGTGAGTTCTTTCGCCGATTTCTGGGCATTTGTTTATATATAATCAAGGAGCTGTTTGTGCTTTAAGGCTGAACTTCAGACTGGAACTGTCAATCTCTTGTGTCAGGAGTATTCTTCAAGAAGATCAGGGAATTCCAGTGGTTTGATAGTATGTGTTGTGGTCTCAGTTGAACTCTGTTGTGGGCTCTGTGTGCCCAGCTTCGTGCTCTGTGCTAGAAGCTGTGAGCACTGCAGGCTGGTCACCCCTCTGGTCTGGAGACTTTACTCCTCACTCTGTGCTAGAGGCTGAGTGTCCTGGTTTGAGATGTCAGCTCTGCGCTCTGCCCTGGGGTCGCTGCTAAGGGCTCTCCCCTGGACTGGAGACTTGGCACCCCCTTCTATGCCAAGGACTGTGCACCACGGTCTGAGATGATGTTTGGGGCACACACACTTGGTCTGGAGTGGATGCAGGCGTTGCCGAGCAGTGTGTGCCTGCTGTATGCAGGCCGGTCTGCAATTGTGCCTGTGGCCTTCTCAGTTTGGCCCATGGACACACACAGACTGAGTTGGATGTTGGTGGACCCGAGCAGTGTGTGCCCGCAGTGTGCAGGCCGGTCAAAATGGTCCCCTAGGCCCTCTCAGTCTGGCCCGTGTACACAAATGGTCACCTAGGCCCTCTCAGTCTGGCCCGTGTACACACACACACACACACACACACACACACACACACACACGGAGTGAGGTGGTTGCAGGCAGAGACGATCGGTGTGTGCCTGCCTTATGCCTGCCAGTTGAAACAGAATCCGAGTCCTTCTCAGACTGGCCCATGGACACACACGGACTGAGGTGTTTGCTGGCAGAGCCGAGCAGTGTGTGCCCGCAGTATGCAGGTCAGTCAAAACAGTACCTGGGTCCTCCTCCGTCTGGCCCAGAGACTGTGTGACCCAGTCTGGTATGGTGGCTGTTGGCGCCCAGCATAGCTGCTCGTTCAGATCAGAGCTATGCTCTGCTGTTCGTTCAGATCAGGGCTGTGTGCCGCCGGTCACCCGGAGTTTTTTCCAAGGAATAACTGGGTGTCCCTAGGATTTTCCCACTTGATTTCCTCACCGTAGGAGTTCCGCTCACCTGGCAATCACAGATGCTGGTGTTTTAGGTCCTAGAGTTCAGTGTCCTGGTCACTGCCTTGTTTCTGCTGTCCTACTCCTCAGACACAGTGTCCTCTCATGGCAGCCATCTTGGATCCCCCAGAAAATGTTTTTAAAGACTAACCGGAGTGAGCCAATGACACTCTTTGGAGTACTTTGTGGGCATTAAACCAACAATGAGAAAATATGTGTTTTCCTCTGATGTAAATATAATTTTCATTCACGTGCACTCTGGGTATTTGTACATGTATATTTGTGTGAACACACACGTGTGTGTGTTGGCATATACTATAATGAAGTCTCCTGGGTGCCAAGCAGGAAATAAGAAATTCAGTTGAGTAATGAGTATTAGGAGTAGTAAGAAGTGTCTCTGGTAGTGGCTACTAGCCAGTGGCCAGAAGTTACTGCCTTGTAGTTTCATGGAGATCCATAAGAATATTTAGTGTTGCAAAGTGTTACACCATAGTGTTACAAAGAAAAGAAGGAAAAAAGAAAAGACAGGAAAGAATTACTTGCCAGTGTGGAAAAATAAAAATAAAATTTATCTTAAGAATTCTCTAGAGGCTGGGTGTGGTGGCACATGCCTGTAATCCCAGCACTTTGGGAGGCAGAAGCAGGAGGATCACTGTGAGTTCAAGGCCAGCCTGGTCTACAAAGCAGGTCCAGGACAGCCAAGGATACACAGAGAAAGCATGCCTTGAAACACCAAAAAAAAAAAAAAAAAAGACCTGGCACATGCCTTTAATCCCAGGACTCAGAAGAAAGAGGCAGGCAGATCTCTGAGGTTGAGGCCAGCCTAGTCTACAAAACAAGTCTTGGGACAACAATGGTTACACTGAGAAACCCTGTCTTGGAAAAAAAACTTACAGAATCATAAAGGGCAAACTAAGCCAGTATTCCCACACACCAGCAGTCAGCTTGTTTGCAATAACAGTATCTCCTTTTAAATGGAGAATATACGAAGAGTTCCCTCATATGGCTGTTCATTTCCTAACATTAAAGACAAATGGCATAGCTACCTTTCTTAAGTCATTTCTATTATCAGTCAGACTTCTGTTTACATTCAAGTTAGCAACCCCCATGAATCCAAGGCCTTGGACCCAAACTGTGTTGTAGATAATATAAGAGTACCATCCTCATGTTGCAGCTGGAGAAGAAACTCCAGCTGAAGTAGAGGAAGAGTATAGGTCTAACAACCAATAACAGCAATAAAGGTAGAATGCTATCTGTCAGCAAGGTGAAGAAGCTGTAGGGATAAACCTCACTACAACAGAACTCCAAAACACATCTCAGGCAGGACCACAAAAACTTTCTAAGTAGTTTAATAGCCAGCAGGTGCTAATAATTCATAAACAAATAATCCTTTGCATAATGAAGTATAACCTTATTTTGTAGTGAAAGGGTAGTGAGGCTGAAAAGACATGTAATACATGTTCTGAAAGAACCAATACATGGTCATCTCTTCATAATTTTCTATACCCGTGTTCTCATTTATTTTCACTCAGCATTACCTTGTATGTGAATGTAGCAATAACTGAGGAAAATAATTAAAACACTGATATTTTAAATCTATGAAGCATCTTTGATTGAGACATGTGTTATACTTTCTTGTATACAGCACTTCTTAACCTCTGTTTTACTTGTTTTTATTTTAAGTGTATGAGTGTTTTGTCTGCTTGTATATTTCTGAACACCACTTCCGTACCTGGTACACATGGAGGCCAGAAGAAGGCATCACTTCCCTAAGATTTGGACTACAGATAGCTCTGAGCCGCCATATGGTTGCTAGGAATCAAACCCAAGTTCTCTGCAAGAGCAACTCTGCTCCTTTGAGCCATCTCTCTAGCCCCACATCTCTTCACTTCTTAAATCTTACACTTTCATCTGCTGTTACAGTTACGAGTCATATGAGTATTTGGGATATATGTATAACAGAATTGTATAGAACACAAGTCTGTGAATGATAGAAGGTAACAATGAATTTATGCTGTTGTTTTTTCTTTAGAAAGACCTATTGTGCTCACTTTCAAGACTGAGAGTTAGTTTTAACAGAAATTGAAATATCTTACTGACTGTAAGATATTTATGTTATATATTATAGTTCTTCTATATGAGAGGAACTAATTAACCTAAAGACATGGTAAAAATCATCATACCTGTGAATTATGGTCTGGATTTTTCTAGAGACTCTTTGTGAATCCAACTGTGAAATATCAGAGATTAGAAGTCTGCTGGATGGAAAACACAGAAAGGATTAAAATCTTTCATGTTTGGTTATTTCCAGAAAAAAAAATCTACTGTATTTACAATAATTGTTTTTTTTATTTTTCTGTCATATATTACATCCTAACCACAGTTTCCTTTCCTTCCTTGCCTTCCTCCCAGTTCCTTCCCACCATCTTCCCTCTCCTACACACACACACACACACACACACACACACACACACACACCTCTCTCCTCCAGTTTCCTTCAGAAGAGATATCAACCAAGCAGATCAAACTTATGATAAAAATAGACACCTGGTACTGGGTGGTGGTGGTGGAAGCATTGCACACCTGTAATCCCAGCACTTGGGAAGCAGGGGCAGTCGGAGCTCTGTGAATTGGAGGCCAGGCTGATCTAGAGTTCCAGGATAGCCAAGGCTACATGACTACATAGAGAAACCTTGTCTCAAGAAAAAAAAAAAAAAGATAAGGCACCTCCCTTCATATTAAGGAGACTCGGCTGGAGGAAAAGGGTCCCAAAAAACAGCCCAAAGAGTCAGCGACAGGGCAGTATAGTGATAACACACACCTTTAATCCCAGCACTTGGGAGGTAAAGGCAGGCGGATCTCTGAGTTCAAGGCCAGCCTGGTCTACAGAGCAAGCTCCAGGACACCTGAAGCTACACAGAGAAATCCTGTTTCAAAAGCCAAAAAAAAGAACAAAAGAGTCCGAGACTCTGTTTCCATATATGATTGATTTTTAAAATCTACTTTTTAGTTATGAAACATAACTATATGTGATGTCAACAGATCACTGATTTCGCATGTTCCCCATAATATTTTGTAGATACAAATAAGCCAATAAAACAAATGATAAAAACCATTAATCTTCCTAGCAATGCATTGAGATATCAATTGGCGTAGGGCTTGTGACTTCTGCACTTGATAAAATATCGCCAAATTGCTACCAACACAGTTTTCCCATTTAAGCTCCCTTCAGCAGCGATGAGAATTCCTGTATCCCTCCATGATTAACTCACTCAGCACAACACAAATATTTGGTAGCCTTTAACACAAGTCAGTAGTAAGATGGACAGAAGGGTAGAAGATAGATGAATGACTGAATAAATGACCACAGAATATAGAGTTGTTTTTAAAACCTCTGGGACAGTCTGAAACACATCCAGTATCGGCTGCTATTGGAGGTGTGGAGAGAAAAAGTCATAATTTTGCAAAGGGGAGCTCAGGGGAGCTGAATCCTCTATCCAAAATGAATAGTGGCTGGGAAATTCCAGCTATCAAAGTGTAACAGAACATAGGAGGAGAAGGCAGCAAGGCCATCTGGTGCTGCTGGATAAGGCTCTAAATGGTGGGAACCCTAACTCTGAAGGCGGGATACCAGGTTCTGAAGATGGTAACTACAAGGCAGAGACCTACTATTAGAAGAATTATTGACTTCTGTATAAAATAAAGAAGGAGAAAGATAGCACGAGGTGCAAAATACTTAAAGAGAGGTGGACACTGAGTGGGCAGTAGAGGGACTCCCGAACTCTGGTTCTGTCAAACAGTGCCAGGAACTTTACATCTCAGCCCTGAGCTCTCAGAGTCCATCAGTGCCAATGTGTTCCTGACTGCAGTCCATGATGGTGCTATCAGTGCTAAAAAGACTTCTTTCCTGTCCATAATTTATTTTACCCTGGCCATCTCCTTCATGTTGGCCATTGCTTGAATTTCATTCCTCTTTTTGTTTAGTGTTTCCTGTTCTGTTACTGGTCAGTTGCTCCTCGTTCTGATGTTTTATATTAAATTGTGACTTCTCAACGTTAGCTCATTTCATCAATGTAAGTATTGCCAGTTAATCTGCTGATGTTAACTATTGCTCTCCTGCATACTTTATCATCTGCTGGATATCACTGTACCTTCCTCATCTTACTCACTTTAGGAAGGGCCTTCTTCTGATACAATAGAAGGAGAGTGCAAACCCAAATGATAATTCAATGAGAGAGCATAAGAATTACTGTGCTGGGGTATTAAAAATCTAATTTTTGAGCCAGTGAAATGGCTCAGTGGGAATGGGAAAATTGCCTAACACACAAGCCAGGTAAACTGAGTCATAAGGGCTGAAGGAAAGAACCTACTTCCAGAAGCTGTTCTCTGACCTCCACACTTGAGCTTGTAGCTTGAGCACCCACCACAACAATAAAAAAAAACATATAAATATAAAGAAATAAAAATATAGGTTGAGTTTGAGGGAAAAAATCTGTAGTGCTGGCTCAACATTAACTTGACTGGTCTTTAGAACTGTGTGTTCCAGAAGAGTAGTTGCATTGTATGAGGATGTGTCTGCACGAAAGTCTATAAATCACCATGTATTAGTGATAACACAATGTAAATAGCAACACTGTTCCCACTCTCCCATCTTTGCTTTCTTTTTCCCATAATGAAGAATAACAGCCCTACTTTCTTGGGATTTACTAGTCTTCGACACTCTGAATGATAAGGGAAATTCTTTTTCTAATTGGGTAAAAATAATTTTTAATTTGGTACTTAAAATATTTGAAGTATAATCAACAAAGAGCCATACTTAATAAATACATAAATGTTAATTAATAAAGCAGTAGCTTCTATACATCTCTGAAAATCCTGACCAATCTGAGCAACAACTTTGGTTGGACATACACGCTTATTGAAGTATGAGCTCCATTACAAAGTTCCTTAAATAAATGATATTATAAAGTATCAACAAACACAATTGCCTGCCTTCACTCCTTCCACAGCACTTGTTGATAATATCCAAAATTTGGAAGTTTTCACTTTCACATCGCCAATGCAGCATAATTAATCTCA
Organism: Pachyuromys duprasi; assembly: GCA_028658305.1. Classification (NCBI taxonomy): domain Eukaryota; kingdom Metazoa; phylum Chordata; class Mammalia; order Rodentia; family Muridae; genus Pachyuromys; species Pachyuromys duprasi. Next base: position 23,709,428 of record CM053743.1, on the reverse strand, counting down.
GACACTGTCTAGAGAAGATGCACAGATACAGTCCTCATCTTCACGAGGGTCTGATTTGGGAGTCAGGCTTTACATTCTCTCTTGAGTCTATGCAGTTTATGACTTGAGGTCTGTAATGAAGTCAACAAGTTCCGTTCTATCAGCCTATGCTCCCTATTATTTTCTCAATAATGATTAAGGGAAAGCAATCATTTAAAGGTCAACATTTAACCAAGAGCACTGTAAGTTATTGGTTTATACATTAATCCACGTGACAAATATTTATTTCCAAAGTATTTTCTATTTTAGGTGCCTAGCATTGTAGTCTTGTGCTTTGATTCAATATAAATGGCATAAATATCCTAAAATTTTGCATGTGAGTATGCATATATTAAGCATTATTTATGTTTCTACTGAGGAATCAGAAATATATGTTCTACTTGATTAAGATTTGTGTGTGTGTTGTAAAGTTATACCTATATTCTTAGATGACCTTTGACATTATTTGAATCAAAGAAAAATAATTTAAAAAAGATGTTTATGAGAAGATGGAAGTGAAAGGAAGGTTTTTTTTTTAATGAGTGTAATGAGATTTCAAAATAATTCCTCTCTGGGTTGTGTACAATCTTCTGGAGAATTCCTTACTCAAAAGCAGGAGCATTTAACATGTTGTGGATTCTGACTTTCTTGAAAGGAGACGTAGGCTTGTTAACTAGAAGAGATGGAAGGGTGATTCCAACCCATCATGGTCCTTCATGTCACCGTTTCAGCCATAGTCTAAAGTATGTGTCCCCCAGAATCTTGTTCATAAAAAGTGATCCCTGACTGTGGTGATTTGAATGAGAAATGTCCCCGATAGAATCAGATATTTGAACACTTAGTTCTCAGTGGCACTATTTGGCCAGGAGATGGAGCCTTGCTAGAGCAAGTACATGGCTAGGGTAGACTAAGAGTTTATAACCTTGCCCTACTTCTAGTAGGGAAAATCTCTGCTTTCTACTCTGGCTGCAGGCTGCCATGCTTCCTTGGTCATTATAGACTCACCCTCTTAAACTCTAAGCCAAAATTCCTTCTGTTAAGCACAATTTCTTCTAAATTTTAGTTTCTGAACAGTGTGGAGTCCGCCTTTCTTTTAACTGTCATTCATTTTTACTTTGTCTCTTTTCTTTATCATCTCCTCAAATATACCAGGTGAGTATGCATAACTCAGAGAACATTAAAAAAAAGAAAATGTGGAAACACTGGAAAAATGAGAATAACTTTTATGTTGTTGGCACCATGGTCTGCTTGTATATTCTTATATAGCTTATGTGGTTTAGTGGAAGGCCTGAACAAAACACTACCTTTGCCAGACTAGCTGCTGTGCCTGGAATCTGGTGGGGTAAGGGTTGCCTGCCTCAGGCTTGGGGATTATTAAGGTAGATTAACAGACAAAACCCAATGAGGATAATAACAACCAAGACAGAAGCGAGCCAGGGTTGTTTCGATAGACTACATACTATTAAGGTCAGAGGAGGACTGAGTATTATTTAAATACTCAACCCAAGCCCTTTTCAGATGGAAACTCTCATGCTTACCCTCTCACTTTTACCTGATGTTGTTTCTTGAATATTAAAATCATTTAGGATACTTTCTTATTGTTCCTGGAAAAAGGTCAGCAGTAATAACTTTTATCTTGACTTTTTTTTGCAAAAAGCACTATAGAAATATTTCATAACAAATTGATTGCCAAATGGCTCTGACACATCCACTTGAATATGCAAGCTTTCATTAAGCGTGACACATGCTGAGTGACATGAAGACACTGATGGCAAAACCCCTGACATGTGGCTCTACAGAAGCCTAGTGTAGCATATATGCAACTAGAAAACTGGGGAGGAAAAGTGCTTTGTGAATAGCCACTTTTTTATACCAACTGAAAACAGATCTCAGTCTAGTTTAATTTGTATCACACAACAGAAGCTTGTAGCCAAAGAGATATGTCGCAGTATATTATGCATTGAAAATATTTGCTGAGAGAACAATTCATGATTTTTTTCCCTTGGTTAGTATATGATCTGAAGCAGTTTTTTTTTTCTGCTGCTGCACAGACATGAAATACATGGTAAAGGAAAATACCTGCTTTCCACGAAGCATGTGTGTACTTTTTCAGAAAGAAAGTATTGAAATATTTTAAGAGAAATTCTTCTCTAATGTCTTTAAATAAGACTAAATAGAAGTAAATATAAAAGATAGCCATTGGCCATATTATATTATTATTATTATTATTATTATTATTATTATTATTAGCTTTCTGGTCACAGAATTAACTGTAGTTTTTTGCGTTTTTTTGCATTTTCATTATGAAAAACAATGTGTGAAAACTCTTTTTGGTAAGATTCCGTGATGATTAATGCCAATTGGAAAGTTCACAAGATTTAGGATCACTTATAAGACAAGAGTCTGGGTGTGTCTGTGACAGAGGAAGTGCCTGGGCTGGGCTCAATGAGGTAGCAAGACCCGGTCAACCTTTAGGCCAGCTGTAGGCCAGCCTGGTCTACAAAGTGAGTTCAGGACAGCTAAAGTTACACAGAGAAACCCTGCCTTGAAAAACAAAGAAAGTTCATATATGAGTGAAGTTCACATGAATTCAAGCTGTATACAATGACAAAAACATTCAAGTGTGACAAAAATACGTTTTTCCACAGAAGCACACAAAGGACCATTTATTTAGATAATTATCAATGACAATAACAAGTAACCTGAAATAAACTCACTACTTTCTGCTGCATCTGGGAGGAACATGAAAACACATTTCAAGAACATTTTCATGTTATAAAGAAACTGAGTCACAAGACTTTTGTCCAGTGTCTTTGGAGTGTTCCCACAAGCACTCAGAATTCTTCTCACATGACTACATTCCTGGGCCAGGTTCTGACAAGTCTAGGAGTCACTTTTCCTGGTGTCATCCCTCTCTTCTGGCTCTTATAACCTTTCTCCATTCTCTCTGCATAACCTAGACTGAGGGGAGGAGTTTCCTGTAGAAAATCCACTGAGGACTGAGTGTTCCAAAGTCCCTCATTCTCTGCACATTTTCCAGTTGTGGGTCTCTGTGTTAGTATCCATCCACCCTGCACAACCCTAACTTTGTCTGTCTTATTTTTGATCATCTGCTAAATCTACTTTATGAATTGACCATGTGATCATGGGTATGGGGTCATCCAGTGCCAACTGGTCAACCTACCAAGGGCCACATCCTTATAGAAAATTGACTCTTTCTCCTCACAAAATCATCAACTTTCCATACCTTTTCAGCTAGGAGAGTGTGGGTCTCACATGCCCTTCACCCTTCCATGCTAGAATGTTGATTGGCTTGATCTTGCTTAGGTATTATACAGGCAACCAGACCTGCTGTAAGCTTATGAATGCAGCATCCTGTTATGTCCAGGTGACATTGTTTCACTCTGGACATCACCAACCTCTGGCTTACAATTTCTACCCCTTTTCCATGAGTGTTGGAGCAGGAGGTAATACATCCCACATATGACAAAGCATTTTATTGGTATTTATTCCCTGTACTTTGACTACTTTGAGTGTCTTCTTTAACCACTACCCAGTGCAAAACAATTATTTTCCTGATACCTGAAAATTGTATTAATCTATGACTACAGACACAAATTTAGAGAAGAATTTTATACTATGCCCAGTTAGCAAAACAATAGTTTTAGGTTCACACTTGGGACTGGCCTGCTCCTCTACCGTGGGTTCTTGGCCAGGTTTACAGTGCCAGACATGTATCTCCAGCGGTGGCATGGGCTTTATATCCAACCAGAAATGTTGATTACCCCCTGACATTCACGACGCTAGTGTATTCAAAGGTATACTTTGGCCATGCCCTTCCTTACCGTAGTTAATGGAGTTCACAGCTGGATAAAACTGTTCATGACTGCTCTCCTAGTTACAAACACAGCACCTTCCAGTACTATGAGAGCTAGCAACAGGAAGGAAACTTCCTCATTTATACCAACTTGATTTCCCATGTGATGAAAGTTTGAAGTGTCCTCAGCAATAGGGTTAAATGGTACATTTCCCTGCGGCTTTTCAAATATCCTTAGTGGTATTTATTCTTATCTCCACCCCCTTCTCCGCCCTACTCTCCCTCCCCTCTCCCTACTTAAACTACCTTCCCGTTTGTTTCTATTTCCTTCTTCATATTACCTGTGTTTTACTTCATCCTCTCCCTTAAGACATTTCTTCTCTATCCCCACCAATGGTATTTTTCTAGTTTCACAAATTCCATAGATACTCCAAAATAAACACAAATCAAAAGACTTCATGCTAAGATCAACATATATGTAAAGACATGTGACATTTGTCTTCTGGTTCTTGGTTACCTCAGTCAGTATAATGTTTTCAAGCTCTATTTACCTGCAAATTTCACAATCTTATTTTTCTTTACAGCTTAATGAAATGTCACAGTTAGAACACTGACTCCTTACTATGGCCCTGATCAAGCAGCTTGGAAAAGGTGTTCCAATAAGCCATCAATATCTGAGACCAGAGTCTGAGTGGTTTGAGCTGCTTTTCTTATACTAGAACATGTTTGATAGTCACATATAGGTCTGTTTTGTTTTCAGTATGTTTTAGATATGTTCATGTTTCCAATCTACATTAATCAGCTCATAGGTGGTGATTTATTGTGAAATAGCCTGACTAAGTAAGCCTGACCAGTTCCATGATGGACTTCATTTTCTTGCTAAATAGGACAGGCCTGAGTTTTCTGTTCCTCAGAAAAAGAAACTGTAGCTGCAGGAAAAAACACAGAAACTAGCTCAGCCAAGACAATTGGCCTAGGGTAATAAGGCTGTTTAATTACTGGTCTGAGAATCTCCTAAGTCCTGCCCAGAGTGTAGCCGCCATGGGCACCAGCCCATGCCAACCAAGGTTACATAGCCACAGTAGGAATTCCCCTCTCTGGCTTTAAAAGGGGTCTTCAACTCCGCCTTGGGGCCATCGCCATGTTGTGAAGGTGGTAGGCCCAGAATGCTGGATCTCTGCAGAACAAACACCTTTTGTTATTTGCATGTTACTCAAGTTTGGGGTCATTCTTTCAGCATCTTCTGGACCCTAACAATTGCAATCAGGGACAAACTACTTCCCAGCCCATGACTTATTATCTATGATGTGCAAGTGTCGGTTGCTAACTTCACAAGCAAAAGTAAGCATCATTCTGCCTCAGTATTTGCATTCAAAGCAGAAGATACATTGGAAAAACCACTGTTCCACTCAATATGTTATAACTTTGAGCAGAACAATAACTTAGAGTAAGGCAATGTCCAACTTAAAAACTTTCCAGGCACGTTTTTATACTGTCTCAAAATCAAAACAAAAGGCAATGTACAAATTAGTAACTGGCCACTCACGTGATTTGCTGAAGCTAACGTCACTCACAGAAACAGTTGAGAAATCATTGGGGAGCGGGATGTTTTATCTTGTTTGGTTGTTTGTTTGCTTGTTTATTTGTTTTACTTTTTGAGAGAAGGTTTCTCTATGTAGCCCTGGCTATCCTGAACTCACTCTGTAGACCAGGCTGGCCTTGAACTCACAGAGATCCACCTGCCTCTGCCTCCCTGAATGCTGGTGTGCCACCATTACCCGGTATGTATGTAGTTAGGTTTTAAGTCCCAAGACAGAAAACAATTGCAGTGTACATGTGAGCAGATGTGTATAATTTGGAATTTTAATTCAAACTTTCCTTTCTAAAAACTCACTGGCAACCAAACTGGCAGATACAGGTTTTTGCCTTCACAGCAGAGAAACAAATATCTGGAGGAGAAATGGTGTAGTCACCTACAAAATACAAAAACCAATAACCAGCATATCTATCATCTTACACAGTTATTATTTCTGTGCAATGAGAACAATCCGAACCCCCTGTACTAACTCTCTGAAAATAGTCTGTAGGTTTTATTAATTACAGCCATCCTACTTTGTAATAAATCACTAAAACTTTTTGCTAACATTGCACGGTGTACACGTGAGTTGGAACATTATGTTATATCCTAAAAATGTGCACAAATACATGTCCACCAAAATTAAACAAAACCAAAGGAGGGAAAAACTGGGTGGTGGTCTTTTGCAAAGCCTTAGGGTCAATGTTGAAAAGTGAATTCCTCCTTAGCTTTCCTCCATTTGTATTCTCTATCTCTCTCCCTCTCCCCCATCCTCTCTCTCTCTCTCTCTCTCTCTCTCTCTCTCTCTGTGTGTGTGTGTGTGTGTGCATGCGTGTGCCACTCGTACACACGGTGTGAGTGTGGAGCCTGGAGGATTACATGGGGTGTCTTCCTCAATCGCTTCTCTAACTTGTTTCCAGACAGACTCATCTCCCTGAACCTGGAGCTCACCAATTCAGCTAGACAGCTACACATAAAATCCAGGATCAGCCTTTCCTCTGTCCTCTCCTCCCTCCAAGTACTGGGCACAGATATAAGCCACCAGGCTTTTACATGGACACTGTGGACAACAGCTCAGGTCCCCAAATTTGAATGGCAAGCTCTTTACTAACTAAAACATCTCCTAGCCTCTTAGGTTTAAGTCTCTTAATGCTAGGAAACACACCCACAGTGAATTGTGAAAAGCGGAGTGTACTTGACATTAAAAAATGAGAAATTAGCATTTTCTCACCATCAGAAAGCAAAGAACCTCACTGACAAATGATTGTGGCCACCATTGTTTGGATGGGTTGTTAAGCTTCCTTTGTATGTGGTAGGACATTTTAGAAGTTGCTTGATCTTTTCTAACATTTTAGCTCAACATTGAGTGTGATGTGTAGCTCACACACTTTGTCTCCTGATACTGGAGAGGGTCACTGGCCCATTTAGAAGCAAACGCTATGAAACCTTCATTTGAGGATATATTCCTTTCAGTTTCTTTAATCAGTCAACTTACTGTACTGGACTTTTTAATTTGCTTTTTGACTGATGTGATATTTGCATATATTTTTAAGGCAAAACTTAATGTGTGGATTTTGGTTTGTTTTCTATTATTAATTATGTTATTTACATCTCAAGCGCAGCTTCTCCTCTCTCCTCTCCTCCCAGTCCCTCCCTCTCACCTCCTCTCCATCCCATCCATTCCTCCTGCCCTCCTCCACCGAATAGTGGAGGCCACCGGTGAATATCCTTTGCCATATCAAGTTGCAGTAAGACTATGTGCATCTTCTTCTATTGAAGCTACACAGGGCAGGCCAGTTAGGGGAAATGATCCAAAGGCAGGCAGTGCAGTCAGAGATAATCTCTGCTCCTGCTTCAGGAGTCCCAAATCAAGACCCAGCTGCACAACTGTTACATATGTGCTGGGGTCATAGGTCTATCCCAGTCATGCTCACTGGTTCGCAATTCTGTCTCTATGAGTCCCTATGGGTATAGGTTAGTTAGTTCTGTAGGGTTTTTGTTTTGCTTTGTTTTTTTGTGGTGTCTTTGACCCCTCTGGCCTCTTCAGTCCTTTCTTCCCCTTTTTTACAGGACACCCTAAGCTCCATTTAATGTTTTCCTGTCGGTCTCTGCATCAGTTTCCGTCAGTGGCTGGTTGAAGCTTCTCTGACAACAGTTATACTATGCTCCTATCTGCAAATAAAGCAGAATATCATTAATAGTGTGAGGATTGAGTTCTCTCTCATGGCATGGTTCTCAACCAGTCACTGGTAGGCTCTTCCCTCAAATTCTGCTCCAAATTTTACCTTCTATATTTTGTAGGCAGGCCAAATCGTGGGTCTAAGGTTTTGTGGCTGGATTGGTGTCCCAATCCCTTCCCAATTGGAAGTCTTGCCTGGTTACAAGAGATGCCCCCCCCCCCATCCAGATGTCTTTCCCAGTATGTCAGCTCTCCTGTTCCCTCCTGCACTCAGTGAGATTCAAGTGCCCCCCTGCTAGGGCTCTCCTTGATACCTAGCTTCTTTGGATCTGTGGTTTGTTGCATAGTTATCCTGTAATTTATGACTAATATCCACTTATAAGTAGGGACATACCATGGTTTTCTTTGTGAATCTGGGTTACATGACTCAGCATGAGCTTTTCTAGTTTCATCTATTTGCCTTCAAATTTCATGATGTCATTGTTCTTAATGGATAAATAATACTCTATTGTGTAAACGTAACATTTTCTTTATCTATTCTTCAGTTGAGGGACATCTAGGTTGTTTCCAGTTTCTCACTATTACAAATAAAGCTGCCGTGAACATAGTTGAGCAGGTATCCTGTGGAATGATGCAGCACCTTTTGGATATATGCCCAGATATTGGTATAGGTATATTGGTAGAGGTACAGGTACAGGTATGTCTTTAGGTAGAACTACTCTCAATTTTCTGACAAACTGCCAAATTGATTTCCAAAGTAGTGTACAAGTTTGAGTTTTATTTTTATTGAATAAAGGCCAATTCATGGAATACCCATTTTTCTCAAATCTTTATCGTTTCTTTATGAAGGATTTCTTTCAAAATTCTTTTAAACTATTTTGTAGTATATAATATAATTAATTTCTTAAGCTCTATTGGGTCAGAGAGCTGCAGAACTTTTTCCTCCTAATTATCGACCATATCTTTCTTCATTCTACATTGCACCATTTCTAGTAACTGCTATTATTTTCTTGACTAGTATGAGGTCAACATTTTTAGAGTCCACGTGAGTTCATGCAGTGTTTGTTTTTCTCTGTCCAGATTGTTTTACCTCAGAGTTAATATTCAGCCAATATACATGATTGTATCCATTAGTAAAATACCACAACAGCATATCCATGATAAATGGAAGCTACCTTGAACTCCCTTATATATTCCTACTACCCCTGCCTAACATAGATGTACCCATTTCCCTGAAACCAAGGGCACACCATTTAGGAATCAGTTTCAGCAGTCTTGAACTCACAGAGATCCACCTTCGTCTGTCTCTGCTGGGGTTAAAGGTGTGTATCACCATTCCTAACTTAAAAATACATTTTTTGAGATCTCAAAAGCTTTAAATATAATCAGTGTTTGCATCACCTTCTAATCAAATGAGCTAACCAGAGAACTAGGACAATAATTTATGAAGTTTCTAGAATAGTTCATTTACTATCTAGAAAAGGAATTATTTTCCTTTCATTACTTATCATCATGGCAAATTATAGCTATACCTTATTTTACATAGAAGTTTATTTTATTATAGTTTAACAAAAACAAAGTTGACATTTATTTGGTCCTATAATGTTAACTGATTTCCTTTTAAATATGTAGGGCCCCGTACCTGAGATTATTTTTTAAGGGCTTGCTTTCAATTCGCCTCTCTTGCCACTAGGTGGAGAGAATTGAAAGGTTGCTATCTTGTGAGACTGGCCTCTAAGTGTAATGCTCATGAGCAAAGTTTTGTCTTAATCTGTTAAATATTCTAGCTTCAAAAGTAAGTGCAAAACAAATTTATTTCCCTGTAAGTTACTAAACATAAGTATTGAACAAAACAAGTCTTTTCCCCCATGCTGCCTCTGAATCTCTTTATGCTAACATTAGAAGGCAAGAGGAGGTTTTTAGCACCAGAAATAGTAATAGTCAACAATGAAGTTCCCATCGTCCTGCTAGGAGAAACAGGTCCAGGAAGTGTGTTCTTGGTAGGTTTCCATGGATCCATAACTGGCTTCATTTCCTTAGAGAAGGGCAGTTTACCCTGCTGGCAGATTCCATGGGTGGAATGCCAGCTCTGGATATTTAGAACTGTTGTGCTTTCCAGAGTGAGATAACAGGAACAATGCCTATCCTCTCATTGCTCTTGCTGTGAGCTAGACATTGTGTGGGCCTGTGTTTAGGAAATCCCTAGATGCCACAAAATCATACTGCTACATAGTCAGTTGCACCTTTGTCTAACTGTTGCATTCTGAGCAAGCACATACTCTTGCTTTTAGGTTAAAGCCGCTCATACTTAAGTTTAATTTGAGAAACATTATAGGGAAAAAAGTTTCCTTTGTATTTGCTTGAAAAACCTAAAAAGAAGCTCTACCTAAGAGCATATACTAAGAGGTCTTTAAACCTCAGAGCTGTCCTGCTTCACCAATAATGATACATATGAATGGTGTGTTGTTTTCTACCAAATGAGACAATCCATAAACACATTGTTAAGAAATAAAAGAGAAATAAGCAGAGGGTGAAGACGTGGCTTAGCTGGTAAAGGAATGGCCTAGTGCACACAAAGCTCTGGGATCTTTCCTGGCACTACATAAATCAGGTGTGGTGACAAGACCCCCATAATTGCAGCATTTTAGTGGTAAAAACAGGAGGAGCAGGAGTTCAAGGCATATATAGCAAACTATACATCCTTGGTTGCAAAGCAATCTAAAAGACAGCCAGGGCTTCATTGTCTCCAAAACAAAATAATGAGCTGGGGTCAGGGGAATGCTTTTAATCCCAGCAGACCCTGGAGGCAAAGGGCAGGAGAAGACCAGGCCAGCCTGGTCTACATAGTGAGTTCCAGGACAGCTGAAGCTACATAGACACACCACGGGAAGAAAGAGGGTGGAAGGAAGGCAGTGAGGGAGTGAGAGAAAGAGGCAGGTTAAAGATTTAGTCATAGATCACTTGTGCTAAGAATAAAAATGTTCAACTCTGTAAATAAATTAATAAAAAAAAGTTCAACTCACTAGCAAATGGAACTTAAAGTTTATTTTCATTTCTTTTCATATATATATTTGTAGGGAAGAGGTGGCTGTGAACTACCATGCATGTGGAGGTCAGAGAGCAACTTGACCTCTCCTTGTAGGGTCTGGAGATCCATCTCAGGTGCTTGGCTTGGTGGCAAGAGTCTTTACAGCCGAGCCGTCTAACAGGACTCTCAAAGCCTTTTAAAGATGCCCTCTCCCTTCTGAAAATCCTAAGTGCATTAATCATGACTGATGGTATGCAGAAAGGGTGGCTGGATGAAGCATTAACTTAGAGCTGTTTTCAAGAGGACAATCTTGCAATTGTTATATAAAAAACTTGGAAGAGAATCTATGGAGAATCTATTGTATTATGACAGGAAAAATGTATAAAATCCTAAAAGTCATAATGGCTAGATGACTCAATTGCTCTGTTTTTTGTTTTTGTTTTTCTTTAATATAATCCACTTTTATTAGGTTTTTAAGAATGATCCATCAGTATCCAAGTGGGCACCCTAGTAAGGGGAACAAGGACTCTCTCAGTGGCTGGCTCTTTGATCACCTTCCCCTGAGGGGAGAGCAGCCTTACCAGGCCACAGAGGAAGACAATGCAACAGTCCTGATGAGACCTAATAGGCTAGGATCAGATGGAAGGGGAATAGGACCTCACCTATCAGTGGACTTGGAGCGGGGCATGGGAGGAGATGCGGGAGGAAGGGTGAGATTGGGAGGGAATGATGGAGGGGGCTAGAGCTGGGATACAAAGTGTAAAAACTGTAATTAATATAAAAAATAAAAATTTAATTCAGAAAAAAAGAATGATCGATTGATTTGAGACAAAAATCTGATTTTGTAACCTAACGGCCTTGACTTTCCAGTAATTCTGCAGGTTGGGTCTCCTCAGAGCTGGAATTACAGGAAGGAGTTAACAACTCATTTTTGTTTTCCGGGACTTGGAAGGCGGAAAAGTTAAAAACTACATTTCCCAGATGGACTTGCGGTTGGGGTTGCCTTCACCAATTAGTTGCCAGAGGTCGGCGTGCAGTTTGAAGCTGTGAAGTTAGGTTCTGATTCTTTGTTATGTAGATTATTGTACTTCAGCCTTTAATTTGAAGGTTTGCCTGCAGCAGTTTATGCTCTGCTTCTTAGACCGCCCACTGTGATTTTGGGAAGTAGAGGTTCTTCCTAAATTACACAGAGGCTACTCTGACAATTACAAATAGTCCGACATCCAATAACCCACAAATACATCTTTATTTCTGTACAAGGAACGGTCTACCACTGTAGCATACCTGATAGACTACATGTACTATACTCTATGACATGCTATTTAAAAGTTACACTGTAGAATGATTACTGATACAGAGTACAGATTGTTTTGAGAGTTTCCCTTTGTAGCCCTAGCTGTCCTAAAACTCGCTCTGCAGACCAGGGTAGCCTTGAACTCAGAGTTGCACCTACCTCTTCCTCCTGAGTACTGGAATTAAAGGTATGCCCTCCCCCCACCTGGCTAACACTCACTTTTTAATCGGCTCACTTATTAATTTAATGACTTGTGACTTAACAAGCGCTATATATGCTGTTATTCTCTTCTCAAGGAGCCTATATCTTTTGGTGCAAAAACAGTAGCTCAGAACCCTTAAAAATAATTTCCTACCTTAGCTTAACTATGATTCTGTGTTTATATTGTCCAATTTCTCTCTAAAGCAATTGTTTTAATGTGCATTAAGCCTCAAACCTGAGGCAAACATCTGAAGTGCCTATTTAACATATCAAGGCAGATTTGGCCACCAGGTTCTCCCAGCATCCTTCAGTCTCCACCTGATACAGGGTCCTCCTGGCTTGTATACCCCATCCCTACCTTAAACATCTCCAGCTCGGGGGCTGGGCTGCCATTTCCCCAAATGCACGTCTCTATGTAATCCAGCCATTTTGGTTATCTGTTCTTTTCTTCTACTTCTTACCCTCCTGGCTTCTTGCTCTGGCTCTCCTCTCTTCTCTTCCCTTACATGGCTCAAGGTCACTGTTATAATATATAAATTACATGCCACGCAAAAGGCCTGATACAGAGAGGTTTATTCGAGGGGGAGGAAAAAGATGGAAGGAGAGGTAGGGGGGTAGGTTGCACAGGCAGACAAGCAGACATACAGAGCAAAGACAAACAGACAGAGAGAGGCAGGCAGAGAGACAGGCTGGAAGCACAAAAGAGACAGGGAGAGAGTGGGGTGACAGGCAGGTTATATCCTGAGCATCTGGCGCAGGCGATGACATAGGAGGCAACAAAGGATGTTGTCAGGACCCTAAAGGCCCCTGAGGGGAGGCCAGTTGAATTTCCTACACAACAACCTAACAGTCATGTCCACGCTGGACTCTCCCAGATGTGCCGGCCTCTGACTATGCTCTCCCTTTTATCTACAGTAAACCTTCTCCTCCACCGTACCTAGGAGTAGGCACATCCTTTTTATTTCCTTTTTTCATTCACTTTGAAAGCCAACCAAGAATGGTTCAGATCTTTCACATAAAATATTAAGACCTATGTTCTTCATGGTTTCAGTTCTATCACCTATTTTGGGAAGGAAAAGAGGAGGGTGCATTAGATTTTTTTTTTTTCCTCTTGGAAGAATTACTTGAGTGAAGGTCTTGCACCACTCAGGTGGTAGGTAGAAGCTGTTTTTCTTTTTGTTGTTGTTGTTCTGGTTCTTTCTTTCCTTCTCCTCCTCTTCTTTTTCTTCTTCTTCTCCTCCTGCTGTTCTTTCTCCTCCTTCTCCATACAAGGCTAAAGAATTAACCACAGCCTGTTATTTGTGAACATCATTATGCATGCAATGAACATCAAAGAAAAGTAACATTAGGGCTACCTGAAGAGGAGGCCTGAGGAAGAGGAGGCCTGGGCCTTAGAGGAATCAATAGCAAAAAGGCAAAAGGACCTGAATCTGCCCAATGCCCAGGATTGTCAAGGAGGCACATTCTGGTGGTGTCAACATCTCCAAGAAGGCCCTAACTAACATTTCCCATCGTCTTTGTTCTGTATGAAAGCGCAAGACTCTCAATGCAGTAATGTGCTGTTGGCTGCAGAAGAGATGGAATTCCAGTGTTTCATTACACTTCTGAAAAAGCTCTAACAGTGTTTCTCAACCTTCCAAATGCTGTGGCCCTTTAAAATGGTTCCTCGTGTTGTAGTGGCCCCCAACCATAACATAATCTTCATTACTACTTTGTAACTGTAATTTTGCTACTGTTATGGATCGTAAATATTTGATATGCAGTATAGCTGCAAATATATACTGCATATTTAATATGCAGTATAGCTGATATGTGACCCCCATGAAAAGGTCAACTCAACCTGCAGACCTACAGGCTGAAAGCAGAAAGGCAAGAAGGAAGTGTCTGTGGAAAAGAACAGATTCAGAAGAGCAAGACAGGATCAGGAAAGAAGATGTTAAGGCTGGAGGAGGACTGACAGAATGAAGAGGAAGTAGACAACCAAATCAAGAATGGGCCGACTGTGGCACAGTGGAAGTGGTCACCCTGAGCTGTGTTTATGTGAAGCCTTTCCCTGCAAGTCAGAGCCATCATCAGCACAGGTGCCTGAGAACAAAATAAAACCTGACCAGAATGATCAAAACCAGCTCTTCTCAGACTCAGAGCATCTGAATAAGAGAAAACTGTTTTGCCTCAGCACTCTGGAGGTTATGCCTTTTTAATATAAGGGATTCTGAATGATTAATTTGTTTGACACCACTTAAATATCTGGCTAGCTAGCTTTTGATCCCATTTCCTAACTGCCCCTTCCCCAAAGCAGTTAAGTTCTGCAGTGCCTGCTGTGCTCCAGGTCACTAAAGGCCCAGGGGAAAATGAGGCTTTGATCTAGGTCACTCCGTTCGACTGTATAGTATTTGGCAATGTGTATTAATGGTCAGAATGGTTGTGCCTTAGGGAATGACTAAAAAGCCATGGGAAAATAATGAAATCTCTTCACCAAATGGTAGCATTACTTGTTTTTGTTTCCAGACTTTCTTAGCTTGTAGCCCTTCCTTATTGTCTACAGGAGAGGCTGCATTCCTATGACATACACTCTAAGATTCTCAGTTTTGATTGCAATCTGTCAAAAAAAAAAAAAAGAGTTCACTAATCTAGAGGTAACTCTGTGCCTGCCATGGTTGGATTTCATGCCACATCCAGTCCCAAGCTTTCTCTTCTTGTAGTCCATCTCTCAACTGGTGGCTACTGCTTCTCATTCCACAAACTCACAAATATCCTTTATTATCTCTAAGCATGGCTTTTTCCCTCTCCATTTCTCCTCTGCCTCTGCTTCCTGGCCCCACCTTCTTGGTTTACTCAGTTCCTTCCAGACTAGGAATTTTGATCACCTACATAAAATCCCAAAGTCCAAGCTTCTCAGATTCCTTTGTCCTAATCTCCTGTCTTTTAAAAACAATCCCAAAGATGGGCAAGGTAGCACATGCCTGTGATCCCAGCACTTGGGAGGCAGAGGAATATGGATTGCTGTGAGTTTGAGGCCAGTCTGGTCTACGAAGCAAAACACTTCTGAAACCAATCATAACATAATGGTGCTCAGAAATCTAGCAGCTCTGCCACCACCGAGGTGGCTTCACAAGTATCTGTTGGCCTCTTCTTTCTCCACATCCAGTGCTCCAGGCTCTTTGTTTTGTTTTAGCCCAGTGCTTGAAGTTGTCAGTAATGTGATATAGTTGGACACAGTTAACTAGTCAAGGGAATACAGTGAAGAGTTTGTTGAAAGTGACTGGAGACCGTTGAGAAGATTTTAATGCTTTATACAAATAAAGAACATTCTTGCTTTAAAAAGAAAAGTAAAATCATTCATTTTGAGAAAAGATTGTTATCAGAAATTTGGCGGGTCACACTTGGGTGCCTCATGTGACAAGTGAAATTGTAGTTCCCTGGTGTGGTTCTTGGTCTCATTAATAAAAGATTTTAAGAACCAACTGGAAAAGAAACCTGGGTGATAATTTTAATAAATTTTAAAAGGAAAACCCCAGGGTAGGTAAGGTATAAATCTAACCACTGTAAGGGGGAGGGAGATGAAGATGTGAAGAAAAAAATAAAAATACAAAAACAACAACAAAAATGCCATGCCTTTTAAGTTAAACTATCATGGAGGTTACCACTGGGCAGTCATTAGGTAGCTTTAGAGAAAGAGTGAAATCAAAACTGTTAGGGAAATCGTGAACAAACAACACAAATAAGAAAAGGAAGAGCAAGCGAGGCACTGCAGCACACACCTGATCCCAGCACCCAGGGAAGCAGAGGCAGACAGATCTCTGTGAGTTTACGCCTTGTCTACAAAGTGAGTCCAGGACAGCCAAGGCTACACAGAGAACCCTGGTCTCAAAAACAAAAAAAGGAAAAGCAGTGCTCTTCTGAGTAATTAGAAAAAGCTTCTTGGGTACCAGTCAACTGTACACAGGAAGGAGATTGGAGATTCTGAAAGGAAACATACAGTGTCTTATTAATGGGAGAATTATTCATCTCTTTTTAGCTTAGTTTAAGATGAACCTTCTTTTAGAAGCAGGTTCCCTTGGCCAGGAGGCTGATCTGCCCAACTGGATTAACTGTTAGAGGAAGAGAAAGTGTCCACTCAGAGGTAGATTACATTCTTTGCTGTAACAGGATTACAAAACACTTTCTGAAAATGTCCTTTTTCATACTTTTTCTCAAGATATTGGGAATTTCAGAAATATGAATACTTTGATTTATTGATAAAAAACTAGCTATGTGACTCACTGTGATGGTTTAAATAAAGTGGTCCCCATAGGCCCAAAGGGAATAGTATTATTACAACATGTGGCATTGCTGGAGTAGGTATGGCTTTGTTGAAGGAGGTGTGTCACCAGTGGATGGGTGTTGAGGTCTGAGGATGCTCAAGCTGGATCTAGTGTGACTGTCTCTTCCTGCTACCTGTGGCTTCAGCTGTAGAACTTTCAGCTTCTTCTCTAGTACCATGTCTGCTTGCATACCACCATGCTTCCCACCATGACCATAATGATAATGGATTAAACTGCTGAACTGTAAGCCAACTCCAATTTTTGTTTTGTTTTGTTTTCCTTAATAAGAGTTGCAGTGGTCATGGTGTCTTTTCACAACCATAGAAACTCTAAGACAGAAGTTGGTACCAGCATAATGGGGTATTGTTGTGACAGAACTGACCATGTTTTGGGGAAGAGTGTAGGACTTTGGAGATTTGGGTTAGAAAAGCCATTGAGTGCTGAGATCTCAGTGTGATGTTCTTTAGGACCTGGAAGATAAGAATGTTGAGAGCAGTGCAGAAATGGAGGCCTAGCTTGTGAAATTTCAAAAAAAAAATTTAAAGACTCTATCAGGGCCATTTGCTATTTTAATTTAAGATTCTGTCATTCTGGTTAGCTGGAGCTAAAGAGGCAGCCACAATTAACAAGAGACCTTTGGAACCTTTGCATTACTGGGACAATTGATGAAGGAGTTAAAATATCAACAGTGATTAAAAAGAGGCCAGCAAGAGATTAAATAAATGAAAAAAACCCTCTAAAACTGTTTTTAAAAAAATTAAAAAGAAGAAGCAGAAGAAAAGAAGAAAAAAGAAAAGAAGAAAAGGAGGAGGAGGAGGAAACCAGCATCACTGAGGTGAAATCTTCTGGGAAGTATTTCCTGGAAGTACAAAACTGTGTTCCAAAGGCAGCCTCAGTTGTACTTTATGTTGGCAGCGAGACTTGGTAGTCACCCAATGGTACTGGTATTGAAAGCATAAAGGGGTCATGGACAGCAGCTGAGGCTTGGCACTGTGTGAAACCAGGAGAGGCCACTGGTGAAGGCGCAGCCTCAATGGCAATTAAAGGCTCCAGAGTGGAGGCTCATGCAGAGAAGTTGAGGCTTGGCACCATGAGGAAGAGCCTCTGAGAGGCAGCTATTGGTGAAAGCGCAGCCCAGCTGCAGCAGAAGACCCTAACATTTTGGAGATGAAAGTACCATGGAATTACTACCAAGAACAGCAGCAGCAGTGAAGTGGAGTAAGCTGGAGTCAGGAAGGTGAGCTGTGTGTGCTACAGAGAACAAAGCTTTGTGACCTAAGACTTTGGAGGAGCCCAGAAGATCCTGAATAAATAGATTGTGAGTGTGTCTCAGACAGTGAACAGCTGAGGTTGATTTTGCTTTGATTGTGACCATGCCCTGTGTCTGCTGCCCCCTTGGAGTATCTAGGATCATTGTACACCAAGCTGGACTGGAGAAAAGCAAGCTTAGGTAGGGTGGGTAGGTGTAATGGAGGATCTCAGTCAGCGGTAAGTACTTGAGAAATAGCCTTCTTGGGAGATAGCTTCAGTGAGACGGCTCATTTAATTGGGAGGAACAAAGGCCATTTAAACCTTTGGGGAGTGGTAGAGGCTTTTGGGGTTCAATGTACATCATTTGGCTGGATCCAAGGTATTGGGTTCAATTCCCAGCAACCAAATGGTGGCTCACAACCATCCTTAATGGAATCTGCTTCCCTCTTCTGCATGAAAATAGAGCACTCATAGACATAGAAAATTCTTTTTTTAAGGGTTACTTAAAGATTAGGTATATTATTTTAATTATTTTTTAAATGAAACGTACAAACTTTAACAAAAGTAACAGGTAAAGTAAAACAGGCACTTATATTAAGAAAAAAACTACAAGCAATTTTATCTTTAACAACTTAAATAACCTACTTGCAGTTGCATTTAGTTGAGCTCCATTGCTATGAAGAATACAGTTCACGTACAGGTATGGGTGAAAGATTTGTACATTTTTCAAGTATTCACTGAATACTACCTTATATACACATGTACATTAAATTTGAAAAAAGATTAGACGATGGCATCTGTACTTCATTTTTGTTGTTCATTTTTGTCATCTAAAAAGAATAATATGTGGTCTGGCTCATTAATCATGTAATGAACCTATCCTAGACCTGGATGGACACCAAGTCTTCTCCACTCCTTTCTGGACATCAGATAAGTTTTTGGTACTTGTTTAGAGAGTTCTTTGGGTAACATATCATGCTGGTACTTGTAGTGCTCATTGAAGTATTTGTCCTAGTAGTAGATCTGCTTATGGACCATCCTGCCAGCATGAAGGAGAAAACAGGTACAGAAAAGGAGGCTCAAGGACTTCCATGTCCAACAATAGCCAGAGCAACTACTCAAATGAGATTGCTATTTTATTTTATTTTTTAAAAGTAATTTATTTATTTTTATATCAATCACAAGTTAGGTTCTTTGCATCCCAGGCATAGCCCCCTCCCTCATTCCTTCCCACTCTCCCCATCCCTTCCTCATCTCCTCCCCGCCCCCTCCAAGGCCACCGACGGGGGAGGGGGGCTCCTCCTCTTCATTCCCACCCCAGTTCATCTTGTCTCCTCAGGGCTGGCTGCAATGTCCTCCCCTGGGATCTAGCCAGGCTGTTACTCCCTGGTGTGTATGGGATAGGGTCAAAGAGCCAGCCATCGAGTTCATGACAGAAACAGTCCCTGTTCTGTCTTCAGGGACTAGGGTCTTCAGTTGGACACCGAGCTATCATGGGCCACATCTGAGTGGGGGTTCTAGGCCATATCCACACATGGTCCTTGGTTGGAGAAACTGTCTCGTAAAAGACCCCTGTGCCCTGCTCAATTTGGTCTTTGTGGAGCTCTTATTCTCCCCAGTCTTATTAACTTCCCCTATTTTCATTATTATTCCCCGCCCTCTGCCTGAAGGCTTGGTTGTGAGTCATAAAATCTGCTTTGATTCATTGCTATATTGATTCTTTCAGAGGCCCTCTTTGGTATGCTCCTGTCCTGTTGCTTGTTTTCTCCTACATTCAATGTCCATCCCATTTGTTCATCTAAACGTGCATTGATCATACCAACCTGGGTCATCCTTCTTGTATATCTTCCCTAGGTGTATAGATTTCAGCATGACCTTCCTATCCTATAGGTCTGTATAAGTGAGTATATATACCATAT
>CM053743.1:23638524-23689741 GCA_028658305.1 Pachyuromys duprasi | reverse complement strand
TCTAAGAAAGTGCCAAATTGATTTCCAGAGTGGTTGTACAAGTTTGCATTCCCACCAGCAATGGAGGAGGGTTCCTCTTTCTCCACAACCTCTCCAGCATGCATTGTCACTAGAGTTTTTGATCTTAGCCATTCTGGTGGGTGTAAGGTGGAATCTCAGGGTCATTTTGATTTGCATCTCCCTGATGGCTAAGGATGTTGAACATTTCTTTAAGTGTTTTTCTGCCATTCTATAATCCTCTACAGTCAGTTCTCTTTTTAGCTCCATACCCCATTTTTAACTTCTTGAGTTCTTTATACATACTGGGTATTAGCCCTCTGTCAGAAGTAGGATTGGTAATGATCCTTTCCCAATCTGTAGACTGTCGTTTTGTTTTGATGACTATATCTTTTGCTTTACAGAAGCTTTTCAATTTCATGAGGTCCCATTTATTGATTGTTGATCTTAGAGCTTGTGCTGTTCGTGTTCTATTCAGGAAGTAGTCTCCTGTGCCAATGAGTTCTAGGGTCTTCCCCACTTTTTCTTCTAACTGGTTTAGTGTGTTCTGGTTTTATGTTGAGGTCTTTGGTCCAAATGGACTTTAGCAAGGTGATAAATATGGATCTATTTTCATTTTTCTGCATACAGATATCCAGTTGGACCAGCACCATTTGTTGAAGATGCTGTCTTTTTTCCATTGAATGGTTTTGGCTTCTTTGTCAAAAATCAAGTTTCCATAGGTGTGTGGGTTGATTTCTGGGTTTTCTGTTCAGTTCCATTGATCCACTATTCTGTTTCTATGGAGATTGGCTATTTTAAGTGGACTGAAACTTTAATGTGTTTGAATTTGTAAAAATTGTGGGACATTTAAATTTGTTTAATGTGAGATCTTGGGGATGAATTAATAAAAGGAATGTTTATGGCTTAATAGTGATGTGCTTGTGTGTCAAGTTGACAAGGGGTCAGTTGTACTGGTTAGTTTTGTGTCAACTTGACACAAGCTAGAGTCATCTGAAAGGAGGGAACCACAGTAGGGAAAATGTTCCTGTAAGATATATCTGTAGGGCATTTTCTTAGTTGTTGATTGATATGGGAGGGCCCAGCCATTGTGATATATGCCATCCTGGGATGGTGTTCCTGAGTTCTATAAGAAAGCAGGATGAACAATCCCAAGGAGCAAGCCAAAGTGCAGCAGTAGCTTTGACAGGTATAAAGTGAGGGCATTTTCTTTGCCCAAGTGCCTGGTTTGCCACATTTCGAGCCATCTCCATTAGGAGGTTCGTTGAAGCTCAACATCTTCTTTGAGGTAGGCTGGGGGTGCTGCAAGGACATGATGTCTCATTGTTTAAAAATCCTTAAAATAATAAAAATATTTAAATGCCATGTTCTGTAGGTCTCTGAGGTTTTTGAAGACATTTATTTTTATATAATCTACTATAGATTCATATCTATGTGTTAAACCTAGGATGTAATATTTTTTTGATAAATTAGACTAGTGTCTGACATGACCATGAGTTGATTAACAATTAACTTGCATTACCTAAAATCCAAAAGTTTGTAAAAGCAGTTCTAAAAGTATAGGAAGTAAACCTTAAATTTGTATCAATATAGCAAGATTTATACCACTGTATCAAAAATACTTGTTTTTATGTCAATACACAAAATCCTATACCAATGGGTTAAAACTAACCTTATTTGAGAATAACAAATGAAGTCTAAATTGAGGTCTAGAGTCAATACTCTACCTTTTGTCTTATCATTCCTATAAATATCCCTGTAATCCCAGCACTTGAGGACACAGAGGCAGGCAGGTTTCTGAGAGTTTGAGGGCAGCCTGGTCTACAAATCGAGTCTCCGACAGCCAGGGCTACACAGACAAACTCTGTCTTGAAACAACCACAAAACTCAAAAAACAAACAAACAAAAGATTAGCCATTATAATTACTGATCACCAGGGATGATCAGTCTAAATAGCCATATATATAAGTAGCTATAGAACAGTCTCTGGAAGAAGAAAAGAACAAGGGTCTACAGAGCAGGCATTAATTTCTGGCAGCAGACTGTGTGTGTTTGTGTATGGGTAAATAATAATTTAAACACAAATTACATAGTTATCACATTGGGTTGCTAAAATTAAAATCAAACTAAAAGCAAGTATCATAGTTAGGAGGCATGTTCAACTCTTTTATAAGCAGTGAACGTCAATCTGCATCATAGCCCTTAGCTAAGTACCATAAATGTTTTGCTGTCTGAGCTGCAATCCCAGAAATCATGTCTTAGAAGTGTTATCTTCTCTCACCTTATAAAATTAATCTATCAGGTTACATCTACAAAACACTCCCACTCTTAAGGCTAGGGAACATGAGGGAAGAAGGGGTGGGTGGAATGACTGAAGAAGGGGTGGGTGGAATGACTGAAGGAGCCAGAGGAGCAGGGAGTTTGCTGTGAGATTGTATCTCCTAGTAAGGTCAGAAGCTACACTTGGAAACTCTCACCAACTTCGTTGCCTAACCATGAGCAGAAACAGGACAACAATATTACACATGCCAAAGGGGTCAGGGAAAGTCCATGAGGCTTCAACTCTACACAGAGAACTACAGGCAATCAAAGATGCTGAGAGCTGGAAAAATAGTCCTCTCCAGGTAAGAGCACACCAAGTGTTTGTCCAATACCAGTCTTGAAAAATATGTACATGAGTAATAGTATACAGATGTAGAAGGAACATATATTTAGGAACATACCTGTATATACATACACACAGATGTATATATTGTGTTTTTTTTTTTTTTTTTGGAGACAAGGTTTCTCTGTGTAGCCTTGGTTATCCTGGACTCACTTTGTAGACTAAGCTGGCCTCGAACTCACAGAGATACACCTGCTCCTCCCTCCACAAGTGCTGGGATCAAAGGCATGTGCCACCATACCCAGCCGTATGTAATAAGTATTAATGAAAAAAGAGGACATAAATTCTAAAGGGTGAGGAGGGGTTTGGAGAAAGAAACTGAATGGAGAAATAATGTAATTATAATCTCTAAAATCAAAAATGGGAAAAAATTCTATCATTGCAATGATAGCCTTTTTCTTCTTGAATCAGGGTCTCATGATACAGTCCTGATTGGTCTAGAACTTACTATGTAGATCAGGCTGGTCTTGAACTCACAGAGATGGGTCTGCCTGTCTCTCGAATACTAGCATTAAAGGAGTGTGCCACTATGCCTGGTTTTAGCTTTCACTAAACTAAACTCCTGTCATGTCTTTTATTAACAGCTCTTTACTCTGTTAATTGCACTTTTTCTATTCATGACTTTTGTTTTCTCATATCTGATTGTCGTATTGTTACTGAAACACACCTTAAAAAAGGAGATTGAATCATCTTGTACTGGGTGTTCCTGCTGATATTCTAGTCTTAGACGGGAGCTTTGCCCTAATCCAATCTACTATAGTTCAGTGTATTGTATATTTTAAAATTCTGCCTGCTACTCTAATAGCTTTATCTAGCAGATGTGTCCAGGCTGCATCACAAAACACACATGGAACCCAGGATAGCTATGAATTCAGAGCAATCTATTTTTAGATGGCATGTCAAAATTTAAAGATATAATCATAGCAGCTATTACTCAAGGTAGCTGGTATTGTGTTAAACTGAAACTATACAGTCTTTATGAGAGCTAGGTTTGACTTTTTGCAAGATTATAGATAGTATATTATGGCAGTTTTTACACCCCCTACACACCCCAAATTCCTGACAAAACAATGCATATGGAGGAACTGTTTGTACCCATCAGTTTCTGAATGTTTTAGCCATGATGCTAGAGAAGGTATAGCAGAGCAGTTTATGTCAGAGTGAACAAGCAGCAGAGATAAAGGTGGCATATGAACCCAGAACCTCTTTCTTTGTCCACCTTTTATTTCATCCAAGCTCCAGCCCAAGAAATACCCTCACAGCTGGTGGTGCATGCCTGTAATCCCAGCAGGGAGGCAGGTGGATCTACAAAGTAAGTCCAGGACAGCCAAGGCTACACAGAGAAATCCTGTCTTGAAAAATCAAAAATAAGAAATACCCTCAATATTATGTGATAAAACTTTTCTTGGGAATATGCAATATACAAATCTATTAACCTCCAGATGGGGAGCCCACAACAACCCAAAGAAAATAAGGATACAAGCAAAGTCCAACTTAGTGAAACAACGAATTTTATTGGGGCTACTAACAGGAATACGGGTGAAGGGTTACTTACAGGAGCAGAAATGACTCAAAGACAGCTGTGTTACCAAAGCCCACCGCAGCATGGGTGACAATTCACATAAGATGGGACCTGGGACACAACACACAGCCTGTAGGCAGCTCAACAGACTGGATAAGTGTCTCTTCCAAGTGACTCAGTTGGTCTAAATCTCTTGCAGGCAGCTTATCAAGAGTCTTCTTTGCAGCTTGGCCTGTCTAAGAGTGATTCGAAGCTTTTATTGCTTATTCTTTTATTGCAGGGAGGGGGCCTAGTGAATCTGGCCAGTTTCATGACTTTCTGAAGCTAGTTTGAGTTGTTTGCTTCTGCTTACAGAGTGTCACTGCAGGACAGAATGTTTTAATCTCAGAGAAAACTGTTACAAAGAACCTCAAAGACACATGGGAAGGGACACTAGCCCACTTTAGCACAGAACTCTGGCAGGCCTTGCCCTTCTCCAGCTTTCCCTCTGCCTGGCTAAAAACCCTCAGATTATATTCCTAAAGCTAGCCACACTAGCTGGGAACCACTGTTCCTTTATTTGGCCACTTCCTTCTCCTTAGGCTGACTACCCAGATTCAGCTATCAAAGTATTTAAGTCCAGCAATCGAAAGCTCCCTTTGTCTCACCTAATTAACATTCCCAATTAAAACTGAATGCCTCATCCTAGCACAGGGTTTCCTCTTTTACCTTCATAAACCACTGTTTGCCTATGGACCATGTCTGTCTCCTCTCTAACTAGAGGCAGTCCTTTGTCCCTTTAAGACAAATACCCCTGCCCCCTCCCCCTAATCCATTATCTCCTATCTTTGTTACTTTATTACCTGGCCTTTGTCCCTCTAGCCCAAATAAATCTCCTTTGTGCTGAAAACACGGTCTTGGGGGTCCTGAGCAGGTACCATTCCTTTTACCTCCCAAGTGTGTCTCACCAATCTAGATAATTCTTCGTCTAGTCAATTAACAAATCAGTCACCACAGATGGACGTAGTTAGAGGCACCTGGCATCTGACTCTTACTACACTCGGTTTTTAAGACAGGGTTTCCTTTGCAGCCCTGGCTGCCCCTGTAATGCACTGTGTAGACCATAGAGCCTCAGAGATTTGCCTGCTGCCACACCCAGTGTGCTATTTTAATTGATGTATGTAATATACTACACATAGCTAGTTTCATTATATGTTTATTTCATTAATGATTGTAAAATGGTGATGTCTTAGTTATATGGTTCTCTGACTATGGGGCATCTGCTTTATCAATTACTTGTTTGGTATCCCTGAGGTATAATCTGAATTGGAATGACAGGGTAAGTGATGATTTCTCTCAATCCAAGTGTTAGGAACCCCAGCATGCTAGTACATGCCCAGCACTTGGGAGGTAGAAGCAGGAGGATTATGGGGTTCAGAATAATCAAGCATACACTTATTGAGAAAGTGAGGTACTTTCTCAAGAAACAAAACAAACAAAAAGTGGTAAAAATGACTGGCTGGTTTTCTACTATTATCCAAAGGGTTTTGTTGAACTACAATGATTTCATAGCTTGAAACACAAATATCTTTAAACCAATGAAACTTTTATCTTTGCAGCTGCTCAAAACATCCAGAGTTGGCAACAGAGCCACTTTAACTCATTCTTTATGAGTTCTCAACCTGTGGGTTGTGTTCCCCACCCCCATCTACAAGATATTTACATTATGATTCATAGTAGTAGCAAAGTTACAGTTATGAAGTAGCAACAAAAGTAATTTTATGGTTAGGAGGAGTCACCACAAGAAAAGTAACTGTATTGAGGGTTGCAGCATTAGGAAGGTTGAGAGCCACTGTTTATTAGCTGTCTGGTATGACAAGGTCTTCTAAGCTATTATACATTTGCTTCTCCTTTAAATACTGATACTTTCTTAAGACTTAGACATAATCTCCTTCGGGTAATATAATCCAACTATAATTTTTTCCCCCTACAGATACACCTACTTGCTTGGTATGTTGAGGACCAATGAAATTGGCTAGGGCTAAGCCAACTGAAAGGGAGCAGCAAAAGACAAATTTTAGATGAAAGTGCACACTCTGATATGATGGAAAACTTGCTGAAAGACCCAAATAAACACACACTCACACACTTCAGTGCTGGGTTTGGGAAAGCGTAAAGGTTAGCAAACATGGGTATCATGAATGTTTCAGAAACTTGAGCTCGTCATCTTCTGACTGTGGCTCCCCTTAAACTTGTGTAGGCTTGCTTTTACACTTTATAGGAGTGGCTCTTTCCAATGCCTAAGGTGTTTTTACTTCCTACTTTCTAGTAGGCTCTCCCCAAATTATATCCCCTGAAGATTTTGTACTACTGTTACTTTTTGTTGTTGTTTCTCTGTGTAGCCCCTGCTATCCTGGAACTTCCTTTGTAGACCAGGGGGCCCTAAAATTCAATAGACCCACTTTGTGTGTGTGCATTGAGTATTCAAATGTTGATTTTTACACCAAGAGATCTGGTTAAAGTCTGAACTTTGGCATTGTCATTTTTATGAAGCCTCTCTAGCTTCAAAATTGTGCAAACATTGGCCACCAGCACTTTATGATTGATTAATAAAGAGCTGAGCAGCCAATTGCTGGACAGGAGAGGATAATGCAGGACTCCCAACCCCATAGAAGGGTCACAGGTGAGGACCAGGAGAGAGAGGAGTCTTCTTAGGATGATGCACGAGGTGCCCGAGTGAAACTAAGATGGCAGGTAACCGGCCATGTGGCTGGGAAGTGGGTCTGGTCAGTGTGGCTTGGTTAAGAGTAGCTCAGTATCTATCCAGCTACAGGGCCTGAAGCTTTTAACAAAAATAATAGATCCCTGTGTCATTATTCAGGAGATAGGGCAGGCATAAAAACAAAACAAAACAACCCTTGCATTTTACACTGGGCTTAACGGCATGTGCCACCACCAGCTGGCTGTGACTTGTTTCTCAACATTGTCTCAACACTGGTCTTTTCCCATCTCTATTACTGGGGAGTGCTCCTCAGAACTTCTGAAAGCCTTTGTATGTGCTGACTGGAAGAGCTTATCTACTGTTAGCTTCTTACCTACCTTCACTCTCAGTCTTCACTTCAACAGGAAGGCCTCGGTGCTAGCTTTTCTCTATAAAAATGTGTCTTATCACTATAGCAGCCTTCTCTCTCTTTTATTAATTAATTAATTCTCTGTATAGCTCTGGCTGTCCTGGAAACCACACACACTCTCCCCTCTCTCCCCTTCTCTGTATAACCCTGGCTGTGCTGTCCTGGAACTTGCTTTGTAAGACCAGGCTGGCCTGTAACTCGCAGAGATCCTCACGTCTACGCCTCCTGAGTGCTGGGATTGAAGGCGTGTGCCACCACCTCCCGGCTCTAAACAATTCTCAACCCCTGGTCCTAGAACAATACGTAAGGAGAAACAGTCGAATCTACCCATGAAATAAATGAAAATTATATAGCATCCTTCTTGGCTGTGTCTCACTGTAAGCCCAGCAAACCTTCAGGCGGGAAATCTGCACCCCCGGGAGGTAGGAAGCTCAGCAGCGAAACCCAGACAGCACTTGTCCTCCTGCTTCTGGCGAGGGAAGTTCCCCAGGACCTGAAGGCTGCGCGGGGCGGGACGTCGTGAGGAGGCCGCGCTCCCTTACGCCCGCTTCCTACGTCCTTCCCTGCACTGTGACGTTCCACGGGAGGCACGGAGCGTAAACAGCGCAAAGCATTTCGGGAGCGGGATTGTTTCGCGCAGGAAGCAGGCTCCATTTTAGCGCCGCCCGCCGTCGCCATCTGTTCCTTTCTCCTCCCCCTTGTCCCTCTGGTGGCCGGAGCCCACCAGGAAGGCTGAAGCCCGGGGCCGTCCGAGGCCGGAGCGCCGAGCGGGAAGGGGAGACCGAGGACGGGAGGAAGGGTGCGCGTGGGAGCTGAGTGGAGCAGGTCAGGTCGGAGCGCGCGGCCCGCCGGACGGACTGACGGACGCACTCGTGCGCCTGCGGCCGCGGCTGCGGCGCCCGCGCGACTCGCGTCCCGGCGGCGGCGGCGGTGGCGGCGGCGGAAGCCGGAGGGCAGCCATGGCGGCCGACAGCCGGGAGGAGAAAGGTGAGTGCGGAGGGCCAGGGGACCCAGCAGCCGCGGCCTGCGGGCGGGGCTGGAGGTTGGGGCCTCGCGCCGGCGGGCGGCCGCGCCGACACCCGCTCCCCGAGCGGCCTGGCCTGTCGTGCTCCCCTTCCTGGGGCCTAGTACCTCCCGGCGCAAGGCTTTGGTTCGTCTCGGACTTCACGCCCGGGAGCGGTTGGGAGAGGGCCCGCTTTGAGTTGCCTGTCCTCGCTGGCTTGTTTCCTGGTAGGATTATGCGGATGTAATGCGTATTTTCTGAACTGTTTCTTTCTGGTTGACTTTTTGTTTGTTTGTTTGTTTGAAAACAATGTCACAGTGGGTAGGTTAGTTTAAATCATACAGGTGGATTATTAACCTCGAGAAATACCTATAAGTGAATTCTAACTGTTCTTTTGGATGAGGTAAGAATCACCTCTTTTATTCCTCGAGTACTTCGGAAAGGAAGATGCTAGGACTCCCCCTCCCAAAAGTCCTGCTAACTGATCTCCCAGAATAGTTAATAGCTCTCAAAAGGTTCAGCCAGGAATACATAGGTGCAGGTTATAGAGACTTAGATAAAATGCAAGAATTTAAATTGATAAAATTTGATTTCTCGTGAAATACTGACTTTCCAGAGACCACAGATACCAGTGTAGGCTCCAGATCAATACCTGCCTGGAGAGTGTTCTAGATACTGTTGTTGCTTCAGCCTTGAGATATTTCTCAGCTCTAGGGCTACCATAGCAGTCTTGGAATAGTTAGTGTGTGAAAATACAGCACAGTTGCTGCCCTGTATTTCTCTCTCTGTGCTTCATTAAGTATGGGATGGAGATTTGTTAAGTGGGCTGTAGAGTCAAGTTAGATGAAGCTGTTTCCGTTTTTTCTGGTCTATCCCTTGGTAAGGTATGCTTCAGTGAATTGCTTAAGGCTAAAGACAGGTTTTGGAAATGGAATGAGTGGGAATATATTGAAGATAATGCCTTTGTCATAGTTTTTTTTTTTTCTTTTTTGAGACATGGTTTCTCTGTGTAGCCCTGGCTGTTCTGGACCTTGACTTGTAGACCAGGCTGCCCTCAAACTTGAGAGATCTGCCTGCTTCATCTCCTGACTGCTGGGATTACAGGCATGTGTTACTGCTGCCCAGTTTAAGAAATTTTGGATGCTCTGATTGCAGTTTTGTTTTTTATCCTTAAGTTAAATCCCCAAAGTTGCTCCTGGGACATCCTGAAGGAATGTGAACAATGAATTCTGATAGTGAATAAAGGAAGCCACTTTATTTATTTATTTTTATTATTATTACTATAGTAAAGTCAGTTTTTAAAAAAAGAAATTTGTAATCCTGGCAATTGGGGAGGCAGAGGCAGGCAGATCTTTGTGAGTTCGAGGCCAGCCTGGTCTACAAAGCCAATACAGGACAGCCAGGACTAAACAGAGAAACTCTTTCTCAACCAAAAGAGAAAAAGAAAATCTGAAGATCATTTATTAACAACTTAAAGTCAGTTCAAACTTCGATTGTCACGATAAGATTTATGACTTAGGAGTTCAGTGGCTGCCATGGTAGGCAGGGTGAACCAAACACAAAAAGGAGTAAATTCATTGTTAGTATGTTGTCTGTTCAACATGCTTAGGAAAGTAATAT
Source organism: Pachyuromys duprasi (assembly GCA_028658305.1). NCBI lineage: Eukaryota > Metazoa > Chordata > Mammalia > Rodentia > Muridae > Pachyuromys > Pachyuromys duprasi. The sequence goes on along the minus strand of CM053743.1, from coordinate 23,679,824 downwards.
ACAATTATGCACAGTGAAGAAAAGTCATGATCTCCCAGTTTTAGAAATGGACTTACTAGTGAAGATGCAGTTTAAACACATAAACTTTTACTGAGAAGTAGTTGTGCCATTTGTCACAGTACTTAGAATAAAGTTTTAAATTATGCTTTATTTAAATTTTCTGGTACAAGTGATTTTCATAGTTAAGATTATCTGTATACAAGCAGCTAGAAAATATCTACTGAAGTGCTTAGTGTCACTTGATCAATTTTCACACTTAGGAACGATAGGCAGAATTAAAATGTAAACAAGGAAAAGTCAGAGTGTGAAGTAATTAAGATAATTCATTATGTAATTAACAGGAAATTATAAAGCTATACACTGTAAGAATCTTAGTCACCCTGCTGGGGGTGGTAGTGGTAGTGCAGGCCATTGATCCCAGCACTTGGGAGAGGCAGGTAGATCTTCGCGAGTTTGAGGCCAGACTTTTCTACAAAATGAGTTCCAGGTCAGGAAGGCTGCACAAAAGAAACCCTTTCTCAAACCACCTCCCTCCAAAATTAAAAAAATAAAAGTCTTACTCATGAGAAAGCTTAGGCCTTTTTAAAGAGTTTCAGGAATTCTTAATTTATTGGACTTTGTAATAAACACATTAATTTCTGTAATGCTTCAGTTAAGCCTTTGTACCTGGACATTCTACCAGGTCTCTGCTCTTCCTATGTTGATGATTTGTCTAGAAAGTAAGTTTGACACTTCAGAGTTTGTGGGTTTTTTGTTTTTGTTTTGATAATACTGGGAAACACAATGCTTTATGTGTCTCAGACAAGTACTCTACTACTGAACCACATCTCCAGCTCTGCATTTTTCTGTAGGATGAAGAAATACATACCTTTTCTGTTAAAGACATTTTGCATGAATTTTATTTGAGCTACAGTATATTCTACAAAGAAGAGTTAACCCAAAATGTATATGATTTTACACTTTTGTAAGTAAATTTCTGCATTTCCAGACTGAGCCTCAGTAGGGCAAGGGGTATGAAGAGTAGAGAGCTGGTAATTTGTCAGGGTATAGAGGATTGACTGAAGCATTATAGGAATTAATGTGTTTATTACAGAGTGCAGTAAATTAAGAGTCCCGAGACTCTTTAAAATTCATTCTGTGATTAACACTCAGTAATTGCAGTTTTCTTGTTTCCTGAGACTTTGGGGTATGTTTATGGGTGTCTTTAAGGTAATTGTGTCCTCTGTGCCTTAAATATTTACATGGTTGAACATCATGAGCATGAGCAGTATAAAGTCTAGAGCTTAGTTTTAGTTATACATGCATACAAACTGATGTGATATATCTTGTATACATGTGGCCAGCACTATTTGTATGATAGTTACCTGAAGAAGGGCTCTATTAAACAGTATGTATTTGGTATAATCCCTTTCCTTCATTTTGGGTCTTGTTTTTGTTTACTGTAGTATAAATAAATGGAAAGTTAGAGGTGCCAATTTGTATTATGGAGGGTGGAAAATATTGATGGGAAGGTCTCTGGACATCATTTAGAGGAATGATAGTTTGTAGCCTGGGAAGGATGGCTCAGCAGCAAAGCACACTTGATTCCTCTTGTGAGGATCCTAGTTTGGTTCCCAGAATCTCTGTCAGTTTACAACTCTCCTTAACTCCAGTTCTAGGATCTGTTGTCTCATCTGCACCAGACCTGTTCCTGGTACACATACATGTAGGCAAAACACTCTGACACATTTAGAAGAATGCTGTCTTTTAGTAAGTAAAATATATTTGAGGAAATACACTAATGTAAATATACTTTGCCTGATAGCAAAAGGGGACATTGCAGGACATCCTGTTGCCTTCATTCACCTCACTGAAGCTGCCATAGGTGAATTGAAGAGAAATGAGTGGTTCTTTGCTTGGGTTTGAAATTGTATTTAACATCTCAAGTTTAAGAATTTTAGATCTGATGCTGAGTGCTGAAATAGTATTTTGTATTGTTTGACTTCAGTCTTCTGTAGTCACAGATAGGTTACTCTGCTGCACCAATCTCTGTAGTTAAGGCTTATGACCTTTTTGTCTAGAATTGTGAGATTTTGTTAAGTCTCTTAAATTCTTTGGATTTCATTTTATTTTAGAAATTACAAAACAACCTTCTGTGGCTAACCTACTTTGAAAATCCTGCTTCTATTTCTATATAAAATATTTACCTTATAATGTAGTTATCTTAGTCTGTGAGGGCAAGATGCTTACAAGTATGCTTACAACCGTATAAGGATTGCTGGACATTTCTGAGGGTGTAACTGCATTAACACATGTCTGTATAACCTCAATCAAAACTTTGATTCCCCTATGCCTGAATGCCAGTTGAACTGGACCTCAAGTCTAGTTGAAGTTCTCTTGTATCAGTATTATAAGTTGCCAGCATCTATTCCTATTAAAATAAGGCAGGTAAAGTACTGCTAAGCAAGGGGCAACAGTATTGTCTTTAGAGATACTAGCATGGCCTGTGTTTCAACAGTATAGTATTAGTTAATAGTTTCATTACCATAAACCCAGAACACCTCATGCAAAGCCTTGACATTTTACCTTCTCTGTTTTAACAGAAGATTTCCAAGACTGCTCCAGCTGGTTGTTTTCAGGTGAGAGAATCTGGGCCCTGAAAAAAAAAAAAAAAGTGGGTTTTTATGTTAAATACTTGGCCCTTTTAAAAAACAAAGCCTCCACTAACTTACTTCATTCTGTTGACTTAATATATAGCCTTTGAATAGATTTGAACCTTAGTTCTATATAGATATACTATTGAATGAAGTCATTGTTTTGTGTAGCTAATTTTGAAATAAAATACTTTGTGATAGTTTAATTTTGAAATAGATTTAGATGCTTTAATACAATTTTTAGATCTATAGTGTTCTATGTATACATCAAAGGAAAAACAGAACAGTTTATGCTCTTTTTTCTTTTTCCTAGTTTGGTTTTTTGAGACAGGGTTTCTCCGTGTAGCCCATCTGTGCTGAATTCACTCTGTACACCAGTCTGGCATCAAATTCAGAGATCACCTTCCTCTGTCCCCTGAATGCTGTTATCAGAGGGGTGCGCCACCACTGCCCAGTGAAAAGTTTTTTTGTTTCTACTCCCACAGAAATTAGGATTATTTATAGTACATGAATCTCCGTAGAAATTTTAACTTGATGTTCCATCAGCCTTTGTTCCTTTTGTTGTAAGTAATCTTAGGTGAGGGTGTTGCTATCTACTTACAATGAGTAACTGAATGTATACATATCATAAGGTCTTCTTCAACTTTTACTACTTGTGACCCCTTGATTAAAAATTCTTATGTGACTCTAGATATATAAACATACAAAAGCAGATACATGTCAAACTTTTATGGATAATAATTATAATGTAATTTTACTATTAAAGATAAAAACAAATAGCCAGGCATGGTGACTCACACTTTTAATCCAAGGATTCAGGGAAGCAGAGGCAGGCGGATCTCTGTCAGTTTGAGGCCGACTTGGTCTGCAGAGAAACCCTGTCTCAAAGAAAAACAAAAACAAGAAACCCTGTTCAAAAAACTAAAAAGAGACCAAAACAAATTTGCATACTAATGAGAAAAGATATGTTCTTTTTAGTTTTATATAAAGAATTAAACTTTAGGTGAGTATTTGATACTAGAGGTGGTTGAACATCCATTCCATTTCCCATAAATCTGTACTGCAAGAGTATGTTTAAAGTCATTTCAGACATGGTTGAAAATCCTTTATTTTCTAATCCTGCACCTGGTTGCTCATTGATTTTTTTTTTTTTTTTAAAGCTGTAACTTAGAAATGCTAGAAATAAAAGTAAAGCTGTTTAGTATGTTTTGAAAACATCTTCTACTTGGACATTTCTCCCAGCAGTAAAGAACTTTATGTTCCCTCTCTACAAACCTGGGTAGGTTTTTATTGGTTATCTCTAAAAATGGTGAGCATGGTGTTGCTGGGTTTGCCCTGTTTTCTGTGTTTTGGACAGACACATGGAAAGCTCTAACTCACTCTAGATCTTCCATAAAGGATAGTAACTATGGAAAGTCCTGATGATTTGGGGTTTTCTCAGGCTGTTTTTTAGTCAAAATTGTTTTGGCTAGTCTTAGATTTTTGGTCGTGAGCCTAGCCTTTAACAGCTGAGCTGTCTCTCCAGCCCTTGTGCCATTCTTTAAGATACTTTCATCATCATCTAAACCGTGGAGAGACCCCATTTGATTCTCCAGAAACATGAACAGTAGCGAAAAATGATGTGTCTTAAAACATGTTTCAGGATGTTATCTTCAGATAATTGGGACATGTATGTACTGTGCTCTGAACCAGACTTTACACATGATGGAGCCAGAGGTGTTATATAAAAAGGCTGAGGTGCACAAGTAAGACCGCACAGTGGTAAGAAAGGCTCATAGGTTGCAATACTTAAGTAGGAGTTTCCGTATATATTTTCCTTTTCCTAATGGTTATTTGTGTTATCTTCCCTACCTCACTGCCCCTCACAGCCCTTTCCCTCCATCTCATCCTCTTTCATGTCACATGTGTGTTTTAAATTTTTATTTAAATTATTGTGTGTTATTAATGTGTAGTTGGAAGTGAAGAAACTAAGCGCTCAGAGAGACTGGGAACAGTTTCTAAACCATGGGATAGATAGTGTGAATTTCTTCATCTCCTAGTCTCTTTCTTATACATCTTATTTCAGTAAATATGTTAGTGGGTTCAGTGATAGAGAAAATAAACTGTGGTCATTTATACTAGGGAATAGCAAAACATTTTATTAAGGGTTAGCTAGGCTTTGTGAGCCATAACAATTTTTAGTTATATATCTGTCAACTTTTTGATAAAACTATATACTTTATTACTATCTTACAGATAAAACTACTCATCTAGAAGATTAGTTTTCTGTATTAAGTGAATTTTAAGTGTTGTTGGGTATTTAGAGCCAAGACTTTGGGCACATTAATTTGAAATTCATACTATTGTTAAGTACTTATGTTCTATTCTCCATCTAAGTGTAGTCTTAGAAAGCTTGAACTCCAATCTCATATCCATCTACACTAAATAAGTACTTTCGGTCAGATTTCCTTTTCCTTTCTTTTTCTTTGAAGATTTGTTTATTTTATGTATAACAGTGTTTTTGCCTGTGGGAAGTCTGTGCACATATGCCTGCCTGATGCTTGTGGAGGTCAGAAAGGGCATCAGATAATTTAGGACTGGGGTTAAGGATAGTTACAAGTCTCCATGTGAGTTCTGGGAACTGAACCCTGGTCTTCTGCAAGAGCAAGTGCTTTTAGCTCCTGAGCCACCTATGTAGCCCAGAGCTTCTAATTCTTTATCTGTAAAGTACTGATGAAAAAACATGCTGGCTTTGGTTTTGTGTGGTCATATAAGTGAAAGTGCTGTCATGTTAGCAATAAGGTGTTTTGTTAAGTAGGCATTGGCTAATTTTTGTAACCATTTTCTAAAACAGCAGTTAGTACTCAAACTTGAATTTCTTAAAAACTTTATATTGTAAAATTGAATTATGATGTAAATGTGCCATTGAATTTTAAATCAGTTTGTGAATTTATTTTAGATTAAATTTAGCACATGAGTTGTAGTGCTGGGTTTTGGGCTATATCTCATTGAAATTAGTTATTTCATGAAAAGATCTGCTTATTTTCACTGACCTGCCTATTTTTGACATTTTTACTGTTTGTTTTTGTGGTTTTTTTTTTTTTTTTTTTTTTTGAGACGGGTTTCCACTGTCTAGCTCTGGCTCCCTGGAACTCGATCTGTAGACCAGGCTGTCCTTGAGCTCCTAGAGAGATCCGCCTGCCTCCGCCTCCAGAGCGCTGGTACTAGAGGTATGTGCCGCCTCTGCAGTCATTATTAAACATCTGCCAATTTATTTTTGTTTTATGTTTTCTCTGTATGAGTGTTTGTATGTCTGCACCTCATGCACTTGGTGCTCACAAAGTCCGGAAGGTGGTATTGGATCCCCTGGAACTGGATGGAGTTAATAGATGATTGTGAACCATCATATGTGTTTTGGGAGCTGAACCCAGGCCCTCTACAAGTACAGTGTATGCTCTTAACCACTGATTATCTCTCCAGCCCCTAGCCCATTTGTTTATTTAAAAAAAAGGGTTATATAGAATCTAAAATGGTACTTGCCATCAATTGGGTCTTCAGAGATCTTTATGTGAAAACACATTAGATGACATGATCCTTTTTATTCAACATACTTTGATTTTCACTAATCTTCGTTTTAGAAAAGTGAAGTACAGCTAAATATTCATAGCACCCAGAGAAGTCAAATAATCATGCTAATAACTAGTTTTCTGATGTTTAAAAAGTAGAAAGAAAACATTTTTGTTTTCTGTGTAATTTTGCTTCTTTTTTTAATTGTGTTAGCAGTTGTAGGTGTCTTTATGCTGATTCTTTTCCTCTGGTGGGAACAGTCGTACTTAATCTGTATATGGACTCGAACTTATTATCCTCACTGTGCTTTCAGTGGCCTGTGTTGTTTACTATATTGTTTCATCAGGTTTTATGATGTTTTACAGTTCCTTACCAGTGTAAGTTTGCAAAGATATTTTTATACTGTAAGATTTACCATGTGTAAATCTGTAGTATATATACTGCATGCTTGATTTAAGTAGGTATTTCTATATATTTCCAAAATTTTCCTGTTGATTTGAGGATAGGAAGACAAAATTGAAATCTAAGTTTGGGGCATCATGGACTATGCCAATTTAGATAACTGCTTTTCTGAACAAGTAAATCTCTTATTAGCAGGTTGTAAATGTTTAGGCTACAGTACAGGATTTATTTTGCTATGTATCCCCAGGCTGGCCTGGAGTTTGAGAACCCATACTCAGTCTCAGTAGGTTTAATTCTTAAACTATTTGAATGACAATTTCAGGTAAAGGAGTTACAGAAGTTGTATAAAGAAATTTTGTGTACTCAAATGCGTTCTATAAATTTTACCATTTGTCTTTGTGTTATTCTCATTTTCTCTGTGGCAATTGTTCTGCCTTCAGGTTAAATCTGCCTTCAGGGAATATGTGGGTATATTCCTAGAGGCATATATTGTTTTTCTTCAATTGCTTGCTTTTTAGTATGATACATCTTTGCTCCTGAGTAGTTTTTTCAAAGCATACTATCAAAATCACAAAATTAATACTCAAGTCTTACATGGATTTCACCAATTTTCCCAGTTAAGCCTCAGATATGGTTATATTCATCTGTCTCGTGTCCTATAGCATGTTTGTTTCGTTGTGTGTGTGTGTTTCATATTAGACGTTCAGATTTTTCATTTTTGGATGTGAAAATCACAAAAAAATACTACTTTTTTCTAAGTGGTCCACATTTGGAGTTTTTGTGATGGTAATTTGTATCCTGGTGATATTAACTTTGATTACTTGGTTGAACTCTTTACACATTTTTAGTTGGTTTGATCTTAGGTAAAACTCCTTTGAGGGTCTGAACACTTTTAATTACTCGAAATAAATGCCTTTTCGTAAGTACTAAAAGTGGTACATGCCTGTAAATCCCAGCACTCTGGGAGGCAGAGGCAGGTGGGTCTCGTGAGTTCAAGGCCAGCCTGGTCTACAAAGTGAGTCTAGGACAGCCAAGGCTACAACACAGAGAAACCCATGAATGAATGGATGAATGGGTAATGATACTGACCTTATTTCTAATTTTTATATTTGCCTGCAGATGGGGAACTTAATGTTTTAGATGACATTTTGACTGAAGTACCAGAGCAGGATGATGAACTGTACAATCCAGAAAGTGAACAAGATAAAAATGAAAAAAAGGGTAAGAGTTCTATTAGTTTCTCTTAATATTTACAGTTCAGTTTCCTAAGAAAAATCTGTTTTTGTACTTGTTCCTTGGCACTTCATACCAAAAGCCCATAATAAACTATTCTGCATAACAGACCCCAATTGGTGTGAATAAAAGTACTCTTAAGAGGCTGAGGGGATGATTTAGCATTTAAGAGCACTTGGTTTTGCAGAGAACCAAGGTCAGTCCTAGTGCTTCCATGGCAGCTTTCAATTAGAGGAGACCCTGCACCTGCTTGTGCAGGCACAAACACATCATACACATTCATTGTGCAAGCAAAACACACATGAAATAATATAAATAGTATTTAATACTTTCAAATATAGGCTTTTCTGCAGTTGGAAAGCTGTTTGGTTTAAATTTGTTCTGGAATTTAATTATTCTAGGAGATATTTTAAAGAAGTAAGGTTGTTTGTTTTCTGTACCTGATGCATATTATTGATATATTTTGGTGAAATTAATGTAGTAATACAAATACTTTTGCATGTCTTTTAAAATTGTTTTAAAGGATCAAAAAGGAAAAGTGAAAGATTGGAATCTACGGATACCAAGAGACAAAAGCCTTCCATCCATTCAAGACAATTGATTTCTAAGCCACTAAGTTCATCTGTTAGCAATAATAAAAGAATAGTTAGTACAAAAGGAAAGTCAGTTCCAGAATATAAAAATGAAGAATATCAAAGATCTGAAAGGAATAAGCGTCTAGATGCTGATCGAAAAATTCGTCTGTCAAGCAGTTCCTCTAGAGAACCTTACAAGAGTCAACCGGAAAAAACTTGTCTACGGAAAAGGGATTCTGAAAGAAGGGCCAAGTCTCCTACACCAGATGGTTCTGAGGTAGTAAATGTTATTGCAGATAATAAAGCAGTTCTTTTTGAGGCTTAGAACTCTTTATTCATCTTGACCTTGTCTGTTAATGACTGCTGATTCCCTTTTTCTTTAAACATCAGAGAATTGGTCTTGAAGTTGATAGACGTGCAAGCAGATCCAGCCAGTCTTCAAAGGAAGAGGTGAACTCTGAAGACTATGGCTCTGACCATGAGACCGGGAGCAGTGGTTCTTCTGATGAACAGGGCAACAACACTGAGAATGAGGAGGAAGGAGTGGAAGATGATGTAGAGGAAGATGAAGAGGTAGATGAAGATGCAGAAGATGATGAAGAAGTAGATGAAGATGCAGAGGAAGATGAAGAAGAGGATGAGGAGGAAGAAGAGGAGGAAGAGGAGGAGGAAGAAGAGGAAGAGTATGAACAGGATGAGAGAGATCAGAAGGAAGAGGGAAATGATTACGACACCCGAAGTGAGGCCAGTGATTCTGGTTCTGAGTCTGTTTCCTTCACAGATGGATCTGTCAGATCTGGCTCAGGAACAGATGGATCAGGTACTGTGTTATTATGAGACAAGTTTGTCCTTTTCTTTTGGGGAGTGTTTGGAAGTGATAAGGGGTTATTTTGTCATCTTTTATAGTTAGAGGTCCCTGAATATCAAAATTTTAATAATTTTGAGTAACATTTACAAATTTTAGTTATGGTGTTTCCTGGCTGTGAATTGATTTATTATATATGAAAGTATGCTTAATTTTGTAGGTTCTTAGTAATTTCATCATTGACAGCAACTTATTCAGATACATATGCATTTGATGTAAGTTCACATGGAACTTTTCCACTAGGACATTTCCATGGTAGGATACCCCTTAGTTTTCAGCATGTTGGCAATTGAGCCTAAACAACACATTATTTTTCCTGAAACACAAGATTGTTTTTTTCATTTTATGCATATGAGTTGACTGAGATAGCCCATAATATTAGGTACTTGGGAAGAAGATTGTGTGAGTTTTAGGCCAGCCTCCTATTTGTGAGTTTTTGGCTCAAAAGCAAAACCAAAAAGTTTTCATAATGTGAAGAATCTTCAGTTATTTTGGGGGTGTGTAAAACAATGCATAGGAATAGAGAAAATTTTCTTATGGGAATTGTATGTTTTGGGTATTGGTTAAATAGTGGGGTTTATTAAAAACATTAGACCTGAAATATTTTATTTTTATTAAATTCTTATATTAATCTGCTACTGTAGTAGAGTACTTCGTACTACATTGCTTTTGTACAGAATGCATTTCAAATTGAAAGGGTAGCATATCATTTTACAATAAATCAATAATTTTTAATAATAGATTGTTTTAAAAGAGATGCCTGTAATTTTAAAAATTCCTTATGTGGAGCCTATTTAAGATACTATACATAGGTATTTTTTCTTAGATAATTTTTTTAATATTGCTTGAAAGAAAAATTGTGTCACTATGGAATATTTTGATTTGGATATGCTAGTTTTCAAGTACTAGGGACCACATTTAATTTCAGAATCACTCATTTTCTAGATCCTACTTTATCTCGTACTTTTTATCCAGTACTTTTTTCAGTATTTTTAGTAATTTAAAAATAATTCACTGGTTGGTAAAAAGCTTTATTTTGTTAGAGTTTCATTATGCTTTTGATATCTGAGGCTTAATGTACTTAAAATTAGTGGAAGTTAGTCATATAATGTGCTAAAAATTCCTTTCCTATTTTATTTATTAATGCCAGGTTTGCTGTGCATTCAGTTGGGTAAAGATGTTCTGCATTGAATTTTTTTTTTTCTCCCCTCTCGTTATATTTTCTCTGTGAGGGATTTTAGCTACAAGAAATGCATTACTATTTCAGGCTAAGGAATTTGTACATATTTACTCTTGAAATGTTCAGGGAAGAAAATTTAAAAAAATCATAGCTTTGAAAAAATATGGTGATGATGATAAAGAAACAAAAACAATTAAAAAAAAAAAACAGCAGAAGTTTAGCCAGTCCTGGAATGACCCACCTGGTTTTTAAGTTCTTGGTACCATTACTAAAGGACTGCCAGAAATGTCCTTGCTTCGTATTAACAGTACCATGGGCAGCCTCCAGCACTGGTATTAGGGCGTGTCATAACAAGCATTGGTGCTTTCAGAAGACAACAGAAATCTGTACAATATCTTTTTCATTTCCTCAGGAAGAATAGAGCACACAAGTATTGTATTCTCTAGCTTAAAGGCCTGCTTTTCTTTCTTTTTTTTTTTTTGTGGGAATTTGTTGGTAAAACTTCTTTTTCTTTATTTTTATTTTTTTGTTATCAATCACAGGTTAGGTACTTTGCATCCCAAGCGTAGCCCCCTCCCTCATTCCCTTCCACCCTCCCCAACCCTCCCTCATCTCCTCCCCGCCACCTCCAATTCCACCAACAGGGGAGGATCTCCTCCCCTTCCATCCAACCCCAGCTCATCCTGTCTCCTCAGGGCTGGCTGCAATGCCCTCCCCTGGGATCTAGCCAGTCTGTCACTCCCCGGAATGTATGGGGGAGGGTCAAAGAGTCAGCCATCAAGTTCAAGACTGAAACAGTCCCTGTTCCCTCACTAGGGTCTTTAGTCTTACACCGAGCTATCCTGGGTCCCAAAAGGCCTGCTTTTCTAATTGTGTCTTGCTACTAAGGAAATGTGGGACTTCAGCATTGCTTAGTTCAGTTTTTGGTCAAGATTTCCTATTTGTAAATCTCAAGGAGTGTTTTAATAATTAAGAGAGAAAATAATTTAGTTTTTAAGTGGTTAACTATGTGATAGAGAAGAGTACTGTATATGTAACAATTGATAATTTCTTTTCAGATTTCCATTGTTTTTACAAAAAAAATATTTTTTTCTTTTTATATTTCTTTTTCTGTTTTTGTTTTTGTTGTTGTGTTGTTTCTTAGTTTTGTTTTTTGACATAGGGTTTGTCTGTATAGTCCTGGCTGTTCTGAACTTTGTAGAGCAAGCTGGCCTCGAACTCAGAGATCCTCCTTCCTTTGCCTCCCTGAGTGCTGGGGTGAAAAGCGTGTGCCACCACATCTGGCTTTATATTCCTTCTTATCTCTTAGTTACAGGGGTTTATCGTTGTATAACTGCAATGGCGAGGGGAGCTCAGTTCAGTTTCATTCCTCATATATTTATAAAGTTCCAAATTAAGCTTGATGTAGATCTTACCTAACCTGAACCTTTTTCTCTGTACTGAAGATCTCCTATTCTCTCAAGTAATACATGGACCATTAAGACCTTAGTGGTAAATTTTAAGGTAAACAAAAGAATGATTTAGAGTGGAAATGGTAAAGTAGAATTGAAGACACAGAAGTGGGGAATCAGTTTTGGTTATGTTCATACGTGGGTTTTCCAATTGGAAGGCTAGTTTGAATACATCATAAGACTTGTGATAAAGGTGGTGAATGTAGTTCAAGCAGCACAACTTAGTACAGTATTCCATGATAGGTACAAAACACTTAGTAAGTATTATTGAAGAAAATTATTTTTGCTTTATATTTTCCTTCCTTATGGAAAACTTTTTATAAAGCAGCCAAGTAAGTTCCTTATTTCTCTTATTTATGTGTTTTTATTGTTTAAAATATGTGACAGGGTCAAACATGCTTTTTAGCAGTATTTTTTTTTAATGAGATGATGAGAATGTTGAGCAGTGAAGACAAACATGTCTAATGTTGAAGAGCTGAATAACAAAAAGACTAGATACAGGACAGGATCTCATTTTGAAATATCTATGTTAGCTTCTTTCATAGTGTGGTATTTTAAAAACTTGTCTGGATTTTTGTTGTAGATGAAAAAAAGAAGGAAAGGAAGAGAGCTCGAGGCATATCACCCATTGTTTTTGATAGAAGTGGCAGTTCTGCGTCAGAGTCATATGCAGGTAATCCACTTAATTTTAGGATCATAGACTACTGACTGTAACTTGCTTTAGAAAGTGTGGAGGTTGTAGCTTAGTGTGGATTGTTGATGTTCATTAGTACTGAATTTTGCATGTTCAGTGTAATAATTCTAGAGGAGGCTAAGCTTTTTCTTATTTTAATCCTGTTCTGTTACTGCTTCAGTGGAATTTTCAATTTTCACATTTTTTTTTCTCTTGGAAGATGATGATTCAGTGACTAGTTTTCTGAGTGGGAGACTGTTCAAATATCCCCCCCAAAAGAAAAAATTCAAACAACTCAAAAAGCAAAACACTCGTACACATTGAGAAATATTTTTGTGTGTGTGGGTGCGTCAAGAAGAATTAATTTGTCTTGAATGAGAATTTTATGTGACAAGACTGTAGAAATTTTGTCTTCATCTATTAAAGCTCAATCTGAACAAATGTACTTTGGCTAAATACAGGTTCAGAAAAGAAGCATGAGAAATTATCATCTTCCGTTCGTGCTGTCCGAAAAGGTATCATTTAAATTTGAAATTGTTTTCATTGCATGCTCCATAAAGTCATTATTTTACCTTATTGGGTCACCATTAATAGTTGGTTTTAATGTGGTCATGTTCCGATATATCATGTTAAAAAGGAGAAAGCAGTATAAACTTAAACAGAAAGCTCTGCTTTGTGTCTGCTTTCTATTGCCTGTTTTGCATCATTATAAACAGTTTGAGATAATTTAGTTTCTATACATAATTATAGGTATATACACATATTTGGACAAGTTTAACAGCATGATAGTCTGATTAATCTTTAACTGATTCTCATAAAAGTTCATAGAAGCTAGAGTCATTGTCACATTAAAGCGTGGGCCTGATATACCGGAACATTGCTGGGTGAGGCTGCTCTGCACAGGGCTGCCTCTTTTTCCTTAGTTTCGCTTTACTCTGTTGTGCCTGAGCTTTTCTAGGCTAACTGGGTGACTGCAGTTTTGACAGTTTAGCTGGGTTTGGAGGGCTAATTTCGTATAGTTGGTAATGTCTATGATTAATGAAAATGGATTTCTTTTTATTTTTTATTTTTTTCAGATCAAACCAGTAAACTCAAGTATGTCCTTCAGGATGCAAGATTTTTCCTCATAAAGAGTAACAACCATGAGAACGTGTCTCTTGCCAAAGCTAAGGTATTAGCATCAGCCCTGTTGAAACAGTACTAATCCTGAAAGGATGAGGTGCAATGATAAATGAAAACAATCTCCAGTATCCTACGATGCTTTGAATTTCCCAGTTGCCAATCCAGATCTGGTTTGTGGCAAGTAAGGAAACCTGGTAGTGGTATGAATTTATCTTTTTATCTTATTCTAGAAATAACAGTACAGTGTTGATGATTGCATTTGTACTGTAGTATACTGCATATATATTAAGACATTTATACTGTGATAAATGTGTTTCTGTTAATATTTCTTTTTGTATCCAGCTGTTATATGCTAAAGTATTGTCACTTGGATTTAGAAAAAAGGGGAAGCCATACCTTCAAAGGTGCACTCTGTATTTTTACCAGAAGATTTATTAGTTGCTGGAGGATACTGACGAAGAAAGTACATTTGTGTTTAGCATCAGTTATTGTAATAGTTTCAAATTCTTAGCCTACATTCAGTAATATTTTCAACTGATTATCAGAGAATGTTCACATTTCTAACCGTATTTCAGTTGTTTTTGTTTCTAACTTGGGTCAGTGAATACTCAAAACTTTACAAAGAGAAAATAACAATAAGCAAGTAGCTTAGCCAGTTATACTGTTCTTTAGCTGAAGTGTGTTTAAGCTGATGTAATAAAACACACAGATTGCTCCAAGAAAGTGAGAGCTGCTTTGCCTAAGTCTTACTTTGTTCCTTTTTTTTTTTTTAAGATAAAAAGTGGTTAGACTGCTTTAGGGGTCTAAGTAACTAGTTTAAAACAGATCTCTTCAACTTATATAAAAATGATGAACTAAAATTTTGGCATTCTTCATTTATGGTTTTACTTTTTAAGTTCTGTGATTAAGGCATACCTGTTTCAGGAAGACAGAAGTTATGATTCACCTTTCAGTAACAGAATAATTGTAGTGATTGATCTAGAACTCCATAAGATCATAAATTTTTCCTGACAATCCCCTTTAAGTTTTGTAAAGTTGATAATTTCTTCATGTTTTATCAGATAAGTAACTCGCAATTCTTTTTATATCTAACAAATAAGACTTTTCTGTTATAGCTTTTTAAAATTTCAAATACCAACATAGTAACTTTTACTTTTTTAACACTATAGTTAGCAGACTTATATTAATTTAGTTTGTGATCTTTGCCCCATTTCTATAGGGTGTATGGTCTACTTTGCCTGTTAATGAGAAGAAATTAAATCTTGCATTCAGATCTGCAAGGAGTGTTATCTTAATATTTTCTGTCAGAGAAAGTGGAAAATTTCAAGGTAGGAATACAAGTAATTTGTTATTGGGTATAAAACAATAATCTCATTAACACTTAACAAATTACTTTGTGGCATTGTGTTTCCCTTAGGTTTTGCCAGATTGTCTTCAGAATCACATCATGGCGGCTCTCCTATACATTGGGTGCTTCCAGCAGGAATGAGTGCTAAAATGCTTGGAGGTGTCTTTAAAATTGACTGGATTTGCAGGTAAGTTACATCAGTACAGATAAAGTTGGCATGTTTTCAAGGGGCAGCTGGTTGAGACTAAGGTAAAAGGTCTGTTTGATTAATTTCTTGTAATCTTGTACTCTTGGGGGTAGGATGTGGTGAGGTTCCTTATTCTTAAACTTACTTGTATTCAAGACACTAGTGTTTTAAAAACCAAGTACATTACCTGTTCACTGCCTTTGTAAGCTAATTCAATGTGCTAAGAGGAAAGATAGAGTTTTTCTAGCAGATTGCTCGAAAGATCTAGTATATTTATTTTATTACAAAATAGTTGTTCAATAATTTTGGGGCTATTTATTGGTTTTAGAAATATTAGTACATGTTTAATCTGTTTTGTGGTATTTTAAATAAGAGTAAGACTTAACTATGTTTGTTAGAAAAATTGATTCATTTTTTTTATGAGATGAATTATATTTCCGGGGGCTGGAGAGATGGCTTGGAAGTTAAGAGTTCTATTACCACTATTTTCAGAGTCATACCAAATCATTGTACAGAAAAGGCTAACTAAGCAAGTGAGAATTTTATGGCATGTTCAGATCTATTACATATAGCATTAAGTATCTGAAATAGACTATGTGACTTCTATTTATAAGTTGATTTTGTTGGAATTCAAAGGAATTAGAAGTGTTTGTTACAGACAAGGAAACTAAGCATGGTAGCTCAGGTCTCTAACACCAACATATGGTGGGCCTGAGGCAGGAACATCACTGAGTTAAAAGCCAGACTTAAACTTCATATTAAGTCAAGACTCAGGAAACTAAACGAGGAGAAAAAATTTTCTCTTCATGAACATAGACTGGCAAAAGTTTTGAAAGTCAGAGAGATTTTCTCCCTCTATATGAAATGCTGGGGTGAAAGACATGCACTACTCCTCCTGACTCATTTCTTAAAATTACTGTATATATGTGAGTGCAGGTGCCTGCAGAGTCCAGAAACATCAATTTCACTGTGTCTTGATGGAGTTAAGCTGGCTATGAACCACCTACTGTGGGTGCTGGGAACTGAACTCAAGATGTGTCGCAACACTGGGCCATCTCTGCAGTCCACGATTTTATGGTTAACTTTCTATAGCAAAAATTAAAATTGTGTTTTAATTTAAATGTATGTTTAATCTCATATACAATATTTTACAAAAATAAGTATCTATGACATGTAAAAACAAAATAAAAAATCACAATTACAGTGCATTGAAATGAGACTTGGTGATGTTGGTAACTCTTTTCTTCTCCCTTCCTGGTTTACATAATTTACTTAAGTTATAATACAAGCTTTAAATTTTGATGAGATTGCTCAGCAGGTAAAGTTACATGGTCTGAAACCCAAGGACCTAGTTTGAGCCCTAGGACCTTGATGGAGAGACAGTACTGACCACACATACACATACACACACACACGCTTGGGTGCACAGAATTCTATGAAAATTTGATGACCAATTACTGTTTTAGTTGAAACAGGTAAAAAAAAAAAGTTACTTTCATTATTGTTTTTTATTTGCAGCTGTATAATGGTAAAGGCCACAGAAAATATTGTTAGTTGTATCATTGTGAACTATTTTGAGATGATGCTTCTTGGGAACAAGAGACAAAATTATATTTTATAGCAGATTATATGTAACTTGTATTGATCTTTATAGTCTCAAATTTCTTAACTACAAAATTAATTTTGTTAATATTTCTTTCAAATATATTTACATTGATTCTTTCTTATTAACTTGCTTCAACTGTTTAGCAAGGGAATTCTTGAGGATACCCCAAAATAGTCCATCCTACCTAGACTAGATATAAAACTTAAGCAGCAGAACTTTTTTAAATTATTAGGTGCACCTAGATTAATTATTTTCATTTTAAGAAAATATGCTTATATATATATATATAAACACTAAAGTTTTATTAAAGTATAATTTCATGAAAGCTCTGGAGGACAATGGATACTTACTATGTTGATATTTATTTCTTGTAAGTCAATTTGAAGGATGAATTTTGTTTTTATCTACAAATACTATTTACATTGGATTGTGAGAGCTAAAAATATTATCTAGAGTACTGAAACCAATTCTAAGGTTGTTGAATCCCCAATAATTAAGGCATTTTGTAGGCACATTGAAAGTTGGAATTCAATGAGTGCTTTTTACAAATAGTAAAGGAGGAATGTTTAAGTGATCATCTTGCCATCTGGGATTAGTTCGGAATAACACTATATAGTGTTATAGTGAAATACCATTTATCCAGAATTAAACTTAATGAATAATTTTGCTTTCAGTTCTTTATCATGTATCCCAAAAAACCTAGTTGTGCTTTCTATTACTTCTTTTAATGTTAATAGCAAAACCACTGTTTTGTCACATAAAAGGCTTCACTTTTCTATTCTTCTGTGAAATTTGTCACCTATAGAATAAGTCTTCTATCCTTCCATATTTTCTGGTGCACTGAATATTGATAGTGTCAATATGCACTCTTTTTCATTGCTTATCTATTCAAAAGGTGACTAGATTTCTGTAGCTCGTGTG
The DNA here is from genome assembly GCA_028658305.1 of Pachyuromys duprasi. Taxonomy (NCBI): domain Eukaryota; kingdom Metazoa; phylum Chordata; class Mammalia; order Rodentia; family Muridae; genus Pachyuromys; species Pachyuromys duprasi. The sequence goes on along the minus strand of CM053743.1, from coordinate 23,662,082 downwards.
AACAGGTAGTGTGGTTTATGGATCAAGGATGATATTTTTAGTATAGGCTAAATTTTCTATGGCATCACAGTTGTCTGTTAATATCCTTACTGAGATAACTAGTATTACCTAGCAATGTGCGTTCTCTTTAGTTATGGTTGATGGTACCAAAAAAAATCATGTTATGTATCTAAGTGATGTATTTGGTTTGGTAGAGAATTTTTTGACATTTGGTATTCTGCTGTTATACTTTTTGTGATTCTGTAAATATATTTTGTTAGCTGTAGGATTTCAGTTCTGCGAATGTTTTAAACTTGTAAGAAAAAAAAAGATGTATTGAACAAAGCCAGTTATCAGTGGATCTCTACCTACTTGTGAAAGAAATATAGTAATGTGCCATTTATTTCACCAACTTTGATTATCTTTTTTCCTTTTACTTTTCTTCTCCCTTTTCCCTCCCTGTTCTCTGTCGCTGTTTCTCTTTCTTTCTCTCTTTCTTGGTTTTTTCGAGTAGGGTTTTGTTTTGTAGATCAGGCTGTCCTTAAACTCATGGAAATCCACCTGTCTCTGGCTCCCTGAGTACTGGGATTACAGGCTTGAGGCACCATGCCTGACTCAACCTTGGGTATCTTTTGTCTACTTTAATTTGTATTGTAGGTTTATTAATTTGATACTCATTATAGACAGGTAATTGAAGTCTCATTAGGGCTTTTTATTATTTTTTTCTTCTAGCTGACTTGTGCTTCTTACATTATATAAATAACCCATGCTCCACATTGTATCTATTGATAAGGTGTGTTTGTTAGATTGAAAGTACTAAATGTATTTTTGACTTTTAGAAGTGTTTTCAGCTTTGGGGTTCATAAAAGTTGTAATTCTTGTTAAGGTAAGGAGCTCCTGTATTAGACTTTTTTGGAGAAAAAGGCTAGGTTTTAAAGGGGCTCTCAGTAGAGGCTTTTATTCCCCACCAGTGTAAGTGCTTCTTTACATTTGTCAAATTCACGTGTAATATATTAACCCCTGAAGTAATACTACATCCTTAAAAGGTCTTGCAAAAGAATAATAATTTTTACTGTTTTGTATTTAGGCGTGAATTACCCTTCACTAAGTCAGCTCATCTCACCAATCCTTGGAACGAACATAAGCCAGTAAAGATTGGGCGTGATGGACAGGTTTGTTTAGTTTTTAAACTACATTAATCAGCTGTTTTATAGACCTTTATTAAAGGACACTTTAAGACCTTGTCTGAAAGAGACAGATTGTGAAAAATTGAGAAAATATTGGGTAATTTCTGATTTCTGTGATTGTGACTGACTAGTAAGATATATGCTATATTGGTACTCAGGTATTTTCACTAATAAAACTGAAGGAAAAGTAAGTAATAAAAGAGAAATGGTCCAGTTTTTGTAGTTTTTCATTTTAAATGTAGAATGCTTTATAAATCTACATCTTCCTTTCTCAAGGGGCATACTATTTATGTCTATCATTCTGATTTTAGTATGTGTACTGATGAAGCATATACTTACAGAGTTTTGTAATTTATAGTATAAAGATTTGTCAGTTAGGCCTGATGATACATGCCTGTAATCCTGTCAGTCTGGGAGGCAGAGGCTTGTGGATCTCTGAGTTCAAGGCCAGCCTCATCTAGAGAGTGAGTTCCAGGACAGCCACGCTACACAGAGAAACCTTGTCCCGAAAAACAAACAAACAAATTGTTATTTAACGTGTCTTTTTTTTTTTCTGAATAGAAAATTGCCCACCTTTTTTTTTTAATTTTGATGGCATAGGATATTTATTTAGGTTTGATTCTTGGCATAGCCGTACGTATAGAAGTATAAATCAGGAAATGATAAATCATGCTGCTGTGAAGTTCCTCTCCTTTGGCTTGGCTTTCTCTGTGGGACCCCTTCTCAGTCTCTTGATTCAAAATCCCAGAGTGTGGAAGGCTGGGGTCACTTCTTGGCAGCTTCTTGGTGGGCTCCCAAATCTGCCTCTTTCTGAGCAGCCAGCAAAAAGGCTCTCTCCTTCTGGAAGGCTGCCAGTTCTGCAGTGAGGTCCTTGACTACACAACTTCCCCGGGAGCAGGCAGAGCCAGTGATGGAACGGACAACAGAAGACAGGGCTGCAGCTTGCATGGCAAAAGCATTGACACAGGCAATCTCATAGATGTGCGCCAAACTCACTAGGCCTGCCACCTCTCTCCCTGTTTGCTGGACTCCCTTCTCAATCTCAGCAGCTGCCTTAAAAAGTAGGAAATAGTGGGCTGCCTAATCTTGAGTTCAAACATCCTGTATGGCTTTATAAAAATCTTTGTGGGCAGGGGAATACCTTCTTTGATGTCCCTGTCTTCTCGTTGAACTCTTTGCAGAACTGGTTGATAGAGACACCCTACTGACCCAGGATAGGACTTTGTGGAGGCTCGGGTATAGCTTGGCCTGCTTGCAAGATGGTCTGGATCACACCGCTGGGCTCAGGTTTCTTGAGGCTCCAAGTGACCCGAGTGATGTGGGATTTTCAGTCTTAGTTCACTTCAGAGAAGCAAGAGATATGCTCTGAGCACTGCCATTTTGTGCCCTGCCCATTTCTTTTAATCTGAAAAGAGAGATATATACACATATATTTGTTTTATAAAGTTTGCAGATTAAATTGAAAATGTATAGTGATTTAAAGTAAATCCAAACTTCTTATGCTTATAATTCCTTTATGTGGTGATTTGGTACCCACAGTTTTTCATATTATTCCTACTGCTTTTGAGTAGAGAAGTGTTGATCATTTAAAGTAAAAAGTTTGTATAAGCTTGTAGGTTAGTCTGCCTCTGTAGATATTTCAATTCTGATTCTCAGACATACTCTTTCTTCAGTGTTTTAAATGAATGACCTATTTTTGTATTTTACATAAATATTTCTTTGAATAGAATGAACTAGAGTAGAGGGCAATTATCTGTTTTAGGTAGCTGCACTTTGGATGAGTCTGTACTTGTTTCTACTTTTCAAATACATGAAACACTTTGGAAGAGTTTTTGTAAACCTGTAAGTTCATTAGAATCTTGTGTTTTTTGGGAAAAAAATCTTTGAAATTGGTGTTTAGTTTTGTACACAAGCAAACTGTAAGTCTTTTGAGAATTTTGTTTTGTCTGTTAATTGCTGTTTCAATATTCCAGGAAATTGAACTTGAATGTGGAACCCAGCTTTGTCTTCTGTTTCCCCCTGATGAAAGTATTGACTTGTATCAGCTCATTCATAAAATGCGTCACAAGAGAAGAATGCATTCTCAGCCTCGATCAAGAGGACGTCCATCCCGTCGAGAACCAGTCCGGGATGTGGGAAGGTTAGAAACGTTCTTTGGACTGATAATAGGCACATGTATCGGGATAACATGATGGAGGAATGTGATTCGTCAAAAGTTTGTCCTGCGGTAAAGAAGAAAGAGAAAATCCTCAAATCAAGCTGCATGGACTAGTTTGTGGCTTCATTGAGGATTTCACATGGTCACCTTGGTCTCAGTCATTTTTCAAGAGGAAAATGGGGATCTTTCCTAATGCAGAAAAAATTACTAACAAGTGATGACTAGTTTAGACTAGATAGTACTCTGATAATACAGTACGCAAGTGAATGAGGTAGGCATTTTGTTGCTAAGAACAGGCTAGAAAGGAGGAAGAGGAGGAAGTCTGTATTTGCAAAAATTGTTAATATTTTATAAAAAGCCTTTTCTTTCAGGTGTGTCTCTGGATAAGCCTTATCACATATGGGACTTTTATAAAGGATCACTAATATTTTTTGAGAAGATGACGCCTCACTTAGAGGATAAAATGTTTTAAGTTATTTCATATTCAAGAGGAGCATTATTGGGACTGTTTCCAATTTTGTCACCGTGATGTGTTAACCCCATTGCCACATATTCTGTAACATGTGCCCAGTGAATTCACACATCCTGCTGAGCTTCTGAAAACAATAGGTTCTTTCCAAAGGGGATCAAGTGGCCCTGGGAGACCCGGCAACAAACCAAAACGAAGGGCTGTTGCTGTGTCTGTTTACAACTTTTCCAGATGCTGGCAGTACCTGTGGACTTAAAGTGGTTTTTAGAGGATCGCCATGGTTATTGATCACTACCTTATGAACTAAACAGCATTTTCCAGGAAAAGGGGGTTTAACTTGTTACAGAATTGGAGAGAAGTCTTTGAAAAGAACTGATTTAAGCCCTTCTACCCAACACCTTCCCCTGTATAGATTTGCATACAGCTAAATCTAAAATATTCTACTAAAGACTATTGGATGTGTGGTTGATGGGATGAAACCTTTGGTTAAGTTTCCTTTGGTGGAAACAACCTGTGGTAGGTACAGATAATCCAACAAGAGTCCCATTTCTTTGAGCTTAAAAAGGACTTTGTCGAGTAGGTAGGAGGAAACCTGGCAGAGCCCCTTACTTTTGGCCTAAAAGGACTGATCACCAAGATGTCTTTTGAAGTTTAAGCTAAGAGGTTTCCAGTGCAATACAGTATATACAAGTGAAGTTTTCCTCAGTTTTGCAATGGACTGCAAACTATACTTATAACACCACTACACCTTCTCTCAAGCCTGCCAGGGCCTCCATTTATGTATGTGGCTTACAGTCAGTAGTTGGACTACTATATGAACTGTTACTATCATGTTTTATACCGGTCGTAAATGCACTCCCCAAACTACAAGAAAGCGGTATGTTTATAAACCAGCTTTTAATTTTCTTAGTACTATTTATTGTAGATGCAACTGTTTTTATTCTGTTGGGGGTGGGGGCCAGTACTTGGTTTTGTTGCATTTAACTTTGCAGTTTGAGTTACTTGTTGCAAAAGTTAATGAATGCATCCAATATTTAGAGAAATAGCCAGAAAACGTATTGATGCCAGGTTATTAAATGCTATATATTTGAAAGTAATAGTAAAAGGATATGTTTATTCCCTTAAATGTTTTGGAACTTTTGTTTTCATTTTGTTAAGTTCTTATTAAATGCTAAGTGTATCTTGTATTGTTATGCTAGCTATCAACGTTCATGAAAGACAGTGAAGAACATTCCTCTCAAATTAACAGCACTTTCTAAAGTTAAACTTAGAGCTAGTTTTATGAACTGTTAAAACTTACTACTTGAGAAGTCATGAGAGCCATTTTATAAGGCATTGTCTCTGGAAATTATTTCTTAGTTACTAATGTTATTAAAAAAAGTAAATGTTACTAAGATTTAGTTTTTCAAATAACATTTTCAAAGCTTTCCTGTTAATGTAGCTTTATTAAATTGAAAACTTTCTGTATACTCATATGAAAAGTATAGTTTTGTGTAAAGCACAGGTATCATTTAAGACATCTTGATTTTCATTTTGTTTAGATTGAATCTAAATTTTCAGTAGTTATATAAATTTTAGACTTAAATATTGCATAATTGCTGGTATGGTTTTCCTTCTGTTTTCACCTGAATGGTGACATTTGGGAAACTTTGACTTGTTAAAAGAACTGCTCATATATGCTTAGACTACTAAAATGTGGTTTGTAGGTTTGAATTAGATAATCCTTGAGGTTGTCTCATAGTGTGAAATTACGGAGAGATCCGCTTCAGCAGTATGTAAGGTTTGCCTTTGAGGAATTAAAATTTAAGAACTTTAAGTTGTTCACCAAAAATTAATGGCGATTTTTAAGGAAGCCGTGGGCTATTCTTTGTACTCAACTCTGTCAAACTCTTGCTTTGCTGTTTGTTTTATCAGCTGTTTTTGGTTTAATTTCTAATGTGTCTAATTTGTGTAGGCGTCGACCAGAAGATTATGATATTCATAACAGCAGAAAGAAACCAAGGATTGACTATCCCCCTGAGTTTCACCAGAGACCAGGTTAATATTTTATAATCCTGAAGATTATTTGATATAAAATTATTACAACAACAAAAATACTTTTAATAGGTTTAAAAGTAAAAACATCTAGGGCATAACCAATTTAATTTAAACCTTAGGATATCATTACTAGTTTTAATTTGTAGTTCTTTCTCTACTGTGTTTAGGTTGTTCAATCTATTTTAGTGAGTCATAATTTATTAGTTACCTGAAATTTCTGCCTTTGCAAAACTGGAAAGTTCTGGAAGTTTTGGAGAACTGGAAATTGGAGTGTATATATGCTCATTCTTGAAGCTTTTGCAATTTTCTGTCCTTTTGAGTCTTCATGTGTAAGATGTAGGAAAACAATGACTTACTTTGTTGTACTTTCTGTTCCCAACGCACTGTTTCTTGTAGTATGCAGCGTTAATTGGAAATCAAAATAGAAATGATGCCTTAAAAAATATATATATATATATAAATTGATGCCATTTTGGAGAGCAATGGTAAACACTTGGCTTATCATCCAAGTGTAAATTTTCAGTTAGTGTTTTCATTGGGATTAAAGAAGGGATATATTGCAATCATAGTCACTGACAACACCTGTAAAACTCCCTAGAATTTGGTTTGGTTAACATTATAATCCTAGTGTTTTGTAAAAAAGTAGCTTCATAGAAGCATCTTTTTCCCTTAAAGGAGGTAATTGTGTTACATTAAGAGTTACTATTCCCATTCAGACATTTTTTTAATATTAGTTTGTTGGATCCTTCCAAAAGGAAGCTGGGCATGGAGCAGATACTTTCTTTGTTATTTGATTCTTGGAGTATACATGTGCTTAGGTTTTCAGCTTTTGCAGTTTTGTGCCTCTGAGTCTTCATGTTTTAAAACTTAGCTGTGAGTTCTCAGGGTGAAAGGTCATCATCATTCTTTAGAAGCCATTCTGCTACAGTGTCCTCAAGCAAGGTCAGATGTTACACTCATGTTAATCTTGTGCCCTTAAAGCACATGATACCTTTGAAAACCTCTGTAGTAGTTCAATGGTAACATCCTTTAAAGTATATTTTATCTTGGGAAGAATTGAAACAAGGGTAAGGAAAGGCTTAATGATAATGCCGTAGTGCCGTAGTAAGAACATAAAATTTGATTTACTAAAATGCTTGATGTTTGAACAGGGTATTTAAAGGATCCCAGATACCAGGAAGTTGACAGGTAAGTTGGGTTCACTCTTGCTTAGCTTTGAATTACATTCTTGGAACTAGTTTGTGAATTACCTGAATTTAGTTTCACAAATCTTATTCCCAACAGACGATTTTCAGGAGTTCGCCGAGATGTATTTTTAAATGGGGTAAGCATTAAATTTTACCTATTAGGGCCTGGTTTGTTTTGTATTCCCTCGATTTTAATTTATTATTGACAATATCATCTTTTATTTTAGTCCTACAATGATTATGTGAGGGAATTTCATAACATGGGACCACCACCTCCTTGGCAAGGAATGGTTTGTATTGCTCTATTTTTGCATTACTCTATTCCTAAAGAAACTGAAAATAATTAGTTAAAATGCAAGAATTTAGTTGTTTGTTTACGCTAATAATTATGCCTTAATATAGATAAATATAAAACGTACCATGGTAGTGGTTAGTATAAGCTCTTTCCTGTGTGTTTAAATTTATTATTTTCTTGTCTTTCATTTTTCTCTAACTCTTGGACCAAGTTCCATAATAACATCTGTTACTTCATTCATAAAATTCACTGGCCATTCATGTCTTCTCTGGCTTATCAGACAGATACTGAGTAGTTTGTGCATGAAAGTATTCCTGCTTTGCATATATGTTGATAAATGAACATTATGTCCATTTCATATAGTTTAACTTTCAGTCAAACAGTGTCAACATAGGATTGTGCAGAAGAATAATTGACTAAATTCACATGAAGTTTTTAATTGTACCTGATGTGATAATTAGTATAAATTTAAAATAAGACTGAGTTAAGTTTTGAGTTCTAATTTTCTGTTTTCAAAGAAAGTTGATATTCTTGTAGTATATTCTGAGATGGTAAGAATACCTGGAAATACAGTTTCCAAGAAGTAAGACTTGGTAGCTGAAGTACCTCTGTGTTTCTTGTTCATCGTTTCATTTTTAAATGCTTATTGGTTTTACTTCAAGCATAGTTTCACACTGTGTTACACATACAGATTAATTTTGAAAGTTCTTTTGAGTCTGAAATACTAAGATGAACATGACACTGAAATAATCTATCATGTGTCCTTTATTTTATTTTATAACTACCTTAAAATTACATTAATTATTGGTATTGCTATGGCTATGTGCATGCCACATACAGACATATGAGTCCTAGGGATTGAACTTGGACCAGCATGTTTGGTAGCAGGTGTTGTTTGTACATGCTGGGCCAACTCTCCATGTTGAAATAATGAGTTTCATCAGTTCTTGGACTTTATTTTGGAGAGAGATTTGTGAGTAAATGATTCCAGAGCCTGAGGTACTCCAGTTGTATCCCAGCTGTGCATATACTTTTCTGTTACCCTTTCTGTAGTGTGACTGTAGGCTTGTTGCCTAACCTCTTTGTGTCTGGCTCTTTTCTGTAAATTTGGTGCATTAAATAAATGTCAAGTAAGTATAAAGTGCTTAGGGATAGTGCTTTGGTTTTAGTAAGCACCATGTGTTTTTTACTTCTGTTAGAATTTAAATGATGCAAGTAGCAAGGTAGAAACATGTTTTTGTTACACATGTTTTGATTTTAACAAACGAAAAAACTTTTGGGAAACATTGTTTATAATGTACGTGAATAGTAATGGTGAAACTGGGATTGGTACAATTTGGGAATAGGGGTTCTGAGAGTGGATTTGTCTATAAGGATATTTGATAGATTTTTATGTAGATGATCTTTGTTTTTTAGCCTCCTTACCCGGGACTGGAACAGCCTCCACACCATCCTTACTACCAGCACCATGCTCCACCTCCTCAAGCCCACCCCCCTTACTCAGGACACCATCCTGTACCACATGAAGCAAGATACAGAGATAAACGAGTAGTAAGTACACAGGAAGGCAGAGGAGTGAGGGGCTACTTAGAATTTTTGTAGGTAGTTTGTATATGGATACACACTGGATTTTTATTTAAATTTTCTTCTAGTTCATAAGATTCCCAACATTTTATTTAATTGAATTCCTTAAATTACTATTGACAATGAAGAAGTTGTAAGAAAATGTTAGAACCTAAGAGTTCCTAGTTTCACAGAGTTTGCTGTTTATTTTGTATACTTAAAGGATGGGAACAGGTGTGTTGCATGAAAGAAGATACTAAGCATAATTGCTAGTATGTAGGCTTTAGGAATGGAGTGAGTGGTCAGTTGATGGTTATGACTGAGTGTCTTATTATGTCTTACTAAAAGAATCAGATGGAAAAGTCTTCAATTGAATGAGAAATTACAGGAAGAGATGTGAATTTTTATTTAGTGCTGATAAGTGTCACACTTGTGTTCCATGAATTCATGGTTACATTTTCTGGTTTTGCCAGACAACTGTAAGGACTCAGATTCAATGCAGAGTTTTGCTTTGCTGACCCATTTCCTCTTTTTTTTCTAGCATGACTATGATATGAGGGTGGATGATTTTCTTCGCCGCACACAAGCTGTTGTCAGTGGTCGGCGAAGTAGACCCCGTGAAAGAGATCGGGAACGAGAGCGGGACCGACCTAGAGATAACAGAAGAGACAGAGAACGAGACAGAGGTCGCGATCGAGAAAGAGAGAGGGAAAGAATTTGTGATCGGGACAGAGACCGAGGGGAGAGAGGTCGTTATCGAAGATAATGTGCTTTTGGAAGCACTGATTGAAGATAAAAAATATTGTATTTTTTTTGTGTGTGTTTACAAGTAGTAAATTTATTTTCAGCTGTCTACTTAAAGCTCATTGTGTAGAAGGATTTATTATCACCTTTGTTCCAAGCATGCAGTAGAATAAGAACTGGAAAACTCAGATCCGCCAAAAATGCACAGTTGACAGTTGAGTTGACACTTTTATTGGGGCAGAATGGAACAGTCCAAGATTGTAGATATTGATTCATTTTCCATAAATGTTCTTTTTACAGTGTATTCATCCTAGAGTTATTTTGTTTGTTTCTTTTCTTCCTTTTGGATCTTGATCAATAACTGCCATAGTATTTTGCTTTATTTCTACATGTAGCTGCGCACGGTTCAGTAAAAAATAATGCTGCTATCAAGAAGTATGATGGTTTGACTATATGGCAGTGTTGTAGCAGCCTTTTGGTTTCTCCTCTTCCCTCTTTTTTTAAACCTATAAAGTCACTTTTTTTTTTAAGTCTTCAATGATGAGAGCAATATTAAGAAGACATTGCTATCTAATTTTTAATCTTTTTAAATAAAAAGTTCCTATGTTCAGTAGCATGGTTGATGCTGTTGTTTAGCCTTCCTTCTAAACTGTACATTGGCTTGGAATGTTCACAATTTGCGTGTGTGACAGCAGAAGATAACCCCACATTCAACATTGCTACTGTTTTTTTTGTATGAAATAAATTGATAAAGATTGACACTTGCTTTATTTCCTTGTCTGGTTACCAGTTTTATAGTAGATAAGCAGAATAATACTTTCTCTATGAAGTCCCATGGAGGGGGATTGTGTTGCTAATTTAGTTCATTTGTACATCCTACTTTTGGGTCCATATTAGGCTCTTTTTGTTTCCGTCTTCTGCGATTGGGTTTTTTTATATAGTTTTCTTAGTCTTCAGTGTTGTCACATTTTTTTTGTCAATCCTTCCTTGTAACAGTTCTCTAACAAAGTAAGCCACACAAGAAAAAGGTTTTATTTTCTTTTGCATTTTAATTTATTGATTTGAACCTGAGGTTCGGTCTGTATGAAATTGAGTATCTAAACGGGAATATGAATTTTGGCAGTTTTTTGTTTGTTTTTTTGTTTTTGACAGTTTCTTACTTAGGGTTCATGCAACTTGAGCGCATGGTTTTGTGTTTTTTCTCTCCTTGTAAGCCTGCAGAGAACACAGTGTCAGTATTTAAAAGTATCATCTCTGTCACTTTTAACATACCTTCCTAGGCAGTCACAATTCTATTTACCAGTCTCAGAATTAAAGCCTGTGGATTCATTAAATACATGCAGGGCTGATAGACTTGAAAGAATATTTAACTCTTAAGAAATTGGTGTTGTAGTCTGGCATTGTGTATAATTAAACAGCTAGTTGTTGATGTTAAATTAAGTCATGTTATGCATTTTCTAATTCTTTGATAATTTTAAATGCTTATAAATTCTGTTCATTCCTCCACTTCCCTGTTGTCCACCTGTCCACTTTTCCTCACAGGTCTCCATCTCACTTTCACATCTTTTTATTTGGGCTTGGGGACCCCATTCAGGTTTCTTATTCCATGTATAAGTTCCATTGTAGTAATGTTTACTCTTTCTAAGTCCTTAACCACCAGATACTTTCATTAAAGCAATCAGCAGAAAATGGTTTTTGAGTTTTCGAGATAGGTTTTTGTAAAGCCTTGGCTGTCTTTGCTTTGTAGACTATCTGGCCTCGAACTCAGATCCGCCTGCCTCTGCCTCCCCCCAGAGCTGGAATTACAGGCATGCACCACTACACCTGGCACCAGAAATGCTTTTTTAAAAAAGAAATCAGTAGTTTTACAAAATATTAAAGTTCCTGATAGTAAAATGGGATTGTAAATAACCTAGAACACATAGGTTCAGGGTAAAATTACTCAGTTTATGTTCCCATAGAAGTTACTTATTGCTAGTGAAAAGTAGAATTTAAGTAAATCTATAAGATGATGAAGTATTCATACTGATAGTTTTAAGCATTTAACTGTTTTCTTCAGGCTTCATTAGTCATGACTTTCCTTAAATGCTTTATTAGCGTCTTCTGATGGCTAACATTTTAAAACCCAACAGAAAGTATTCCTGAGGCAAAGGATTGCCAGTAGTTCAAACGCAGCCTGTGCAGATTGATACCATGATGTCTCGATCCATTCCCTCAAAGTGTTGAGTATTCTAAAAGTTTGTTTTATTTTCGAGACATGGTCTTATGAGGTAGCCCTGGTTATCTTGGAGCTCAATTCTGTGAACCAGGCTGATTATAAAACTTGGCATCCACAAGTCTCTGTTCCACATTTTGGGATTAAAGGTGAGTACCTGCTTGCTTTACAGTCTTTCTCAATGGTCAAAAATTTTGTTTACATTTTATATGTATCTATCATGCAATGGTTCAATTCTAGTTAGTAATCATTACCTCTTAGTTGCCATCTTTTGGAGGAGAACATTTAACATGCATTTAAAAGCTCAAGCATATAGCATACCATCATCACTAATGTGCATTGTATCCTTCAGACTTGGTAAATGTGCATCCGTTATCACCCTCACTCCAGTCATGGAGGTCAGTTTTCTTTTAGGTTTGAGAAAGTGAGATTATGTGGTATTTGTCTTTTTATTTTATAGTCTAACAGGAGGCTTGAGTTAGTGTTTTAGTTCCCAAGAGGCTCTTAATGGTTCAGAAATGTGAGCTAAGTTTAGTCAGTTATAGCCTTGCTTTAGATTGAAATATTTATATTGGCAAGCAAGTGGTTTATGAATTAGCAGAAATGCTTGATTTCTATTGAATGTGTAAGGGATTAGAAGTTTAAAGTTTGAGTCCAAAATTAAGTGGTTTTTATGGCATTGTGTTAAATTCTGTATTTCATTACTGTAGAAGTCTCTGCCCCCCCCATAACAAATAATGTAGGGACTTGTAACATTTAATTTTTTTTTGTTGTTTCAGTAACAATTTAAATGCGTAGTCATATAAACTACCTTTGTGAGGTTTTTTGTTTATTTTAGCATAAGGTTAAATTTCTGTTGGTATTTCTGACTTAACAGCAAATAATACCTTTTGATAAAATGTTCATTTAAGAACTGTGACTCTTATACTGAAGATACCCTTAGACATTCATTTAGGAGACTTTCAGATGCATTGTCATAGCTATGAGGACACAATTTGAGGTGGTGGTTTTAAAAGAGATTCCACCAACTTATTAACAGTTGTAAATAACAGTAAATTTACTGATTTCTTGTAAGGTAGCATAATTTTTCTAAAGTTGTTAGCTTTGAGTACTCGTCATATACAGTATCATTCAGGAATATCCACCTTGACTTCTGGACTGACCAATACAATGATCCTGTTTTCTTGGGAACTCAGTCAAGTTTTTTTCTTAATCACAGCTTGGTTGAGGACTAGACAGTGTATAGTCCTTAGGCAAGCGAGATGTTGGTGAAATCAGAATTGCTGGGAATGGTTTATGTGCTCTGAGGACATAGTAGGAGCCACATTGTCCTTGGGTCTATCACACCAACAGAATGTAAGGCCTAAGGAATTGGTTAAAGATAATTCCCAAAGAGAAAAAGCTTGAAGTTGACCGCAAAATGGAACAGAATAAACCTTTTTGTTCTATTGAGACTTTCTAAATCATTGGACACAAAGGCTTTCTAAGTATGAGCAGAAACAGAATCGGGTAAAATTTGGGAAGAGGTCATATAAATAGATTAAACTGGAGCAGTATCAGCAAGCATCTGGACGGTGCAGTGTTCTACCACGAACCGGGGATACCACGGGCATTGTTAGCTCACCTGGCCCACAAGAGTTAACTTGGATAGTAGTTCCCACAGTACTATCAGGGTTACAAAAAGAAAAGAAAAATGTGGCAGACAATTTTAATGTGGTCAGATTTAATGTTCACACGTTGTATTGTTTTTCTAGACGGTTTCTCTGTGTGCGTCTGGGTGCTCTGGCTCTATGTGAGGCTGGACTCAAACTCAAGAGATCTGCCTGCTTCTGCCTGTCAAGGGCTGGGATTGAAGGTGTGTGCAACTACTGCTGGTTCACATTTTTTAAATGTATTCAGTCAATTTTATAGATGGATGTTAAGAATCGGCAATTTCCTTTTGGGGGGAGCGGATTGTGATTAAAACAGGATGCAAGGTACCATACAGATAAAGGATAAACAATTCATTATATGACCATAAGTGACATGCGTTAAGATGATTCCAACCTCCAAAGGTGGCATCAGGACAACAGGTGCACATATATTCAGTTATTGACAAACACGAAGTACATGAAAACATAATTCTCCTCACTTTTATAACTTAACAAAAATACCATATAAGTTCAGACAAATGCCTGGAAGAAATCGTTGAATTGGGCCCAATGAGATGGCTCAGCGAGTAAAGGAACTTGCTGCTAAGCCTGATGACCTGAATTTGATTTCCCAGAAGCCACATGGTAGGAGAGAACAGACCCCTGCAGATTGTCCTCTAATACTCATGAGGACTGAGGTACATACAGTAACACATGTCCCGTACACAAACACAGTTAATGCAAAAAAAAAAAAATCACTGAATTAGCTACTATTCACTAACAAGCATTTCTACTATAAACTAGTTTTAGTTGGGTATATGGACACACTGAGCTGGCCTACCATTTTCAAAGGAGGGAGGAAGGACTTTTATACTATTTATTTGTGACATTGCTGGTACAATGTGGGAAAATAAATACAGATGGAATATTAATAAGGAAAGAAAGACACTGTTAAGACTAGTTCTACTGGATGTTTAACACTAACCAGTTGGAAATAAGTAAAATGCAGGAGATCAGTGAATTTGCATGAATGAGGATCAGAAGTTGGTTAAGTGCTTCCAGGGGCATGTCTGGAGAGAGTAATAGTTTTGTTGGTGTGATAGAGCAGTATGTTTAAAAGTGACTTATGGAAGAGTTCACAGATCCAGACAGATGAGTCCATCCTGGTGGGTTGGTGGCAAGCTGCAGGTGTGGCAGCAGTCATAGGAATCCTCTTCGTTAGCAGGAAGCAGAGTGAACTGGCAGTAGGGGAGGCTGTGAACTGTCGGAGTCTTATACTCCTCTGACATACGGCAACAAGGTTACAACACTTTCCACAACAGTGTCACCAATTTGGGACAAAGTATTCACATATCTGAGCCTGTGGAGGACATTTCTTCTTAAACCAGAAGGAGTGTAAAAGAGGTTGACTCTTATAGGGAGGCAGGCATTCCAGGAGAGTGAAAGCATGGCCAGCTATTGAAGGATTGATGGGGAAGTGGGTGACACAGATGATGTAGGTTAGCATCTGAGATGCCAGTTTCAACTACATTTGCCTTTATCAGATTATTTAGAAGCTATATTAGCCCAAGATCATCTAATTATTTGCTAGACTTTTATTTTTTTCTTTTATGCAAAGTAATAATCTTGGAAAAAAATTTCAAGTACTATAAGTACACATTGAAGCTGTAAAGGTAACATTTTTTTTCCAGCCACTACAAAAGCAAAATGCCTTACTTTCCAATCTGATTTCATTTTTTTTTAAAGTTTTTTTTTTTTTAAAGATTTATTTTTTTATTATGTATACAGTGTTCTGTCTGCATGTATACCTGCATACCAGAAGAGGGCACCAGATCTCATTATAGATGGTTGATGAGCCACCATGTGGTTGCTGGAAACTCAGACCTATGGAAGAACAACCAGTGCTCTTCACCTCAGAGCCATCTCTCCAGCCCCCAGTCTAATTTCTATAGGTAGCTAATTAAGTTTTTTTTTTGTCTTTTTGTGTTTAGTTGTGTTGTTTTTGTAAGATGTGTGAAGTGTGTCAGCATGTGTGCCTCTGTCCTCATGGGTATCAGAGGACAACCTGTTCTCTGCTGGCTTTTGGGAAATCAAACTTGCTTGGCAGCAAGTGCCTTACACACTGAGCCATCTTACTGGCCCTAATTCAAAGATTTCTTCCAGGCATTTGTCTTGACTTACTTAAGGTTTTTTTTTTTCCCCATTACTTTTCAGTTAAAAGTGGGAAGAGTATGTTTTCCTGTACTTTGTAATAGTGTTTTAGTCAACAATAGACAGTACACCTGTTGCCCTGTAATACATGCCACCTAATGAGGTTGGAATCATCGTAATGTGTGAATTGTGGTTCCACAAATTGTCTATCTTGTTAGGTAACACATGATTTATTTATGTAAAACACTTCTTCCCACCCGCACTGGCTATATATATTGAACATACTTTGGACTTCTTGTATCTTGACTGTTTTTACAATAAATGTATCTTCCTAAACTAAAATGATTCTTAAGCAACTAGAAAATTTTACTTATAATTTTGAACTCTAAAGTTAATATTCTTGTACATATTTTACCAAAGTTTGGCTTTGTAAGATAGGGAAAGATCTGGAAATAATACATTATGGTCATTTTACATTTTGATAGGTGTTGTCTGGTAAATTTAATTATACTTGCAGAAGTCCATTAGGCTTGCTTATTCACTATGTAGTCATCTCGATCCTTAAAATTCTTGCCAGTCTGAGAGGAGAATAATGCTATTCAATTGTTAATTTTCATTTCCCTAGTGTATAAAGTTGAGTAGTTTTTATTAAGTTTTTTTTGTATTTTTTAAAAAACTTAATTTCATGTATATGAATGTTTTGCCTTATATGTGTACTGTATACATGCTGGTGATTGTGGGGGCCAGAAGAGGCCATCAGATCCCCTAGATCTGGAATTATGGGTGGTCTGATTCACCATGTAGGTGCTGGTGGAAATTAAAACCCAGGTCCTCTGAAAAAGCCACAAGTGCTTGAACTGCTGACCAATCTCTCTAGCCTCCCCATAAAATTATTAACCATGTTTATTTTTATGATGTCATATTTGATCACTTCATCATGTATAGATGCATATGTGTATGTGTATATATATGAATGACATACAAATATTATCGGATTCTAATATCTGCTGTCAGTTTTCTACTCTATAGGTTGTCTTTTGTCTTTGAGGTAAAGTCTTACTACATGCCCTTGGCTGACCTGGAACTTTCTGTGTAGACCAGGCTACCCTTGAACTCACAGAGATCTACCTGCCACTGACTCTCCAGTGCTGGGGTTAAATGTATGCACCACCATACCCATTTTACCATGTATTATTATTATTTTTTAATCTGTGTAAAAGTTTACATCTTTGGTGCAGTTAAAACAAATTATTTGTAATTTTGGTTTTGTGGTATTTTTGTATCAAGATTCTTAAAAGTACGATATATATATACACAATATATGTACACAGTATATATGTATATATTGTTATATACACCTTATTTTTTTTAACATTTAAAGGTATAACTCAATTTTTAACATTTAAAGGCTTGTTTTTGTGATGGTATAACATTGAATAATTGTCCCAAGCATCATTGAAAGTTATGTGAGTGATTTTTTTGGGTTTATTTTTATTTTATGTATGCGTGCTTTCCTTGAATGTATATTTGTGCATTAGTGTGTCTAGTGTTCTCAGAGACCAGACTAGTGTGCCAAATTTTTAGCATCTGAAGTTACAGATGCTTTTGTGACCTGCATTACCTGGCTTCATGAGGGCCAAAATGCCTACATCTCATCAGCACCCCCAGGGCTGTCTCTAGTCCACTCTAGTCTCTAATAAGAGAAAAATAGCTTGTAATATTTTTAAACAAAGTTTTCGTAAATGGCACAGTTTTTGATAGCTTGAAATCCATAAGTTTCCCACTGTTTTTTAACAAGAATTATTTTTATTTTACATGCATTGGTGTTTTGCCTGCATGTGTATGTCTATGTGATGGTATCAGACCCCCCGGAACTGGAGTTACAGATGGCCATGTGGGTTTTGGGAATTGAACCCAGGTCCTCTGGAAGAACAGCCCATACTCTACCACTGAGCCATTGCTACAGCATCTCCACTGGAGTATTTCAAGATAGGATAAATATCCCTCCAGAGCCAGAAGACCAGGAAAGCTGCCATGATTTTGTCTCCTAGAAATCATAGGGATGCATCACCCATGATAACTCAACAATATTGCTGTCTAAGCAAGACCTAACTAAATCTGTTGGTGTTTACCAATAGACTTGCTTACAAAACAGAAAGGAGAAACCTGACAGAGGTCCACTCATAGACAAAGAATTGTAAGAGAGAGGAAAAAGTAGTTCTCCTTAGTAATTGTCCCCCTCCCCCATTGATTGCCTAATGGCCTGAAGTCACATGCATACAAGTAGCACTAAACAGACTGAACAGATTCTATATATATTTGAGTGTGTGTTTGTGTAATAAGACAAAGAGGTCATGATTTTGAGAGGCAGTGGGGTGAGGGTAAGTGAGGCTTGGAGGAAGAAATTGGAAGTGGGAAAATGATGTCCTATTTTAATAAAAAGTTAACCAGTATTCAGCTTTTGCCTGAAAACTACAAACATTTATGCAATATATTACAGCATATACAAGATCTGAAATGGCTTTCAAATTATTTCTTCCTGTGAGATACTCCAATGCTGTTTCTTGTCCAACTTGCCTCTCCTCTTTGGGCTTGAATGGGAGGTTGGAAAGCATAGACTACTAGTTTGATCACATTCTATTTCAAGTAGTAACTTTGTCATAGGCAAGGAGAGAATCATTTCATTTTTTAAAAAGTAGCATTAGCAACATGAATATATCTCATATTTGGTCTGGAATTGCATTCTGATGAATTTTAGGCCAAATGAGTATCCTATTGATGCCTTCTGTATTTTTCTAAAACAGACATCTATTGTTGGCTCAGTTACTTGTTTTATGAAGTTAAGGAATGTGCTGTGCATTTAAACTACCATCTTCTATGGGTTAACCTTGAAGAAAGTAACATCAAGATTGTTCATTGGTAGTTTGAATAAGAATGACCCCTATAGGCTCATCTATTTGAAGGATTAGTCACCAGGGAGTGACATATTTTGAAAGGATTGAAATGTTCAGGAGAAGTGGACTTGTTACTTTGAATCCTGCTACTCTGGAGGTAAATGTAGCAGGATCTCTGAGTTCAAGACCATCCTAGGAAACTCCTCAAAGTTTATTATACTAAATTTCCACAGCATTGTTGGCTTTATTCACATAGACTACAATATGAATGACATAGCTTAATGTCTACAGTACAGGGATAAAAGGCAGTGCAGTCTCTTTGCTCATGCGTCCTTTCGCCCCCAAATTATGAACTGTTAGGCCCTGTTTCTTGTTTGGTGTGGTTGAGCTCTATCACACACCTTTAATTCAAGAACTTTCTGTTCAGTGTAGAAACAGGTGTTTATGTTGTGATTCAGCCATCCCTAGCACACACCTTTAATCTAAGATCTTTCTGTACACAGGGTTTAATAAAGTTAACTGTAGGTCAAGGGTTGGAGCAAGAAACCAGCTGACAGGAATTAAAGAGTAGGAATGACTTAGAGTTAAAGGGTAATTAAGACTGTGTAGAAGTAGAAGGGGCTTTAGTTCTCTGGCTTTTGGGCCCTCTTGAGCTTTGAGCTAGTGAGCCTTTGGCATTGGATTTATTAGGCTTTTCCCCCTGGCTGTCAGCTGAGCTAGTGAGCCTTTTGAATTTTTTCCATTCAGACCTGAGCTGAGAGGGAAGGTCAGCTGGGTGCTTTCTCTGCCACTCCTGAGTTAGCAAGTTTTCAGCCCAGCATCTGTCTCCTGAGCCTTTATTGGTAAAACAGAATGGTTGGAATTTTCATTTTTTGAAAACAACAGATGTCCACATTTATTTATGGTTTATAACTAAAATTTGATAGTAATCTGTCTCTCTGTTCCTTATTAGCCCCTTGCACCCTTAGAAACTGATTTAATTTTTTTTTCTTTGTGTAAAACAAGGTTTTATTCACTAGCCCAGATTGCCTAAAACTCAGTATGCAAGAAGTTGATGCATTGTGTCTATGCCTTATGGCTATATAGAAGGCCACAGTTAAGAATGATGCTGCCAGCAGAAAAGATTTCTGAACAGGAAAGCAATCAGGCAGCACAGCATGCTGCGAATACTGAATCCTAAAGTGTCATGACCTCAGCTTAGAGGCAAGGCGATGCGAGAGCAAAGAGACTGCACTGCCTTTTATCCCTGAACTGTAGACATTAAGCTATGTCATTCTTGCTGTAGTCTTGTTGTTGTCATAGTGCAATGATTGCCAAAGTTCACAGGAAGGCAGCATGACTTGATGGAAGGGTTGTTAAGTATTTGACCCCATGTCTCAATTATTCGCATGCATAGATTTTGGAGTAAAGCTTCTGAGGGTACTAATCTAGTACAAGATTCACTAGCTCTTGCATTAAAAACAGTAAAAGCATGAAAATTGTGAGAATTCAAATGTTACATCTATTGAAATTTAAAATACATTGCAATATATTTATTAATTGATATATTAAATATTGAATAGATGTTCTAAAGCAGGCTCAAAATCAGATTACCAGTCCAGATAAGCATTGTAAAAGGGACTTCAATTAATAATATAATATAAAATCTTTGTGTTTGCTATTAGGAATCAATGTGTTCATTTACTGAATTTTTATCAATGTGTTCATTTACTGAATTTTTATATAATAGAATATATTACTAGACATTATTTTGAAAGAGCATGACTGTAAATATTCAGAATTAAGATTCCATTCTTTGGTGTAAATGTTTTATTTCCTCTGATGATGGGCTGAGATGAGATTCCCAAACTTAACTAATAGATGGCTTGAGTTGAGCCCAGAGCATTTCTATCTAAAAATCTCTAGGCCTAGACCTGGAAACATCCAGCCTCCATTCAATGTAGACTTTTGCAAGCCCTGACCCTGAAGGCTTCAGCTTCTAGCCTCCATCTGCTAACTTAGGCCGAAAATGTTTTCAGCCTCAGAAACTTATTGCTGAACAAGCTCAACCTTCTTAGCTCTTTCTGCACTCTGGCTGGCTGGTTCAACTCAGCGGTTCTGGCTCAAGCTCCTCTCCAAGATGACTGATTCAAAAATTAGCTTCTCTCAACTTCTGACTGAATTGTTCTGCTTGGAAAATTGCCTCTGAACTCCATGAACAGAACTGCTCTGAACTGTCTGCACTGAACTCAGTCAAACTGCACTGAACTGTACTGTATTTACTGCACAAACTGTACACTGTTCCTGTTCTGTACTTCTGTACTACTTTTCTCTTTCCTGTCTGTTCTCCTGAGAGTTGGGAGTATCTTATCTGAGTCATGCTGTCAAATCTTTCTCTGATTTGAACTTTGTCCCTCCATTAGAAGTCATTGTTTGGGATTAAAGACATGTACTAAAGGCGTGTCTGTATTCTAACCAGAGAGATTAAAGGTGTACACTAAGGGCATGCCTGTAGTCCAGCTGCATCATGCCCTGACCCGGGGGACCTAGTTATTCGTGGGGTCCGAGGGGATCCAAGCCTGAAAGAAAAATGGGCGGGAAAGAAAGAGGAAGACCAAGCAGTTTCCTTGTCAAGGTCTCATTTAATGGGGTGAAACGTACCAGTTTTAAAAGCGGAGAAAGGAAGGGGCAGGGAGGGGTAGGTAAAATTCCTGTGAGAGGAGCAGTTCCACCTGGGCAGCTTTCGATCTTGAAATGTCCTTCCTCCAGGTGGCAGCTCCTGATCTTGGAATGTCCCACCTGGGAGCTTCCTTATCTCTGGAATGTCCAGTTCCAACTGCATGGCTGTTATCTTCGGGGGTCAGCAATTCTCAGCTAGGGGAGACTTTTACTCTAAGCCATATTTGTTCCCAACATCTCCCCCTCTCTCAACCCAAAAATGGCGAAGCTCCTGTCTTCATTAGAGTCTCCGAAGCCATTTTTGGAGCTGTCTCTGAGGGGAACCTGAGCCAGCTGAGAGAAATCAAGGGCAGATGAGGGCAAGCTAAGGGGCTTCTCACAAGGATCTTGGTCAGCCTCGGTTGTAGTGAGCTGATGATGGTAGTGGACCGACACCGTCCACCCAGTGGCCGACTCGACCTGACCTTTAATAAAATCAGTTAATCTTTTAAATGTCCAGGGTCCAAACGAGAGAAGTAGAAGGCCAACAAAGGGGCTGAGAATGGAGGGAAGGAGAGTCGTAAAAAGGAGGGAAGTAGAAAACCAATACCATGCCTCACTTTTTTGTCTAATTGTCACTTTTTAAGATTTTCTTCTACCCGTTCAATGCTGTCTCACTAGTCCTATCTTGTCCGTATAGAAACAGCATTTTTCCTTCCTTGAGAAAGAAGAGGTCTAGGCCTCTTCTATTTTGTAAAACCACTTGTGAAAGGGAAGCTAGGGAGTCTGTTAGGTCTTTCATGCCTTCCTTTCAACAACTCTGGCTAGCTCATTGAAGTGCTGTCCAGAGGTGACTAGGGAGAGGCAGTCCTGGTCCCCGCACCCGCAGCTCCAAGGCCCAAAAGAACAGTGAGTGTTATAGCAGCCACAGGCTCTCTTTTGGGTCTATGCATAGATGAATCTTTTTGCTCCCAAAAAGAAAGTCTCCAGATGAATGAACAGTGAGGCGAGGGAGAACCTTAACTAGCACACAAAAATCTTTATGAGCTAGAAACGTAGGGGTATAAATATATGTAGTCAATCCAGAAGAACAGGCAAAAAATGAATCATTGGGAGCAGCAAAAAACCAAAAGGTAGCATTAACAATTATGAAGGAACTGCAAATGTTACTAAGAGAAGCAGGGGGAATCATCCTAGGTCCCAAGAGGCATAAACCTATGTCAGAAATGCTCTCAAGGGTAAGGCCTTGTCCTGGAGCAGGACGCCAGTGTAGTTCTTTGGATTCATTGGTGGGTCTAATGGTCCCAAATGAAGCAATTCCTTCGTAAAAGAGAGGTTGTGGGGAATAACAAATCCAGCAGTCCTCTGTAAGTGAGGAATTGGCTTCCTGAACAGCAAGTATTGAGGCATTTAATAATGAAAGCATTGCCTCTGCTGAAGAAGGGGGGATTTTGGTATAATTTAATTTTTAACAGGCCATTAAATCTTTCTATGGCTCCTGCAGCTGTTGTAGTATATGCCTTATGGAAATCCCATTGTATGTGAAGTTGTTTAGCTATTCTTTGAATGTCTTTACCTGTAAAATGTGTTCCTTGATCTGATTGTATTACTCCCAGTGTTCCTAGTATGGTGCACCATGTTAATATTGTTAAAATTGCACCTTGTTGATCTGGATGTGGTGATGTTCTTGCTAGTCCCAATCCTATACATATATCCACCATTGTACATACATATTTATTTTTAAAATTTGACAAGGGTCCAATATAGACAATCTGTACTATCTTATTTAAATGTAGTTTATGTCCTACAATTCCTCTATAATTATGTCTAAATCTCATTTGTGACGCTGGACAATCCTTACATTGCTGGAATGCCCATTTAATATCTGTTTTATTTGCCTTAAGATGCCTCTGTCTAAACCATTGCTCCATGGCATGTTGTCCTGTGCTCTTGTGTAAATATAAAATTTCTTCTCTACTTATAGGAATACCTGTACGTCTGGCTCTTGTATTTTCCAATTTCGTTTTAATTTAATCTTTCCATCCCTGTTCTCTCTTACTTCCCATGCTGGTTTTAGCTTAATTACCTGTAATACTTTGTTTGTCTATTATATCATTATTTTTGGAAGTTTTTTCTTGCTTCTTTGTATGTGTATCTACATGGGTTACTCTAATCTTTACCTGCTTGGCTATCTCATCTAATTCTATCCATGCTTCTTTGGACCAAATATCTTTACCTCCTAACTTTCATCCAGCTAACTTCCATTTTCCTGACCAAATTAGCTATTCCATTAGCTATACACCAGAAGTCTGTAAATATATACAGGTATTTTTGATTTTCTTTAAGAGATTGTCTGGCAGCTAATAATGCTGCTATGACTTTTGCATGTTGAGCTGACTTTTCTGTGCCTT
>CM053743.1:23607473-23638024 GCA_028658305.1 Pachyuromys duprasi | reverse complement strand
CGACTTCTGGAAAACCCACTATTGCCTTATATTCTCCTAATTCACGGATGTTTAAAAAGCATTTTCTTTACTCCAGCAAATCTGACACCACAGGTAACATGATTAGTTTACCAATTTTTTTTTAAACATTTGCCAAACATCTTAACCTACTAAACCATCTGTTGATGTCAGAGAACAGAAGCTTTACTGATATTGTTGAGAACACCATATGGTACAGAAACTATTCCATGGATTTTCTGAATATACTGAAAACAGAAATACTCCGGGTCTTCGTGTTCCTACTACTAGGAGTCTATTTAAAGAAACAGTAAACAATATATCAAACCGTTGCATGTCCATGGCTATTGAAGTACTAGATATAATAACTAAGTAGAATTCACTGAGGTGCCCAGAGTTGAATGTATAAAAAAAAAAAAACATGGTATGAAAATGTGTCAAAGGTCAGTTTTGACATCCAGGGGTAAACAGAAGTGGGATGGACAGTTGGAAGGGGATGGGTACTGGTGGCATCCAACAATAGCCTGCATTGATAACGTTGGGTGACTAAAAGGGGAAAAGGTGGAAGGCCAGTTCTGACTGTGCCTGGCATGACTGTCACTGGTAGTGGTTCCACAGGGAGAGAGACCAGAGCTAGTGGCATCTGCTGAAACCTGCCACTGATTATGACCTGATGGTAGGGAAAGAAGAAACACAAACACACATACACACATCCCACACCCTTGGTGGATGAAGCAAGGCAGGCTCCACATGCATACTGGGTGGATGGAGCAAACTTCAAGAACTTCACACATACATACATACATACACATACATACATACACATATACAGCATACACATATACATACAGACAGACATATACCCATTCTCATATACTTGGTGGATGGTGGATAGAGCAGAGCTCCAGCTCCAACAACTCACACTATTTTTCCTCATAGCCGTTTTATAGCCCCTAAAACACAGATCTCCATGTAAGAAGAAAAATTACCTCAGAGCCATAGGTTATATGTTTTCTTGTTATACAAGACGAAGTTATAGCAGGATTTTTCATCATATGATTTCATATAAAAACACACACCTAACCAAACATTCTTTATCTATCTTTCAAAGCAATATTTTATCTATCTTCACAAGTTCATTATAAGTTCAAAGCAATAGTTTTTTATATCATAAGTTAATAAGTTTTGTTTTTTAACTAAGCAACAGGTCATGTATCTTTGTCTTTTGGAGTGTTGTATAGTTAAACTAGCTAATCATTCATTCTCTGTTTTTATACTCACAGTAGAACTAGCCATGCTGTTCATGACATTACTTATCATGGTGCACACTGAGACCTGTGATCTCATGCCTGGACCTACCGTACAGTCAATGTTTTCCTTGATCATAAACTGGCCCAAGCCTATTTTTCTTCCTAGTGCAATTTACGTGCTTGTAATGCACGAAAGCCCACTGAACTCCTTTCCAACCTGTGCAGCCTTGGCTACTCTACTTTTTATTCTAACTTTAAACTTTCAACTATATTAACTTTTTAACTTCTTAAATGATTTGATTCGAATCAAATCAGGAATTGCATAAAATCACTATCAGGAATTATGAAATCATTAATTCATCTAAACAGCATTATTTCATGAAAGTACATCTTAATGTTGATTTGCAGGAAATTGGCCCAACAAAGCAGGCTTATACCCAGGAAGCAATCACACCGGACTATAGGTAGTGAGGGTCTCCATGCACGGTCACACCATGCCAAATATATGAGGAAAACAATAATGACAAACATGACCAGGCATCTTAGCAGCAAGAAACAGTGAAGAAATGAAGCCCCTGGGGCTAGAACTCTCCAGGATACACCCATCGCAGCCATGCAGACAGTGGGCCATCTCCAGGAAGCTCACTTGCCCACTGCAGTTTCTCCTGCTTGGCGTTTGAGAAATATGATTGGATATTATTCAGGCATCCCAAAGAATGAAATCCTGAAATTTTGTAATAACAAGATGCAATTAGAGGATATTTTATTAAGTCATGTAGACTAGACCCTAAAGGAAAACACTATATTCTCACGTTTCTACTGTGTGGAAACTACCAGAGCTCATTGCATGAAAAGAGTATAGAGCAGTGGTAACTGGAGTTTCAGAAGGGAAGGAGGGGAACAGAGAGAGAGGTCAGCAAATAGATGTATTCTGCCACTGGAGAGCAGGACACTGTGCTATAGCAGAGGCAGTGACTGAGTTACAGTTTTCATGTCTTACTAAGAAGAGGAAGAGACATTTTTCAAAACTGTTACAAATGAAATAATAAGTGTTTAGGGAGGTGGAAATGTAGGTATCCTGATTATGCTTTACATGTTGTATGTATATGTGTGTGTGTATAATTATCTACTTTGCAATAAATGTAGATTATTTAACAAAGAAACAGATTTTTAGAAACTTTAGTCATTGACTTGATAGATCTTATATTTTTTTCTGGCTTCATTATCCTGTTTGTTGCTTTGATCCTACTTGGGGAGACTGTGTCCTTCCATTTAGCAAGAAATAAAGGATTTCCAGCATTAAATTATTCTAAACTAAGCTTGGCATGGTGATGCACACCTGTAATTTCAGTACTCTGGAAGGTAGAGGCAGGCACATAGCTGTGAGTTCAATGCCAGCCTGGCCTACAAAGTGAGTCCAGGCAGCCAAGGCTATACAGAGAAAACCTGTCTTCAAAAACCAAAAACCAAAACCAAAAAAGTCTAAACTAACTTCTTATAGGGTAAGTCTATGTGGATAGTTTGCAGTCTTGATTGACATAAAAGTTCATTCAATAATGGTTAAAAGCTTTTTTTCCCCTTCAGAATTAGAATAAATATTGGATGAAATAAACAGTTATTCCTGAGAAAATTTATCTTGAACACTACAAATGAGAAAACACAGTACTCACGAAGGGTCAGTAGTGACTGTCTTCAACGCATTGAACAAATCGGTACTGGACATTGTGAGAAAGTCCAGTCTAACAGCTGCTCCTTTGGCCTTCATACGAACAACATTATCATATTGGTCTGCAAACAAAGGAATGCCGATCACAGGGATGCCATGGTAGATCGCCTCATAGATGCCATTGGTGCCACCATGAGTTATAAAAGCTCTGGTTTTTGGATGACCTAGCATGGAGATAAATTAAGGAAAGGTATTAATCAGAAGTCTGATAAAGGCAGGAAAAGGTGACTTGTTCTCTAGATAACATTATCATAACCATGGGACTACACTGTTTTTCTCAAAGCAAGGAGCACTAAAGTTCACAGAGCATCAAGAGAAGGCCATGTAGAGGAGGTGGAGTGTGGAAGTAGAATGATTTTGTGCAGTGGATTAAAAGGACAGAGCTCCTCCTGAGTGGCACAGACAGCATGTGCAAGCACAGGCTGTGGCTTAGGTGAATAAGTTCTCCTGAAGAAACAGTGAGGTCAACTGGGTGTGATGGCACACACCTATAATCCCAGCACTCTTGCTGGCAGAGACAGGTGAATCTCTGAGAGTTCGAGGCCAGCCTGATTTACAAAGTAAGTCCAGGACAGACAAGGCTACACAGCAAAACCCTATCTCAAAAAACAAAACAAAACAAAGCAATAAAACGCAACCAACCAACCAACCAATAAACAAATAAACAAACAAAAAAACCAGTGGAGTCAGTTCTCCTGGTAGTTTGGCTCCAAACAGCAGAGATAGAAAATGGATTCTGGCCAACTTGAATGTTAACAGAATAGTTCCATCAGTTCTGTATCCATGTTCCTCAGGACTAGATCACAGGCATCATCAATAGTGTTGACATTCACCTTCCTAACCAGCTATTCCTCATTTCTCAGGTGTGTCCTTATGCTTACCTAGAAGGTCATTCTGCGGGATCCATTTGTACAGCCGAGTGTTGGAACCCAAGGTGTCTGGCTTCTTGCCTTCAAATCTCCAAAGAACCTGTTGAGGTGAAGCAGCATTTTATTACTTTGGTCAAATGTCAAGTAAATCACACTGCAATTCTATAGAGATTAAGAAACAGTATGGAAACTGCCCAGTGTCTAAGAGCCAGGCATGAGGACGGGTGATGGGAACCACAAAAACCTACTACAGGTTTTTCACACTTCTGCATTTATTCTCATTCTTACCCAAGTTCCAGCATGCCACCTTAGCAGTTAATTAAGAGCTGCTTCAGCAAAGACAAAGTTATATCCAGCAATGTCAAGCAGAAGGAGTTCAGAAATGTGTGATGATAATTCCAGTTCAACACTCCACCAAAGTTAACATTATATAGCTTAATTTTTCAATATATGTTTATGGCAGTTTTTATGTTCCAAATTAAGTATAACCTATTTTCAATGTTACTTGAGTTAGTTTATCATAGGTATTTTATTAGATTAGGGCCTTGTAGCTTGATGCTGACTAATCCCATAGTGACTTCAAGAGCAAGTCCTTGAGTTCCCATGCAGATGGAGTGACAGGCAGTTGTGAGATGCCAGTTAAAGAACTCAGCTAAATTCAGGTCTTCTGGGTAAGCAACACATGCTCTATAAGGAGAAGCTTCCTCTTATCACGCTGCCAATTTTTGAGTGCTTGCTTATTGTTACTGGGCTGGTGTACACTTAACAGTTACACTTAGTGTGTCCAGAATCCTCAGTTATCCTCCAAGGAAATAGAGGAAGTGACCAAGCAGATTTTTGTGTCTGCCTTTAAAACTTCCCTAACACAGAGTTCACACTTACTACACGTTTTTCGTTCTGAACACAATGTTAAAAACCAACTTATTAATCACACACTGCTGCTATTTGATATCTGTCCCCTGCATTTTTTGTGTCAAACGTGATTTCAGAAATGAGCTAGAGCTATCGGGACAGCTTCCGTTTCACACAGGACGCTTCTGCAATAAGACCTAGAGCAGCATGTGACCTCAGTGAGGAAGCATTGCTGAGTCATTGTGTCTCACCTTCTGTGGAATTTGGGCGAGGCCTGCTGCAATCACGTTAGCCCTTTCTTCTGTTAGGTTACCCACCATCGACCCCAGAGAAAACACCACAACACCGTGTTCTCCAGAAGACTCGACGAAGTCTTCTATTTCCTGTTAGCCAAATGTCAGAACATCACAATGAGAGGTAGTGCCAAACAACCTGCATAAAAACTGACGCCCACATGCATGGGAAGAAACTGAGCACGTTTAAAAAGGATTTGAGTAGTGGAGTTTTAAAAACTATTCACATCCATGTATATGATCTACAGCTTTAACGAATCACAAGATTACAGTTCTCTGTGTTACATGTATGGACATGAATTGTGATCATTGCAGTTTGATCATAAACAATCTTGTTCATCAGTTCTTCATATTACCATCCTTTTCCTCCCAGGTTTGGAGGTTTTTTTTCTCTTGTCCTTCCCCATTGACTATAGTTGTGGCCAGAGAGTGTTGGGTTTTTTTCAAGGATTGCCTGGATGTCATTCTAGCTTGCCTTACATATTCCATACAATAACAATTCTGCCTTCTTCAGTAAGTTTTTTAAAAAGATTATTTATTATATATAGTGTTCTGCCTGCATGTACACATGCATGCCAGAGAAGGGTAACAGATCTCAGTATAGATGGCTGTGAGCCATCATGTGGTTGCTGGGAATTGGACTCAAGACCTTTGAAAGAGCACCCAGTACTCTTAACCTCTGAGCCATCCTTCCAGCCCTAGTGAGTTTTTCTATAAAATCAAACGAAAGCAAAAATTGTCCTAGAAATCTTACCATAAGCACATACTCATTTTTTGTTCTTGTTCTCAGTGTTTTGTTTTGTTTTTTTCCTTTTCTTTTTAATATAAGCAATTCTTTTTAATACAACTTTCCATTACTGAATAGAATATTTCTCTTTTACTTGTTTGCTAGCCGTTGTTTTGCACAAATGAAAATGAATCAGGTGGCATGGTGGCATATGCCTTGAACCCCAGCCCTCCTAAAGCAGAGGGAGGCAGACCAGCCTAGTCTACCAAGTGAGGTCCAGGACAGCCAAGGCTACACAGAGAAACACTTTCTCAAACAAACAAACAAATGAAAAAAAAAAAAAAAACTGGCTCTTAGACTTTAATTGGTCATAGCATTCTTCAAAAGCATAATTTCATGTTGAGTCTTGCAGTGTCCCAAGGAATGCAGCCTTCCTATGACTCAAATGTCCCTATGGTGCTGTTCCTTTTACCTGCAGCGTTGTATTCAGTGCTCCAATGCACTGATGTTCTTCTCACAGCCTCCTTCATCTGTGCAGCAGGGATTTTTCTCTGCTTTCTTAATTTGCACAATCCCTGATTCAGACACCATTTCAGCACTTCTCAGCCTACAACCCTTTAGGATGGCTCCTCAGGTTGTGACCCATAAATTATTTCCTTACTACTTCATCGCTGCAATCTTGCTGCTGTTCTGAATCATAATGTAAACATCTGATATGCAACCCTCAAAGAGGTCACAGCTTACAGGTTGAAAACCACGACACTAATCAATGATATAGACTCACCATTTTTACCCCATAACTTCTTGCTTAAATGGTCAGCCCTGAAAAATTACATACAGATTGAGAAGGTTGTATTTATACATTCACTTATATGTGCATAGATTGATATGCACAGAACAATATCTAATGAAAAAAAACATGAATTTGAAAGAGTGCAAAGAGGGGCATATGGGAAGATTTGGAGAAAGGAAAAGAAAAGGGAAATGATTTATATTATAATCTCAAATAAGGAATATAAAACGTGCTTATTTGACAAAAGCTGGAAGAGCATAAAAATAAAAATAAGATTTACTCATAATCTCCATGCAATACTATGTCTAGTTTGAAAAATGTATGGTTAGTCTAGCATATCATTCAGTGGTGGACTGTGAGCTTAGTGTGCACAGAATCATGGGTTCAACCCCAGCAAACACACATGGAAATTAGTCTGTTCCTTATGCTATTCTCACAACGTGTATGTGCGGCAGGAGTGTAGCTTCAGTGGTAGAGTTCTTGCATAGCGTTTGTAGGTTCTAAATTCTATCTCAGGCACACACACACATACATACACACACATTTGGTGAATAGAAGAAACTCTAACAAGCTACAACAAACTTCATATCTATACATAAATACACACACATACTGGGTGGGTGGAGCGAGCTCCAGTGAGCAAGCTCCGACAACTTTGTTTTTTTCTCCCATAGCTTACATGTCCCAGCAATTACTTTCTATTTTTCTTTTTAGTGAATGATCCATGAAAAACCAGTACGTTTCCCAAAATCTTTACATAAAAAACATTTTATGATTACAGGTGAAGAAAACAAGAACACATATACATTTGTAACTAAGCACCCTGCTATAGATTAAGGACTTGTAAACAAGCAAGGTAATTTTTTTAAGCCAGTTTCTCTTACTGGCAGGCTGCAATTTGTGGTTACAAAGAAAGAACCAATTACTTTATTATTTATTTAAAAAGTAATCTTATAAAAATTTAAAAGAATCATAAATCTAAACTTGTATGTAAAATCCTCAAAGTGTGCATCTACTCTTAACAATATTTATTAAGTCATATCTGGAAGCTGAGGGCAAAAATAGGTACAAGAAATGAATCAACATCTTGATCACCTGCCCAGCTTTAGGAAGAGAGAAAATCAGCCAGCACTAGTCAGGCAGCCATTGTTCTTGTGACCTAACCTCAAAATGTTCCTAGCTAAACTATTAAGAGTGGGACCTCAGGAAAACGAAAGGCTTCTGTAAAGCAAAGGACACTGTTGCTAGAACAAAACGACAGCCTACAGACTGGGAAAGGATCTTTACCAACCCTATGGTTGGGCTAATATCCAGAATATATAAAGAGCTCAAGAAGTTAAAAAGTAACCAACCAAGTAATCCAATTTAAAAATGGGGTACAGAGCTAAACAGAGAATTCTCTGTAGAGGAATATAGAATGGCAGAGAAACACTTAAATAAATGCTTAATGTCCTTATTCATCAGGGAAATGCAAATCAAAACAACCCTGAGATTTCACCTGACACCCATCAGAATGGCTAAGATCAAAAACTCAAGTGACAATACATGCTGGAGAGGATGTAAACTTGTATCACCACTTTGGAAATCAATCTGGCACTTTCTCAGACAATTAGGAATAGTGCTTCCTCAAGATCCAGCTATAAGTGGTATAGGAGTGCCTAGGCATATATCCAAAATATACTCAAGTACACAACAACAACATTTATTCAACCATGTTTGTAGCAGCTTTATTCATCAGAACCTGAAAACAACCCAAATGTCCCTCAATGGGGGAATGGATACAGAAATTGTGGTACATTTACACAATGGAATACTACTCAGCAATTAAGAACAAGAAAATCATGAAATTTTCAGGCAAATGGTGGGAACTAGAAAAGATTATCCTGAGTGAGATATCTCAGAAGCAGAAATACACACACGGTATACGCTCACTTAGAAGTGGATACTAGACATATAATATAGAATAAACCTGCAAAAATTTGTGCACCTAAAGAAGGTGAGCTAAAGGAGGATCCTGGGTAAGATGATCAATCCTTACTCAGAAAGGCAAATGGGATGGACATTGGAAGAAGGAGAAAACAAGAAACAGGACAGGAGCTTACCACAGAGGGCCTCTAAAAGATTCTACCTAGCATTGTATCAAAGCAGATACTGAGACTCATAAACAAACTCTGGGTAGAGCGCAGGGAATCTTAGGAAAGATAGTAAGACCTAAAAAAGGACAGGAGCTCCACAGTAGAGCAACAGAGCCAAAAAATCTGGGCCCAGGAGTCTTTTCTGAGACTGATACTCCAACCAAGGACCATTTATGGAAATAACCTAGAACCCCTGCTCAGATGCAGCCCATTACAACTCAGTCTCCAAGTGGGTACCCTAGTAAGGGGAACAGGGGCTGTCTCTGACATGAACTCAGTGACTAGCTCTTTGACCGCCTCCCCCAGATTGGGGAGCAGCCTTGCTAGGCCACAGAGGAAGACAATGCAGCCAGTTCTGATGAGATCGAATAAGCTAGGGTCAGATGGAAGAGAGGAGGACCTTTCCTAACAGTGGACTTGGAGAAGGGGATAGAAGGAGATGAGGGAAGGAGGAATTACGAGGGGATACAAAGTAAATAAACTGTAATATAAAAAATAAAAATTTAATTAAAAAGTGTGCCTTTCTGAACTTTAAACGGTTACCTGAGATTTTCTACATCAGAGCCACTAACAAAAACATCTTAACTTATTGTTATCCACAGTCTACTTCTCCAGATTCTTTTTAGGGTGGTGGTCATTGCTAACAATTTACATCTCTATGTCTTTCTGAGGGTGGCAGATGAATCATTAATCTGCTCCAGCAGCAATGTTTGAAAAAGATCAAACACTATTATTGTAAGTGCCAATTACACTGCCCATTGAGTGGCTGGAAGCTCCCTTAGAGTTTTCATACAACTCATGTATTATGATGGATGTGGTGTCCACGATGACAAACATAGCAAAACTCTACAACAGCATGAAGTCCTCAGGATATATAGCCTCGGGATTCTGCCTTTGCAAGGCACATCCACGTGGCTGTGCTTACTGGTGAGCAGCATTTCATGAGTTCTAAAGGTCTTTTGCTGTTCTTCCTGCATGGCCCTCAACAGATTTCATAGTTCCTTTCATGAATAATTGTTATGAATAATAATTACATATACTGGGTGATTTTTTGGTATACAATTTTTTTGCAAATTTATTTTATTTTTTAATAGTTTATTCACCTTATATCCTGATTGGAGGCCCTTCCCTTGTCTCCTCCAGGCCCCACCTTAACTCTCTCTTCCTCCCATCCTCCTTTCCTAGTCCTCAGAAATGGGGAGACCTCCTCCCCTACCACCTGCCCCCAGCCTATCAAGTCTCATTAAGGCTGCCAGGGGAAAGTGATCAAAGAGTAGACAACAGAGCCCATGTCAGAGACAGGAGGCCCTGCTGCCCTTAGGAGGCCACCCACATGGAGACTGAGCTGCCTATGGGCTACATCTGAGCAGGGGCCCTACATCCTCTCCTTGTATGGCCATGCTTGGTGCATCAGCCTCTGTAGGCCTCTCTGGGTGCAGATTTCGTGGCTTTGTTGATCTCCTTGTGGAGTGCCTGTCTCCTCTGGGTCCTTCTATCCCCTCATTATTCCATAAAACTCCTGCACTCTGTCCAAAGTTTGACTGGAGTCTCAGCATCTGTTTTGATCCCCTGCAGGGTGAATCTTTCAGAGGACCTTTATGTTAGGCTCCAGCCCTGTTCCCTGTCTTCAAGTGCTTTTGTGTCTATTCTATTTGCCCTTCTGAATGAAATTTAAGTATATTCCCTAGGGTCTTCTCTGACTTTTACATTCTTTAGGTCTGTGGATTTTAGTAGGGTTATCCTGTATTATATGGCTAATATCTGCTTATAAGTGAGTATAAACCATGCATATCTTTCTGGTTCTGGGTTCCTCACTTAGGATGATCTTTTCTAGTTCCATCATTTGCCTGCAAATTTCATAATTTCCTTGTTTTTAATAGCTGAGTAATATTCCATTGCATAAATGTACCATAATTTCATTACCCATTCTTCAGTTGAGGGACATATAGGTTGTTTCCAGATTCTGGCTACTATGAATAAAGCTGGTATGAACATATTTGAACAAATGTCCTTGTTGTATGGTAGAACATCTTTTGGGTATATATGACCAGGCGTGGTAAAGCTGAGCTCTTCCCAATTTTCTGAGGAAGCATTGGATTGATTTCCAAAGTGGTTGTACAAGTTTGTACTCCTCACCAGCAAGTGCTGTCACCTGAGTTTTTGATATTAGCCATTCTGGCTGGTTTAAGATGAACTCTCAGAGTGGTATTGAGTTGCAGGTTCCTGATACTAAGGATGTTGAGCATTTCTTTAAGTGTTTCTTTGCCATTCAATATTCCTGTCGAGAATTTTCTGTTTAGCTCTGTACACCATTTTTAAGTTGGATCATTTGGTTTGTTGGTGCTTAATTTCTTGAGTTCTTTATATATTTTGATATTAGCACTGTGTTGGATGTAGGGTGGATGAAGACCCTTTCCCAGTCTCTAGGCTGTTGTTGTGTTGATAGTTTCCTTTGCTTTACAGAAGCTTTTCAGTTTCACGAGGTCCCATTTATTGATTGTTGCTCTTAGAGCCTGTGCTGCTATTGTTTCCTGTGCCAATGAGTTCAAGGCTGTTTCACACTTTTTCTTCTAACAGATTTAGTGTGTCTGGTTTTATGTTAAGGTTTCTGATCCACTTGGACTTTAGTTTTGTACAGGGTGATAAACATGGATCTATTTGCATTTTTCTACATGTAGACATCCAGTTAGACTAGCACCATTTGGTGAAATAGCTATATTTTCCACTGTATGGTTTTGGCTTCTTTCTCAAAAATCAAGTATCCATAGGTGTCTGGGTTTATTTCTGAGTCTTCTATTCGATTCCATTGATCCACCAGTCTGTTTCTATGCCATTACCATGCGATTTTATTATTGTTGCTCTATAGTACAGCTTGAGATTAGGGATGGAAATACCTCTAGAAGATTTTTTTATTGCACCTGATTGTTTTAGCTATTCTGGTTTTTTTTGTTTTTTTGTTTGTTTTTCCATATAAACTTCAGAATTGTTCTTTCAAGGTCTGTAAACAATTGTGTTGGTATTTTGATGGAAATTGTATTGAATCTGTAGATTGCTCTTGGTAGGATGGCCACTTTTACTATGTTAATCTTACTGATCCATGAGCATGGAAGGTCTTTCCCTCTTCT
The DNA here is from genome assembly GCA_028658305.1 of Pachyuromys duprasi. NCBI lineage: Eukaryota > Metazoa > Chordata > Mammalia > Rodentia > Muridae > Pachyuromys > Pachyuromys duprasi. The sequence continues at coordinate 23,626,257 of CM053743.1, read as the reverse complement.
AATATCTTATTCAATTTCTTTCTTCAGAGAGTTGAAATTTTTTTCATATACATCTTTCACTTGCTTGGTTTAAGTTACAGAATGATACTTTATGTTATTTGTATTTATTTTGAAGGGTGTTTTTTTCCCTAATTTCTTTCTCATTCTGTTTGTCTTTTGTATACAAGAAAGCTACAGTATATAGTTTTCCATGAGTCTATTGTGAACAAATGCCAATGATTTATTTTTTCTTTCTCATTGACACTGATCAAATTAAGGTAAACAGTATATTCACCCAACTATATATTACTCATGGTTTTAGTTTGTGAATAGTTCAAATCACACGTCTTAGTTACTCTAGAAAACACAAGACATTTTAACATGTACAGCTTAAATAATTTTTATCAGTGTGGTTTAATTACCTCTTTACATTTATTTATTGTGTGTGTGAGATCTAAAGATAAATTTTAAGCCTCCTCTTTGTTCTTTCATCATTGAGGTCCCAAGATCTAACTCAGATTCACAGGCTTTGTTGAATTTGACTTTAAACCCTGAATCACCAAGCATGCCTGTATTTTGTATCATTGATGTATTTTGTCATATCTATCCTTTCAAATGTGTAAAGAATATTAAGTATCTAATAAGAGGCAGCAAGTGCTTTGAAGGAACAATTCCCATCCTAAAGGTTCAAAACAATTGATAATTATTAAGACTGAAAGGTATTTCCTATAATTTCAATGTAATTTATACTATTCCTAATTATCATGAGTAAACTGCTTTCCACCTCTGCTTCCTTCTTTTTACTTCTTGGTACACTGGGGATGTTGGGCCAGCTCTCTACTACTGAGCTACAACCTCAGTACACACTTCATGTCTTCACTCTTTCCCTCCCTCACACCTCTCCTGCTGACGTTGCCATTGTCTAAATGTAAAGACAGGGTGTCCTGTAAACAGCGCTGGCCTGCACAGGACTTAGGAACCTTCCCTTGGCTTTTAGATTTTCCCGTTTCTATACACATCCCAATTAGACTTGAAAACAGTCATGTCTTCTTTTGAGTAACACCAGATTTATGTTGCTGTCATTGCAGAACTAAAGGAGGGTTCTCCAGAGACATCTCTTTACTAGAGTAGGAAAAAAAATCACTTTCCTCACATCATGTACTATTATGTTAGTTAAAGTCACAACACATTCTCCTGTACCTTCAGAAGAATGTCATCCTTTGTGCTTACAGAACTCATTTACAGTCATTAACTAAGGGCAGGCTGTAGCAACCAGGGAGGCACTGAGGTTTCTTAAGCCAGCAAACTGTGGCCCTTATCTTGCTCCATATCTCCTCTTTGCCTTGACTGCCAGGCAACTTGGCCTTCTCCCTGTACCATTTCCACAGTTCTGCTACTTACTCACAGCGAATCTTTATAGTAGACTTGCTGGTGTTTCAGTGGGAGCCTGCTCACACTCTGTTTCTCTGTATACCTTGCACTTACCTGTGGGGTGTTCCTGTCACTTATTTGCCTGCTCTGCTTGAATCGCTGAGATTTTCTCTAAGTTGAGGAGTGCTCTAACTGCTCCTGTCTGCAGAAGTCCCACAGGTTTCCGTAAAGGAAAGGCAGACTCTTGCGATGGATACAGGCATTTATCCTGACCTGTCTTTTTACCTAGATTCCCATGACTTGCTGAGTTTGGCCCAAGCATTCTGAAGGAATAAAACAATCACTCTTGTTGAAAATGCAAAGCAACAGAAGCAATTAAAGAGGGTTATATTTACCTTAGGCAGGTTCTTGGCAGGTCTGCAGTGGAGTCCGCCAACAAAATCAAAATTTGGTAAGACAGGGTGAGGAAATTCCAAATCCCAGTAGGTTCGAATGAGCCAGATATCTGCCTTCCCCATAGTTTCTGTGAGTGCCGTGGGTCTTCCTAAGAGGAATCCAAAGGGTGAAGGTGTAGGATGTGTCAGGTGACAATGAATATGCCAAGTAGCCTTCTGGAAGCACACTTCATAATGCAGCCAGAGATGTTTACAAGTGTGTGGTTTGACATGAAAAATAGCTACATATATGGATGTACATGTACATATGTATGTGTGTGTGTGCATGGTTAATATAAGTTTGTAATATATATGTTGCTCATACCTATGCTTAGAGATATATAAAGTCACAGAGTGAGTGACTTCCAAGAAGATACCGCATCTGATATTTACCTTGGCTTGGTAATTCATGATTACCAAATATGTAATTATACCATTGAAATGTAATTAAATGCCGTTATCTATGAATAGTGCCTCTCATACTAAGAGAAGCACCTTTCCCTGGAACTATCCATCCAGCTGGCAATATTTAGGAGCCAGAAACTTCCTCTAAGTGACTGAGGATTTCGTGTTGTCTTCTTTTGTTTGAGATAGTTGGATGAAACCCAGGGTCATCCCCAAGCCACCATGTAGCCAAAGCTGACCTTGAACTCAGATCCCTCCCTCCTCATCTCAACTGCAGGGACTGCAGGTGTACGTAGCCGTGTCCAGCGTAAGCATTTACGGGGGTTTTGTTTCATCATTTCATTTTGAGACAGGGTCTTACTATGTCATGCTGGATGACCTCGAAGAGAATTTTCAAGTATGCCTGTGTTCCCTGTCCTGGTCCTGCTCTTAAATTATGACAGACTGTAGAATAATTAGTTTTTGTATAAGTATGCTTGCAGATAGTAAGGGATAACAAGTCTTAGAATATGAAAAGTGGTATCTGTTCCCTATAATTTTTTCTTTTAAACAAGACACTATTTAAAACTCTCCAACTAAAATGGCCATGTCCACATTTCAATACTGTAGGATTTTAAAAGGTATTCGTTGAATTGCACTGTGTGTGTGTGTTAAGGTCATAGGTCAGAGGACATTTTGTAGGAAGGTGTTTTGTCCTATCACTCCTTAGGTCCTGTGAATGGATGTAAAGTGTTCAGCTTCTTGGCAGCATGTGCCTTTACCTGGTGAGCCATTGTGTGGCACCATTACAACTTCAAAAGAGAATTTTGAACACACAGTGAGTGAATATGGATTTTCTAAAAAGATGCATTCATAAACTTATATATTCTAAGAGAGACAATGTATGGTCACAACTGTGAAGAAACTCATATATAAGGTCAGAAAATATTTGAAATTTAAAATGAAATATTCAGCCTAAAGTGATATGATTTCCATGCTACATAGATAACTGTGCTAGAATCTGTGTTAGGCCTCAAGCTGCATGTCTGTCACCAAATGAGATATTCAATGAGTTTAAACAATCATTTCAGGGGTCATCCAGATGGTCCAATGGGTTAAAGCACTGGCTTTGCAATGGTGGGAAACATACTTTCATCCTCAGCATATGCATAAAGGATAAAAAGAGAATAGGTTCCACAATGTGTCCTCTGAATTCCACATGTGTTCAGGGACACAGCCTCCCAATCAATACACTAGATGGTGATAATGAAGATGATGATGAAGATGATATATACCATCCAGGATAAATATTTTAAAAGGTGAGATAAAATAGGTAGTAAGTAGCTCTGTACTTGCTTAGGGAAACAAAACAACAACAAAGCAAAAACAAAAACAAAAACAAAAAAAGCATTGCTAAGTGAGTATGTGCTTTTCTGAAGGGTCGTGTGTAACTCAGACAGGCCTTGCAAATTTGCCATAGGGACATAGGCTTTCCTATAATGCTTTAAATTTGGCAGGTAATTTCACAGGTTTTTTTTTTAAACCATTTTGCTTATGACTATCTACCCTGTTCTTTCAAGTGTACCTTTAATGACACAGCAAATTTAGAACACTGTAGTTAAAGGGAACATGGCACTTACCTAATACTTCACTGTAAAGCTGATTCCACCTCTTCGCTTGAAATGTTTGTAACCAAAAGTCAAAACAAAGCACATAGATTACATTTTTCACCCTCTCCAGGAATGTCATTCTATCGGTCAATTCTGACAGAGCAACAGGCACATAGGAAGGGGGCAGTGGGAGTCCTCCACTGTACTTTTCATATGTGGAGCCAGGAAAGAAGCGTAAACTGTACACTAGGGGTGTCTTGAGGATCTCAGCCAGCAAGTCACCACAGTGTACGAATGGATCTGCGAGGATGACATCAAAGCTTGATCTCTGTAGTTTAGTCATGAGTCCCTTGTTAAAAACTACATCTTTGCAGAGACTTTCAGAATATTCTGACTCAGCCAAAGTAATTTCAAGCAGCATTGAAAAGTATCCCCAAAATGATTGCTTTGGCAGCTCATAAAGGCACTTATTGATGGTTTCCAGAAAAAGTTCCTCTAAATCAGCCATGGGATAGGATGCAGGGTAAATCTCAAACTCAATAGCAGATGTGTTTTCAACCTTGTAAGAAAAGGAAACTGAAGGTATCAGAACAGTCACTTCATGACCCTTTTTTACGAGCTCATCCAGGATTGTCTTTAGGTTGAGCCAGTGGCTGAATTCCATTGGCCACACCAGCACCTTCCCACTGTTGCCAGGTTCAAAGAAGACGCTCAGCTGCAGCAGGAGCAGGGCTGCTATCATTTTCACAGACATCTTGGTTAATTTCAGAGCTTCCTTTCGAATGGTGATAGTTCAGCTCTTGTAGGCATAGAAAGAGTAATACTCAATTAGTTAATGTATAACTTGTACCCACCAAAGCAAACAGACATGGGGCAGTCACAGCCTCTGGATGGATGGGAAGTGCCAAAACAGGGAGGCAGAGGTGAAGGTGGGGAATGACCCTTGATTCTCATTGTCCTTGAATGTATTATGGACTTGGAGAACCCTGGAAGGTAAGATCTCTCTCACTCTCTCTCCTTGATAGAAAGTCTTAAGTAAAGACATGAGGGTTGAGTCACATTTTTTTTTTCACTACCACAGTTCAGTGTTGTTTTTTTTTTTTTCATGTGAATGCTGCCAACATCAGTGAGTTACCATACTCTAATGATTTTAGGTACATGGCTCAATGGTCCATAGTATAATCTTAGAATCACAAACACTGTAATTACATTTAGAGCAGAGTTATACAGATGGAAGCCCTGTTCTTTTAGACTTTCCAGTGGCTCTAGCTCTACCCAACCATGAATCTGCTTCTCTACTTGACTATCAGACTATTGAAAGAATGGACCTCAAGAAATTAGAATTTCCCCAACAACCTTCTGCCTGGAGAAGAAGTATTTGATGGCTGGAAGCACCCAGAGCAGGAATTTGTTTCCGGGAGAGTAATTTACAAGCTAGGGAAGGCTATCATTTCTGAAGAGATTGTTGGCTAAAAATCCTGGTGGACAAGGGGCCACACTATGCCTGGACTGATTAGTTATGGATATGTCTTGTCAGAATCCCAAACATGGAGTTGGGAAAGGGGACTGGCTCTTTTTGTCTCCCTAAAGTGGTCATATTGAATAAATCTGCTTTTTCTGCATTTCACATTTAATTTGGTTCTTTTTGATTGGCTTATTTGAGGTGTGTGTGTGTGTGTGTGTGTGTGTGTGTGTGTGTATAACCTGGCTTGTTAGGAGACACAGACCCTGATCCCTAAGTCATGTAGAACCCTTGTTCTTATTCTGAGCTTTTCATGTAACTGGTATAAAATGGGTGCAGCTCGGTGACAGGCTTTGAAGTTTATTCAGTTTTAAAGTCCTGTCATGTTAAGCTAGGTGGACAAGTTTGTTCTAGTTGCTGTTAATCCTACTTTGTAACAGAAAAAATACACATGTACTCATTTCTAATTTGATTGACAGTAGCTTTGTTCCCAACTTCTTACTGCTACTGTTTTTTGTTAATACGCATGCACTATATTTTTGTCATGTTCTTTACTTTGATCTCAACCCTTTCCTGAGTCTACTTATCTTTTGCACACATCACCAAAAACTTAATCCCTTATTTTCATTATTGCCTCATTCAGGTAAAATATCATTAGAAAAAGATCAAGGTGCCTCCTTGCTTATGTGCCCCCTACACAGCACCCAGCACAGCAGGAGACTCTGCATCAGAGTGTAAAGTTGAGTAAGCTAGGAGAGGCACAGGGGAAAATGAGTCCAAGCACAGCCATGTTCTTTGGCAAAACCCAGTTTACCTTGAAGAGTGTTTTTCTTGGAGCCATGAAGTGGGAACCTCACCGAGCAAGGTGACAGAGTAGCTTCTGAAAGGGCAGCGACGTTAGGGATGCATGGTGGATCTCGTGGCCAGCCCTGGCATGGCCATGGAAACGGGTGTGTAGCTTGCAGCCTGGCACAGAGCAGGCAGGAAGCGTGGGCGGAGACTTCTTGTCAGTGGGTCATCAGTTGAGTTCAATAAGCTCTTGGCAGGAAACTGGGGAAACAAGGAGTCACCCTGTCTGCTGCTGTGCCTCCTTCCCAGAGTCATGGAAGAAGTTCATGAGGATCTGTTTTTACATGTCTTTGATTCTTCACTGCATCAGCTCTGTGCTCTGGATCTTTAAAAGTCTGAGTTAGCGGCAGACTGTTTCCGAGTAGTAGCGCTGTTTGTTATTCACAGAATGGTGTGTAACTCTCTGTGGTAGTCCTGATGTCTCACCCTTGCTTTCTATTACTTTCTTATTGATTAAAATCAGGTGAGAGAATCAAGCCATATCTCACAGTGGTTTTCAACTGTTTTGAGCTGAGTTTGAACGCTGTCAGGCCCAAAGATGCTGAACATACTTCTATGTTCGTATTGGCCACCTGTAGCTCTTTCATGGAAGTTGTCTGTTTAGACACTCTAGCCATATTTCATGGCTGAATAAATTTTGAAATAACCTCGATTTTTTAATATAAAGTTATGCCATGTGTTTTCCATACTATGTAGTTATGCACTTTCTGTATACACTGTCTACTTTTTGGGGGCATATGATTTACAAATATACTTTTAGGTTTTCTGAGTTGTCTTTTCAGTACTTTCTTCTTCTTTTTCTTCCTCTCCTTATTCTCCTCCTTCTTTTTCTTTGTGTGTGTGTGCTGTTTCTGTTTTTTTGATACAGGATTTCTCTGTGTAGCCTTGGCTGAGCTGGACTTGCTATGCAGACCATGCTCACCTGGAGTTCAGGGATCTGCCTGCTTTTGCCTCACTGAGTGCTGGGATTACAGGTGTATGCCACCAACCCTGGCTGTCTATTCATTACTTTCAGTGAGGCAGATGTGAACATGTGAAATGGCTCCTGATTCTCAGTGTCCTTAAATGAGTCATTTATCTTTAATATGTTAGAAATCTACAACAGGCTTAGAACATGAAAATGAGCTTTGTGAAAAGTATAGGTTGAGAGGGGATATCTCCCTTTCCTTCCTTCTGATCCTAGTCTATCAGCTCTCATCAGGAGTGGTTGCATTGTCTTCCTCTGTGGCCTGGTAAGGCTGCTCCCCCATCAGGGTGAGGTGATCAAAGAGCAGGCCAATCAGTTCATGTCAGAGGCAGTCCCTGTTCCCATTACTATAGAACCCACTTGGACAAAAAATGTAGGTTGCTACAGAGCCTGAACTAAAGGCAACACTGCTCAGTCACATTATTTTTATCACAATCCAGTGGCTTTCCCCCATGTGAATGTGTATGACATGTGAATCATGTATCACATACCTCATAAATATTATATCTATAGTCCAGAGTTCATAACATAATCACTTAATTATGAATCAACCACTGCAATAAAGTTTAGAGAAGTATGTTATCTCATACATAGATTTGATTCAGTTTTGCCAAGTATTTTTTCATGTTCTAATATTTTTGAAGTTATAAAATTTTTTTATTTATTACAATTTATTCACTTTGTAACCCAGTTGTAGGTCCCTCCCTTATCCCCTCTTAATCCCATGTACTCCCTCCATCTTTTCTTCCCATGCCCCTTCTTCAGGCCACTGATAGGGGAGGTCCTCCTCCCCTTCTATCTCTTCCCGCCTATCAGGTCTCATCAGGACTTGCTGCATTGTCTTCCTCTGTGGCCTGGCAAGGCTGCTCCCCACTTAGGGAGAGGTGATCAAAGAGCCAGCCACTGCGTTCATGTCAGAGATGGTTGCTGTTCCCATTATTAGGGAACCCACTTGGAGACTGAGCTACCATGGCCTACATCTGTGTAGGAGTTCTAGGTTATCTCTATGCATGGTCCTTGGTTGGAGTAGCAGTCTCAGAAAAGACCCCTGTGCCCAGATATTTTGGTTCTATTGCTCTCCTTGTGGAGCTCCAGTCCCCTCCAGGTCTTTCTATCTCCTCCTTTTTTCATCAGATTTCCTGCACTCTGTCCAAAGTTTAGCTATGAGTCTCAGATCTGCTTTGATACCCTGCTGGGTAGAGTCTTTCAGAGGCCCTCTGTGGTAGGCTCCTGTCATGTTTCCTGTTTTGTCCCTCTTCTAGTATCAGTCCTGTTTGCCTTTCTGAATGAGGATTGGTCATCTTACCCAGGGTCCTCCTTCTTGCTTAACTTCTTTTGGATTTCAGTATGTTTATCCTATTATTATATGTCCAAATATGCACTTATAAGTGAGTATACACCATGTTTGTCTTTCTGCTTCTAGGATAACTCACTCAAGATTATCTTTCCTAGATTCAAATTTTACCTGTAATTTTCATGATTTCCTTGTTTTTAATTGCTGAGTTGTATTTCACTGTGTATACGTACCACAATTTTTAAATCCATTCCTCAGTTGAGGAACATCTGGGTTGTTTCCTGGTTCTGGCTATTATGAATAAAGCTACTAAGAATATGGTTGAGCAAATGTCTTTGTGGTATACTGGAGCCTCTTTTGGATATATGCCTAGGAGTGGTATAGCTGGATCTTGAGGTAACACTATCAGTCTGAGAAAGCACCAGACTGATTTCCAAAGTGGTTGTACAAGTTTACATTTCCACCAGCAATGGAGGAGGGTTCCCCTTTCTCCACATCCTCTCCAGCATGTGTTGTCACTTGAGTTTTTTATCTTAGCCATTCTCATGGGTGTCAGGTGAAATCTCAGGTTGTTTTCATTTGCATTTCCCTGATGACTAAGGAGGTTGAACATTTGTTTAAGTGTTTCTCTGCCATTTGATATTCTTCTATTGAGAATTCTCTGTTTAGCTCTATACCCCATTTTTTAATTGGATTACTTGATTTGTTGCTTTTTAACTTCTTGAGCTGTTTTTATATTCTGGATATTAGCCATCTGTCAAATATTGGGTTAGTAAAGATCCTTTCCCAGTCTGTAGGTTGTCATTGTGTTCTGATGACAGTGTCCTTTGTTATACAGAAGCTTTTCAGTTTCATGGGGTCCCATCTATTGATTGTTGATATTACAGCCTATGTTGTAATAAAAAGTGCATGGTACTGGTAAAGAAACAGGCTGGAGGATCAATGGAATTTAATAGAGGACCCAGAAATAAACCCACACACTTATGGACACCTGAATTTTGACAAAGAAGCCAAAACGATACAATGGAAAAAAGACAGCATCTTCAACAAATGGTGCTGGTCTAAATGGATGTCTACATGTAGAAAAATGCAAATAGATCCATACTTATCACCCTGCACAAAACTAAAGTCCAAGTGCATTAAAGACCTCAACATAAAGCCACACACGCTAAACATGTTAGAAGAAAACATGGGGAAAAGTCTTGAACTCATTGGCACAGGAGACAACTTCCTGAACAGAACACGTTTTAATATTTTTAATTTCACTTTTCACTCAGCTCTTACTTCCCTACCACAGTTTTTCTCCCTCCTCTTTTCCATGTCCCTCCTCAGGCCTCCCTTCTTCCCTAGATTCATTCCTTCTCCATTTTCCTTCAGAAAAGGGCAGGAATAACTGCCAAACATGTCATATAAAAATGCAAAAAAATAGGCCACATTAAAGCTTGAAGAGACAACCCAGTAGGAAGAAAAGGGTCCAAAAGGAGGGCAAAATAGTCAGAGACAACCCATGCTATCCTGTGAGGAGTCCCACAAAAAGGCCAAGCTATAACACTGTAACATATATGTTGAAGTCCTGGGTTATCCTGAGGTAACCTGATTGTCTCTCAGTTTTGCCTTTTAAACTCCCTGATTGTCCCTCAGTTCAGTCCTTCTAAGTCCCCAATAGCCCTGGTTAGTTGAATCTGGGGATTTTCTTGTAGTGTCTTTGACCCCTCTGGCTGCTACAATCCTTTCTTCTCCTCTTCTGCAGGACTCTTCAAGCTCTGCCCAATGTTTGGCTGTGGGTCCTTTTATCTGTTTCCATCAGAGGCCGGTGAAGCTGCTGTGATGACAGTTGTGTTAGGCACCAATATATGACTATAGCAGAACATCGTTAGGATTCATTTCATTGATTATTTTTTGGCCACCCATGTTTGGGTCTATCCTACGTCTCTGGGTCATCCTGCCTCTGGTTCCTGGCCCTCTAGATAATGTCAGGAGTGTGCTCCATCTTATGACATGTGCCTCAAGTGGGCCATTCATTAGTTGGCTACTCACTCCCACAAGTTCTACTCCAGTTTCTGGCTATTAGAAGTAAAACTGCTGATAGCCTTGAATTCACTGGCACAAGAGACAGCTTTCTGAACAGTTCAGCAATAGTGGAGGCACTGAGATAGATAATAAGTGGGACCTCCTGAAACTGAAAAACTTCTATAGGACAAAACAGCAACCTACAGAATGGGAAAAGATCTTCACCAACTCCCACATCTAACAGAGGGCTAATTTCCAAAATACATAAAGAACTAAAAAACAAAACAAAACAACAAAATAAAAAATAACTAAACATCTTCAAAGAAAACAATCCAATAAAAATGGTGTACATATCTAAACAGAGAATTCTCAAGAGAGGAATCTCAACTGGCTGAGAAACACTTAAAGAACTGTTGAGCATTCTTAGCCTTCAAGAAAATTACCTTGACATTTCTTCCTATACCTGTGAAAATGGCCTAGAACAATAACACACGTGACAGCTCATGCTGGTGAGGATTTGGAGCAAGGGGAACTCTCCTCCTTTGCTGGAAGGGGTACAAACATGTAGAACCACTATGCAAATCAATATGACTGTTTCTCTAAAAACTGGGGATAGATCTTCCTCAAGGCCCAGCTATACCACTCTTGGGCATATACATAAAGGATGCTTCATGTTACCACAAAGAAACTAGCTCAACTATGTTCATAGCAGCTTTTTTCTTCTACTTTTAATGATGTTATTTGATATAGATATGTTTTGATTTTTATGAAGTCTAGTTTATGAAGTTTAGTTTTGCTGTTTGTTGTTTTGAGGTCATATAGAGACACACTTTTTAAAGTCAGTGACCAAATATATTTTCATACTTCTACCAGCATTTTACATTACCTTCCCCCTTTTACCCATCATAAAAGAGCAGGTGGAAGTGGTATGAGGTAGGTCTGTTTATAGTTTTTCATGACAATCGTATCCTTAGCAAGACTTGGTAAAATGATGGCTACTTTTGATTTGGTTGTTTTGTGATGTCTGCCAAAATCAAGCACATGTCTGCTGTGTTCCTCTGACCTAATTGTGCCTGCACTATAGCCAGCTCTGGGCTGGGCTTTTCCCTGCACATCCTATGTGCCAACACAGCCAGCTGTGTCCTCTTGTCCTTTTCCTGCTTGTGCGATATCCAGAGATTTGGGTTAGCCTGGGTAACGTGCTGTTAATCCCACTCTGCAAGTCTATCATGGTTCACACAAATCTATATTGGCCCTGTCTAATGAGCCCAGTTTTGGCTGTTCTTAAATTCTAGGCCTATCCCCAAATGCTCATCTTATCTACTTGTCCATTCTCATCAGGCCCCAGGTCCCCAATGAGCCATAAGTATTCAATCTCCAGCTTCACCTAAGATTACATGTTTGTATATAGGCCAGTCTGTAGTCCCAGGAGTCTCACTTGCCCAAATCATCTTCAATCCTCAGGCCTAACCTCATTCACAGTGTCTTATGTCTCCTAGTCTGGAAAGTGAGTGCCCAACATCCTGGTCCACCTGCATCACCCTCACACTCCTAAGCGATCCTTGAGCAGCACAGTTTTCATATCAATCCTAGAAGATCCAGGCATTTGTCCCATTCACATGCTTTCTTGATTAGCGGTCATCTGCCTCTGGTTCTTACAACATTTCTGCTTTCTCTTCCATGTGGATTTATGAATATTGAAGGGACAGGTTTTATAAACAAATGTGTACATGAAATTTATCAGGTTTATATACATTTTAAATTCATACTCTAGATTTATTATACTGGCTCAGATGATGCTGTCTGGGAAGTCTGGGGCCTCTCTGGGGACAGAAAATCTGATAATCTGGTAGTTGTTCAGTTCCGGAGGCTGTATATCTCAGCAGTTCCAATCTGGCAATGGAATCATGGAAGATTTCCGGAGAGCCGTTGGTTTTCAGTCTATGTTAGAATCCTGAAGGTGGATCGAATACTGCCTGCAGCAACCTGCCAACAAACACGAGGGCAAGCAGCCAAGTTCAAAGTTTCCTTTGTCCTTGTCCTTTCATCTGGTCTGTCGCAAGAAGGTCTGGGCCAAACTTAGGGTGGAGCTTCCTGCCTCACAGGTGTGTGCAGCAGCTTGAGATTTAGTGGATTCCAGATGCAGCCAAGGTGACCATTAAGACTGGCCGTCACACATGCTTTTTCAAAATTACAGATTATGGAGTAATAATCGCCTTTCTCTTTTGTTCTCTCCATGTGCATGTTATGTGTGCAGGGAGGTAAAAGTAGTGTAGGGTGGGCGGGCACCAGTGCATGTGCATGCAGAAGACAGAGGAGGTCCAGCATCAGGCCTTCTCTCTCGCTCTCTTTCTTATTCCCTTAAGGCTTGATATGTTACCAAACCTGAGGTTTGCTACTTCTCTTAGGCTGGTGGCCCAGCCAGGAAATTCTGGGATCCACCCATCATTACACCCCAAATTTATAGTCTAGTCATTCACAGGCATGCTTGGTTTCCACATTTGTGATGCAAATTTGATCCCAGTCGACTTTCCGGCACACCTAGCACTCTAACTACTCAGCCATCTTGCCAGCACATGCTCACTTCTTCTATAGAAGTATTAAAGCAACAGCATAAACATAAAGAACATAGGCCATTATAGTCTGTGTTTTGAAATCAGACACCACACACACACATGCATACACACAGACACACACACACACACCACACATCCAGCAACTGTAAAAGAATATCTTATTTTGAGTTCTTGTTCTGGGTTACCAAAACCTAAAATTGAATTCTGTGAACAAAGGCTGATAATGAGAATGAGGCACTCATTGTTCTTTGTAAGTGGCTGAATCGTAACAAAGTTCATTTCGTGAAACCAAGTATTATCTTTTATATTTATTTTTATTTTATGTGTTTTTGTGTTTAATCTACATGCATAAATGCAGTACCAATAGAGGCCAGAAGAGAATTCATATCCTATGAAAGTTGAGATAGTGATGATCCTGAATCACGATATAGGTGGTGGAAATGAAATGTGTTCTCTGGAAGAGCAGCTTGTGTTGGTAACTCTCAGCCTCGCTCAGCCTCAAGTACAATCGAGGTCGATGCTTCAAAAAAGAGGTCATTCCACCTCAAGAAAATGGACAAAATCAACTAATCTGGGCCCATAGGGGCTCACAGAGACTCAACTACCAAACAAAGAACATACATGGGAAGGGCCTAGGCCCCTACAGATTAGTAACAGGTGTGAACCAGAGTCTTCATGTGGGCCTCCTAACATCTGGAGCAGGGGCTGTCTCTGACTTGCTTGCTTACCTTTTATTTAATTTAAATTTATTTTAAATAATTTATCCACTTTATATCCAGATTGAAGCTCCTCCTTTGTCTCCTCCTGGTCCCACCCTTTATTCTTTTTCCCCTTATTACTCTTCCTCATTTCTCAGAAAGGGGGAGCCCTCCTCCCCTACTATTTTCTCCAACCTATCAAATCTCATTAGGATTACCTGCATCTTCTTCCTCTGTGGCCCATCAGGTTGAAGTGATCAAAAAGGGGCAACCGAGTCCCATGTCAGAGACAGTCCCTGCTTCCCTTACTAGGGAACCCTCATGGAAACTGAGCTACCTTTCTGCTAATCTGAGCAGGGGACCTAGCTCCTTTTCATGCATGGTCCTTGGTTGGTTCATCAGTCTCTGCAGGGCCCTGGGCCCAGGTTTCTTAGCTCTGTTCCTCTTCTTATGGAGAAAAGATCATCCTGAGTGAGCTAACCCAGAACCAGAAAGTCACGCATGGAATATACTCACATATAAACAGATATTAGCCACGTAATACTGGGTAATCATACTACAATCCACAGTCATAAAGAAGCTAAACAATGAGCAGGATCTTAATCCTCATTTAGAATGGAAAATAAAATAGATGCAGTTGATGAGCGTGAACAGGATGGGCGCCCACCATAAAATGCCTCTGCAAGTCTCCACCCAGCAGGGGATCAAAGCAGATGCTAAGACTCACAGCCAACTTTGGGCATAACACAGGGAGTCATAGGAAAGAGTGGGGGAATAGAAGAACCCAGAGCAGAATCCCTTTCCCCTAACTGGGCTTCTGGGTCTAGCTGCATTAGGAGGAGTTGTACCTAATCCTACTACATCTTGATATGGCAAGGCAGGTTGATATATATGTGAGGATTCATGTTCTCTGAGTAGAAAGGGAGGAAGCTGGAAGAGATGAGGTGAGAGTAAGGGACTGGGAAGAGAGGAAGGAGGGGAAGCTGAAATAGGATTGTAAAGAAATTAATAGAGAAAAAAAAGAGGTCATTCAGAGGCTTATGCACAGCATGAGACTGTGCACCATTACTGGTCTCCTAAAGACAAATGCAGGGTCAGGGTCTTCACACGGCTCCAATCCCGAACACTTTACCTAGAAATTCATACTGTAAAGCCTACAATAAAAACGCTAAAGCTTGTTCAATACTTCAACACTCTATTGGGCTTCTTAGTGATCTTTCATCCAGAAACAACATGTGAGCCACCTTAATACTTTATTGTGTATATGTGTGTGTTTGAAGCCTATGTATATGTGTATATTTACATGTGTGTGCTCACGAATTTGTGGGCAGGGCACGCTATACCATGGCACACAAAGAGGATGTCAGAGCACAATCTCTTTCATTGTTCTGTTTCCCTTCCCATAATCTATTCAGCAGGGTATCTCTTGTTGAACCCAGGTGTCAAGGATGATATGGTTGCAGAAGCAGCTGCTTGACACAGTTCAAGCTTCGGGATCACCGTCACCCTGGAGAAAACATCTCTGGATTACGAGTCCACAAATGGCATTGCCTTTTCCTATATTTCTGCCTGCCTTGTTTCTTACTGTGACTCCATAATTTTTCCTCTAATTCAACCACAGTCAATGCAACTGGTAAGATTTTTAGGGGGACTGGGAGATACAACCAGTATGGAGGAAGCATTCTTCTCGGGTATAAGGGCAGTGAACCCTGGATTATTTGAAAGAGAATATGAATTTATAGAGGCCTTTTGTGCTAATTGTTCCCTGAAAAACTTGAGTCAGCTTATGGATATCAAATGATATTAGGAATTGTTTGAGTTTCCACATTCAGTCCCCAGACTGCTGCACTCAGAAAGGAACTAGACCCTAGAGGAATTACTGGATTCATACTAACTTCCTTTTATTTTTTTAATAATAATTTATTTTAATATTAATTCCAGTTTATTTACTTTGTGTCCCAGCTGTAGCCCCCTCCCCCATTCCCTCCCAATCCCTCCCTCACTCCACCATCTCCTCCTTGCCCCTCTCTAAGTCCACTTATAGGGGAGGTCCCCTTCTCCTTCGATCTGACCCTAGCTTATCAGGTCTCGCGAGGACTGGTTGCAATATCCTCCTCTGTGGCCTAGCTAGGCTGCTCCTCCCACAGGGGGCTGGGGAGGTCAAAGAGCTAGCCATAGATCAGGCCAGAGACAGTCCCTGTTCCCCTTACTAGGAAACCTACTTGGATACTGAGCTGCCATGTGCTACATCCAAGCAGGGGTTCTACATTATAACCATGCATGGTCCCTTATTGGAGAATCAGTCTCAGACAAGCCCCTGTGCCCAGATATATTTGGTCCTTGTGGAGCTCCTGTTCTCCCAAGGTCTTACTAACTCTCTCTTCTTTCCTATGATTCCCTGCACTCCTCCCAAAGTTTGGTTATGATTCTCAGCACCTGCTTTGATACACTGCTAGACAGAGTCTTTCAGAGGCCCTATATGGTAGGTTCCTGTTTCTCACTTTCTCCTACTTCCAATGTCCATCCAATTTGTCTTTCTAAGTAAGGATTGATCTTCTTACCCTGGGTCCTCCTTCTTGTTTAGCTTCTTCACATGTACAGATTTTAGTATGCTTATGCTGTTTTATCTTATAGGTCTACATTCCACTTATAAGTGAGTATATACCATGTGCGTCTTTCTGCTTCTGGGATACCTCACTCAGGATTATCTTTTCTAGATCCAGCATTTGCCTGCAATTTCATGATTTCCTTGTTTTTAATTGCTGAGTAGTATTCCATTGTGTAAATGTACCACAGTTTCTGTATCCATTCCTCTGTTGAGGGGCATCTGGGTTGTTTCCAGGTTCTGGTTATTACGAATAAAGATGCTACAAACATGGTTGAACAAATGTCCTTGTTGTGTACTTGAGCATCTTTTGGATATATGCCTAGGAGTGGTATAGCTGGATCTTGAGTAAGCATTATTCCTAATTGTAAGATAGCACCAGATTGATTTCCAAAGTGGTTGTACAAGTCTACATTCCCACCAGCAGTGGAGGAGGGTTTCCCTTTCTCCACAACCGCTCCAACATGTGATGTCACTTGAGTTTTTGATCTTGGCCATTCTGACAGGTGTAAGGTGAAATCTCAGGGTCATTTTGATTTGCATCTCCCTGATGACTAAGGATGTTGAGCATTTCTTTAAGTGTTTTTCTGCCATTCTACAACTGTCTACAGTGAGTTCTCTGTTTAGCTCTATACCCCATTTTTTAAATTGGATTACTTGATTTGTTGTTTTTTTTTTAACATCTTGAGTTATTTATATATACTGGATATTAGCCCTCTGTCAGATCTAGGGTTGGTGAAGATCCTTTCCCAGTCTGTAGGCTGTCGTTTTGTTTTGATGACAGTGTCTTTTGCTTTACAGAAGCTTTTCAGTGTCATGAGGTCCCATTTATTTATTGTTGGTCTTATAGCCTGCGCTATTGGTTTCTGTTCAGGAAGTAGTCTCCTGTGCCAATGAGTTGTAGGGTCTTTACCACTTTTTCTTCTAACCAATTTAATGTGTCTGGTTTTATGTTGAGGTCTTTGATCCACTTGGTCTTTAGTTTTGTGCAGGGCGATAAATATGGATCTATTTTCATTTTTCAGCATGTAGACATCCAGTCAGACCAGCACCATTTGTTGAAGATGCTGTCTTTTTTCCATTCAATGCTTTTGGCTTCTTTGCCAAATATCAAGTATCCATAGGTGTGTGGGTTTAATTCTGGGTCTTCTATTCAGTTCCATTGATCCACTATTCTGTTTCTATGCCAATACTATGCAGTTTTTATTACTATTGCTCTGTAGTACAGCTTGAGATCCGGGGTGGAGATACCTCCAGACGATCTGTTGTTGTACAGGATCATTTTGCTAATTTTGGGTTTTTTGATTCTCCATATGAACTTGAGAATTTTTCTTTCAAGGTCTGTAAAGAATTGTGTTGGTATTTTGATGGGAATTGCATTGAATCTGTAGATTGCTTTTGGGAGAGTGGCCATTTTCACTGTTAATCCTACCAATCCATCAGGACAGGAGATCTTTCCATCTTCTGATATCTTCTTCAATTTCTTTCTTCAGAGACTTGAAGTTTTTCTCAAACAGGTCTTTCACTTGCTTGTTTAGAGTCACCCCAAGGTACTTTATGTTATTAGTGTCTATTGTGAAGGGTGTTGTTTCCCTAATTTTTTTCTCAGCTCTTTTGTCTTTGGTGTACAGGAGGGCTTCTGATTTTTTTGAGTTGATTTTGTATCCAGCCATTTTGCTGAAGGTGTTTAACAGCTGAAGGAGTTCCCTGGTAGGATTTTTTGGGGTTACTCAGGTATACTATCATATCATTGGCAAATAGTGATATTTTGACTTTTTTCTTTCCAATTTGTATCCCCTTGATCTCCTTTAGTTCTCTGTTTCAGTGGGATTGACTTAAGTTTTTCTCTATTGAGCTTGATGTTGGCTATAGGCTTGTTGTATTTTGCCTTTACTATGTTTAGGTATGTGCCTTGTATCCCTAATCTCTCCAAGACTTTAAACATGAATGGGTGTTGGATTTTGTCAAATGCTTTTTTGGCATCTAGGGAGATGATCATGTGGTTTTTCTCCTTCAGTTTGTTTATATGGTGGATCACATTGATGGATTTGCGTATATTGAACCGCCCTTGCATGCCTGGGATGAAGCCTACTTGGTCATGGTGGATGATATCTTTTATGTGCTCTTGGATTCGGTTTGCAAGTATTTTATTGAGTATTTTTGCATCAATGTTCATAAGAGAGATAGGTCTGAAGTTCTCTTTTTTTGTTAGATCTTTGTGTGGTTTAGGTATCACGGTGACTGTGGCTTCATAGAAAGAGTTCGGTAATTTTCCTTCTATTTCTATTTTGTGGAACACTTTATAGAGAATTAGTGTTAGGACTTCTTTGAAGGTCTGGTAGAATTCTGCACGAAACCATCTGGCCCAGGGCTTTTTTTTGGTAGGGAGGCTGTTGAGGACTGCATCTATTTGCTTGGGCTATATAGGTCTATTCAATCTTTCTACCTGATCTTGACTTAATTTAGGTAGATGGAATCTGTCAAGAAAATTGTCCATTTCATTTAGATTTTCAAATTTTCTGGCATATAGGCTTTGGGAGTAAGA
>CM053743.1:23588721-23607373 GCA_028658305.1 Pachyuromys duprasi | reverse complement strand
GATTGTTTGGATTTCCTCAATAGTTATATCCCCCTTTTCATTTCTGATTTTGCTGATTTGGATTGTTTCTCTCTGCCTTTTAGTTAGTTTGGCTAAGGGCTTCTCTATTTTGTTGCTTTTCTCAAAGAACCAGCACTTGGTTTCATTGATTCTTTGAATAGTTTTATTTGTTTTTAATTGATTGATTTTTGCCCCGAGTTTGTTATTTCTAGCTGTCTGTTCCTCTTGGGTGTATCTGCTTCTGTTTAATTCCCCTAGGGCATTCAGTTGGGCCATTAAGTTGCTTGTATGAGATGTTTCAAATTTCTTCTTGAAGGCACTTAGTACTATGAGCTTTCCTCTTAGCACTGCCTTTATTGTGTCCCATAAATTTGGGTATGTTGTGTCTTCATTTTCATTGAATTCTAGGAAGTCTTTAATTTCTTTCTTTCTTTCTTCCTTAACCGAGCTTAACTTTTTTTTCTAGAAAGACTTGGTCACATGAACATGGCATAAGATAAGGAGATTAGAGGAGCTTTGTGTAGTTTATGAGCAAGGGGCTAGACACCCTCTGAAAGATCACTCCTGTTACAAAAGATGTTTAGAAAGAGCTCGGAAAAGATTTGCTCAGCTACAAACACCAGCAAAGAATTAAGGACATCCAGGAGGCAATGTGAATAAATTCTATAAAATAATAAATAAAAAATTATACAAGAATAGTCCAGTTTGTTTAGCACCTCTTTTTTCTTATGCCACTTACTGTATCTGCAAAATTTTGCCCAGATGACCTATGATGTAGAGGTTTGTCAGAGAAAAGCACCGAGTTAATGATTAAGTATGCTTGATTGCTTGCAGTGTAATCACTGTACCGTGTATGTAGAGTACAACTTGCTGTATTGTGTTTATTCTCATCTGTGGGTCTTTGGGGAAAAGCTAATATTCTTTGGGGTAAAACAAAAGAATTTGATCATTCTGAATATGTGTAAGGAAATTATTTAACAATGAAAGACTGGGATTGACTCTCTGCTCAAAAGTGGACAATAAAGAGAGAGCAGAAAAAAGAGAGTGTGAGTAGACACCACAAAGACTGCCTCCCAAGAAGTCTCTTGAAATGAATCATCCGTTGGCTTGTACCTACCCCCATGTGTGAAGTGATATTCCTCACAATCTCAAGACCCACAATTGGCTGAAGCTGGTCCCCAGCAGCCAGGCTAGTTAGCCTGAGAGCTTCAGGCTGTTGTGTCTCCGACTCACATCTTCTGGTTTGCTTATACTTTTGTTCCATATGCTACTGGATATGGCATTTATGTCAGTTCTGGGCACCCAAAATCAATAAGGAAGTCTTGCCTGACAAGTGATTAGACCATGGAGCTATCTCCTTGGCCATAGCATTCTTTGGTTTAATTTTTAAGCTGCAAAAATGAGGTTGTAAAATGTCAATGTGTGTTTCTGTTGACTGTTTTTGGTTTTATTTGTTCTTCTTCTTTTTTCCTTTGGCCTGAAATACTACTAATTCCAAAGGAATTATTGATTCTCTGGGAGAAGAAAATTGTATGACTTGACATAGAAATACTGAAATGTAATCTTGTCACAAGAGGAAGGTCCTAGCCATCATGGCCTCCCTTGCTGTTATACACCAGAGGCAGGGGTTGGGGAGGTCCACATGTTAGTCCTCCCCAGTGGCTCCCCTTTCTTCTTCCTTCCAACTGGCAACCAAAGAGGCAGCACATTGTGATGATGAACATCACAGTCACCACACAGACCTGCAAGAACCCAGTCACATCCAGAGAGTGGTACTGGACCCAGCTGAGGTCATGAGCTGCCACACAAAGGTGCTTGGCTCCTTTGTGGAGCTTGACATACTCAATCCAGAGGACAGCTCTGTCCAGGGGTTTCACTGGCTCATGATGGTGAATTCTTGATAACTGCATGGCATTTTCCTTATTGCTAAAGAGACCAACATCAAAAACTAATTAATTTACTTAATGCATCAAGCCTTTTAACTGTTTAGGCTTTGAAAGCATCATGAGACTCACTAAGTAGATTCAGTAGAACACAAGCAGCAGGGTGGTTTTGACTGGGAAACATTTGGAAAGTTGCCTGTAGGTTTGTATCTTCTGAGAAACTCTTTCCAAAAGTGAAAAGAAAAATCATTTGAGGAAGTAAATCTGTCTAGCAGAACAAATGTGTGTAAGCTGTTCCAGGCACTGCAAGTGAGGTGGTTCAATGTAATTTGAGGATGATCACTTTGATGCCCTTGAAAAGAAACGGTATCAGGATTCTTTGAAATCTCAATAGAAAAAAAACCCACTTCGAATGGTTAAAAATGGATGATTGTTGGAAAAGGACATATTTTTAAAAGATGACATAAGGTTGAAATGCACCTCAATGATAATGAGAATTCTCCAGGGGCTAAATTCCACTTATACTGCTAACAGAGACACAAGCACAGTAACGACAAGTATGCAGAGGAAGTGGAATTTGTTAACATCTTATGTTTACTATTCCAGTTGTATCTGTGTGTGGCCCTGGGAGAGGGGCATGTCCCATGAAGCATGTGTGGAAGTCAGAGGAAGGTTTGTTGGCATCAGTTCTCTGGCTTTACAATGTAGATTTTTGTAGAGCTTGACATGAAAATTTCAGGCCAAATAGTGGCGTCACAGGGTGGAGTTTTTACTAATGTAAGTGAATGCTGGATTGCACTTTGGAACAGCAACTATATAAAGACCGTGGTTTCCTGAACATAGAGAAAACAGAATTTTCTCAGAGTTTAGCTGTCCAACTAGGAATCTGTTTCAATAAAGAGTAAACAACATATCTAAACAATACGTTAATGTTTGTATGCATAATTATTCTAATTTGGGCAATAAGTGAGGATTATTTGTAATAAGTAAGGATTATTTAAATGAAGTATAAATTTCAGAAATTTTAGTCATTGAATTGAAATATTTTACAATTTTTTAAGGTCATGACCTTGTTTGTTGACTTGATCCTATTGTGGACATTGTGTCCTTTCATTTAGAAAGAGAAAAGGGTTTCTAACATCAAATTATCCTAAACCAACTCCTTGTACAGTCTCTGCGATAGTTTAGTCTTAACTGACAGTTAAAGCTCATTCCACAGTGTCTAGATAAGTTTTATATTGGTTGTGGTTGCTTTCACTATTAGATTAAAGATCAGATGAATGCTACCGTTACCTTTGAGAGGACCTGTCTTGACTATTAACAATTTGAAAATACATACTACTCACAAAGGCTCATTTGTGACTGACTTCAATGCACTGAGCAAATCGGGACTGGACATTGTGAGAAAGTCCAGTCTAACAGCTGCTCCTTTGGCCTTCATATGAACAATATTATCATAATGGTCTCCAAACAAAGGAATGCCGATCACAGGGATGCCATGGTAGGTTGCCTCATAGATGCCATTGGTGCCACCATGAGTTATAAAAGCTCTGGTTGGATGACCTAGCATGTGAGGGAATTAAGGGAAAATATTGACCTCAAGTTTGAGAAAGAAAATGAGAGACAGAGGGTAAAGGCAGGGAAAGTGAACCTGTTCTCCAGATAATATTGTAACCATGGGATTACACTGTTTCTCTCAAATTTTAGAGCAAGGAGCACTGCAAGTTCACAAAGCATTAAGAGAAGACCACTCCTGAGTGAGATCCCAGAAGCAGAAAGATACACATGGTATATACTCACTTGTAAGTGGATATTAGATGTATAATATAGGATAAACATACTAAAATTTGTACACCTAAAGAAGCTAAAGAAGGAGGACCATGGGTAAGATGATCAATCCTCTCTCAGAAAGGCAAACTGGAAGGACATCAGAAGAGAGAAAGAACAGAAAACAGGATGGGAGCCTACTACAGAAGGCTTCTGAAAGACTCTACCCAGCAGGGTATCAAAGCAGATGCTGAGGCTCATAACCAAACTTTGGGCAGAGTGCAAAGAATCTTATGAAAGAAGGGGGAGATAGAAAGACCTGGATGGGACTGGAGCTCCACAAGGAGAACAACAGAACCAAAAAATCTGGGCACAGGGGTCTTTTCTGAGACTGATATTCTAACCAAGAACCATGCATGGAGATAACCCAGAACTCCTGCACAGATGTAGCCCATGGTAGCTCAGTATCCAAGTGGGTTCTCTAATAAGGGAAACAAGGACTATCTCTGACATGAACTCAGTAGCTGGCTTTTTAATCACCTCCCCCTGAGGGAGGAACAGCCTTACCAGACCATAGAGGAAGACAATTCAGCCAGTCCTGATGAGACCTGATTGGTTAGGTTCACATCGAAGGGGAGGAGGACCTTTTCTATCAGTGGACTAGGGGAGGGGCATGGGAGGAGATGAGGAAGGGAGGGGTAACGAGAGAGGGGACTACAGCTGGGATACAAAGTGCATAAAATGTAATTAATATAAAACATTAAAATTTAAAATATTCTTTCTTCACCATGAAAAAATAGAGGGAGAAGGTTACATAGAGTAGGAAGACTGTGGAAGTAGAATGATTTTGTGCAATGGACCGAAAGGGCAGAGCTCCTCCCAATGGTGCAAACAGCATGTACAAGCACAGGCTGTGACTCAAGTGAATATGTTCTCCTAAAGAAACAGTGAAGTCACTGCTTCTGATGGATTAGGCTCAAGCAGTAGGGTTTGGGTGCTCAAGGTGAAGGAATCAGACTGAGCATATTTCATCACGTGTGATAGTATCTCTCTATGTTGAATTTTGGGGAAAGCTTAAATAATGGAAAATCAATAATGGAAGAATGCCATTTCTATAGGCATTTGAAATTACACTACAGTAAGGAAAGGGTAGATGTAAAGTTATAGAAATAGGTAGAAAAACACAAAGAAGTGATTTAATATATTTGAAACATGATTACAGTAGAAACAAAAATAGATTCTGGCCATCTTGAATGTTAACAGAATAGTCCAATCAGTTCTTTATCCATATTCTTCAGGACTATATCACAGTCACCATCAATGCAATAGTGTTGCCATTTACCTTCTTGATCTTTCTCATGTCTCAGGTGTGTCCTTATGCTTACCTAGAAGGTCATTCTGTGGGATCCATTTGTACATCCGGGTGTTCGAACCCAAGATGTCTGGCTTCTTGCCTTCAAATCTCCAAAGAACCTGTTAAGGTGAAGCTAGCATTTTATTACTTTGGTCAAATGTCAAGATAATCACACTAGAATCTTGGAGAGATTAAGAAACAATGAAGATAAATAGTCAGTGTGTAAGAACCGGGCATGAAGATGGATGATGGGAACCACCAAAACCTACTACAGTAAGGATTCAAATGCCCTTCATACTTCTGCTTTATTTTCATTCTTACCCAGGTTCCAGCATGCCACCTTAAAAGTTAATCAAGAGCTACTTCAGCACAGACAAAGTTATGTCCAGTGATGTCAAACAGAAGGAGTTCAGAAATGTGTGATGGTAATTCTAGTTCAATACTCCACCAAAGTTCATATTACATACCTTGATTTATTTTTTTCATTATATATTTATAGCAACTTTCATTTTCTGAACTTAGTAACAGCACTTGCCAGTGATATTTTAGTTCATTTATCATCACTTTCACCATAAAATATTTTGTTCCATTAGTCCCTTGTAGCATGACATTGTCTAAGACCACGGTCATGTCGCCAAGATTCCCCCATATCAATACTAATAGGCTCAGTCCCACAGGTGGATTGGATGTTGATGTCTGTTCTACATGTTTTGGAGTAGCAGGGAAACACACTTGTTGTATTTTCAACATAGGTGACCACATTGGCCAAGATTACAAATGATTATCATACTATGGTATAAACCCCATTTTAAAACTTACATATTCTTTCTCTCTTTATTGTCCTATATGGAGAAGAGATTTTTCATGAAATACTTTCTGATTATTATTTCCTCTCCCCAACCCCTCTCTAGGTCTCCCTCCCCTTTCTTCCAAATCCACACCCTTCCTTTCTCTCTTTCCTTAGAAAATTAACAGTCCATCTAAATAGTAATAATAAAATAAGATAAAAGAAAATACAAAGCAGAAAACCATAAGTCCCATTTTAAAAAAAGGAAATATTTTCATTTAGGTATAAGTTAGTGTATGTGTATGGTGTGCATATGTGTTTATATGTGTGTGTATGTGTGAGTAAATTGTATATGTGTGTGTATCTGTGTGAGTATAGGTGTGTGTGTGTGTGTGTGTGTGTATGTATGTATGTATGTATGGGAAGTGTGTGTCACCTGATGCCAGAAGAGTGGTTTGGGGCCCATGGCATGAAGTTACAGGCAGTTGTGGACTTCCAGACACTTGGGCTCAGAACTAAGTGCAGGTAATCTGAAGAGCAACACATGCTCTACAAGACAAGCCACTTCTCTGGTCTGACAACTGCCAATTTGAAGTGGCTGTGTATTGTTACTGAGCCAGTATACACTTACTGGCTACAGTTTAATAGTTCTTTTATTATACTGGAGTGTGTCCAGAGTCCTCAGTTATCCTCCAAGGAAATACAGGAAGTGACCAAGCAGATTTTTGTGCCTGTGTAAAATACCTCTCTAACACAAAATTTGCAAGCACTCGCTAAGTGTTTTTCTTTCTGAAGACAATGTGAAAAACAAAATCACTAATCAAATGCTTCATCTATTATTTGATCTCTGTCCCCTGTATTTTTGTTTCACATGAGACTTCAGAGATGAGCTAGAGCCATCAGGACAGCTTCAGTTTCACACAGGACACTTCTGCAATAAGACCTAGAACAGCACGTGACCTTCTCAGTGAGGACATATCGCTGAGACACTGTCTCTCACCTTCTGTGAAGTGTGAAGTCTCCTTTTCCATCTCTTTTGATTAATTTTGGTTGAAAGACTATTTTATTAGATACTAGAATGGCTACTCCAGCGAGTTTCTTGGTTCTGTTTCATTGGAAAATCTTTTTCTAGCATTTTTCTCTGAGAGTGTGTCTATCTTTATTTCTTGTGTGCAGTAGATTGATGGTGCGTTTCCCCATCCAATCTGTTAGCATGTGTCTTTTTATTGGGAAGTTGAGTCCATTGAAGTTGAGAGATATTAATGACCAATGATTGCTGCTTCCTGTTATTTTGATGTTGATGGTGGTAGAGTGTGTTTGGTGTGTTTGTTCTTCTCTTCTTTTGGTTTTCCTGGTGTGGGATTATTTATTTACAGTGTTTTCCTAGGTGTAGTTAGGTTATTTGGGTTTTTCTTCTAGTATCTTCTGTAAGGCTGGATTTGTAGATAGACACTGCTTAAATTTGGTTTTGTCTTGGAATATCTTGTTTTCTTCATCTATGTTGATTAAAAGTTTTGCTGGGCATAGGAGTCAGAGATGATATCTGTAGTGTTGGTAAGATATCTTTGTAGGCCCTTCTTGATTTTAGTTGAGAATTCAGGTTATTTCTTATAGGTCTGCCTTCATATGTGACTTGGCTTCATATGTAACATTGCAGCTTTTAATATTCTTTCTTTGTTCTGTACATTTAGTATTTTGATTATTATATGGTGGAAGTATTTTCTTTTCTGATCCAAACTATTTTGTGTTCTGCAAGCTTCTTGTATGCTTATAGGAATCTCTTTCTTTAGGTTGGGGAAGTTTCCCTCTATGATTTTGTTGAAAATATCTTCTGGGTCTTCTACCTATTCTATTCCAATTTTTTCTTTTTTTTTAAATGTAATTTATTTATTTTTATATCAATCACAGGTTAGGTACTTTGCATCCCAGGCATAGCCCCCTCCTTCATTCCCTCCCACTCTCCCCATCCCTCCCTCATCTCTTCCCCACCCCCTCCAAGTCCACCGATGGGGGAGGATCTCCTTCCCTTCCATCCGACCCCAATTCATCTTCTCTCCTCAGGGCTGGCTGCAATGTCCTCCCCTGGGATCTAGCCAGGCTGTTACTCCCTGGCATGTATGGGGGAGGGTCAAAGGACCAGCCACCAAGGAGTTCATGACAGAAACAGTCCCTGTTCCCCTTACTAGGATCTTCAGTTGGACACCAAGCTACCCATGGGCCACATCCGACTGGGGGTTCTAGGCCATATCCATACATGGTTCTTGGTTGGAGAAACTGTCTCGTAAAAGACCCCTGTGCCCTGCTCAGTTTGGTCTTTGTGGAGCTCTTATTCTCCCCAAGTCTTACTAACTTTCCCTATTATTATTATTATTATTTCCCACCCTCTGCCAAAGGCTTGGTTGTGAGTCTTAATATCTGCCTTGATACATTGCTATATTGATTCTTTCAGAGGCCCTCTTTGGTATGCTCCTGTCCTGTTGCTTGTTTTCTCCTTCATTCAATGTCCATCCCATTTGTTCATCTATTCAAGCATTGATCATACCAACCTGGGTCCTCAGTGTAGTTGTTTTCATTGGATTGAAGTTTTCCTTATAGTATCTTCTGTAGGGCTGGGTTGCTGTGTAGATGTTACCTAAATTTTGTTTTGGCATGGAATATTTTGTTTTCTCCATCTATGTTGATTGAAAGCTTTGCTGGGTATAGTAGTCTTGGTTGGCATCTGTGTTCCCTTAAAGACTGCATGACTTCTGCCCAGGCCCTTCTGGCTTTCATAGTTTCTGATGAGAAGTCTGGTGTGATTCTCATCGGTCTACCTTCATATGTTACTTGACCCTTTTCCCTTGCTGCCTTTAATATTTTTTCTTTGCTTTGTAGGTTTAGTGTTTTGACTATGATATGAGGAGAGGTATTTCCTTTCTGGTCTAGTCTATTTGGTGTTCTGTAGGCTTCTTGTATGTTTATGGACATTTCTTTCTTTAAGCTGGGAAAATTTTCTTCTATGATTTTCTTAAAAATATTTTCTGGACCTTGGATCCTGGAGTCTTCTTTTTCATCTATTCCAATTATTCTTATGTTTCGTCTTTTGATGGCATCCTTAATTTCTTGGATGTTTTGTGTTTGGGACTTTTCCGATTTTCTTTTTTCCTTGAGTGAGGAATCCATTTCAGCCAGCGTATCTTCAGCTCCCGAGATTCTCTCTTCCATTTCTGGTATTCTATTGGTGATGCTTACCTTTGTGGTTCCTGGTCTTTTCTCTAAGTTCTCCAGTTCCAGGTTATTCTCCGTTTGTGTCTTCTTTATAGACTCTAATTCTGTTTTCATGCTTTGTATCATTTCCTTCATCTGATTGACTGTGTCTCCTATTTTTTTGTTTGTTTCCTCTTTGTGTATCTTTAATTCTTCCTCTATGTGGGCAGTTATATTCTTCTGAATTTCTTTGGGTACCTTGTTCATTTCCTCTTTTTGTCCCTCTTTTTGTTCCTCTAATATCTGCATAATCATAGCTTTACCATAATTTTCCTGTGTGTCCACTGAATTAAAATCTCCATTGCTTTTGGGTGTTTCTGGTGGGGCCATGGTGTCCTGATTTTTGTTGGGTGAGTTCTTACATCTACCTTTGTCCATTTGTTTATATATAATCAAGGAGCTGTTTGTGCTTCAAGGCTGAACTTCAGACTGGAACTGTCAATCTCTTGTGTCAGGAGTGTTCTTCAAGAAGATCAGGGAGTTCTAGTGGTTTGATAGTGTGTGTTGTGCCTCAGTCGAACTCTGTTGTGGGATGTGTGTGCCTGGCTTCGTGCTCTGTGCTAGAAGCTGTGAGCACCACAGGCTGGTCAACCCTCTGGTCTGGAGGCTTGGCTCCTCACTCTGTGCCAGAGACTGAGTGTCCCTGTTTGAGATGTCAGCTGGGGGCACCGCTCTGGTCTGGAGGCTCCATGCTCTGACCTGGGCTTGCTGCTAAGGGCTCTCCTCTGGACTGGAGACTTGGCATCTCCTTCTGGACCAGGGACTGTGCACCACAGTCTGAGATGGTATTTGGGGGCACCTCAGTCTGGACCTGATACTGTGTGTCCCAGTCCAGGGTGGCAGCTAGTGCCTCCATGGGGAGTGTGCCCACCTGATGCAGCCCTGTGTGGGGAATGGATTCTGGGGCCTTCTCAGACTGGCCTGTGGACACACACGCATGGTCTTGAGTGGTTGCAGGCATTGCCGAGCGGTGTGGGCCCACTGTATGCAGGCAGGTCTGAAATGGTACCCGGGGCCTTCTCAGTCTGGCCTGTGGACACACACACGGACTGAGGTGGTTGCTGGCTGAGCCGAGCAGTGTGTGTCTGCCGAATGCAGGCTGATCTGAAATGGTACCCGGGGTCTTCTCAGACTGGCCCGGAGACTGTGTGACCCAGACTGGTATGGCAGCTGTTGGCACCCAGGGTGGCTGCTCGTTCAGATCAGGGCTGTGCACTGCCGGTCACTCGGAGTTTTTCTGGGGGATAACTTGATGTCCCTAAGATTTTCCCACTTGATTTCCTCACAGTAGGAATTCTGCTCACCTGGCAATCACAAATGCTAGTGTTTTAGGTCCCAGAGTTCAGTCTCCTGGTCGCTGCATTGTTACTGCTGTCCTACTCCTCAGACACTGTGTCCTCTCGTGGCAGCCATCTTGGATCTCCCTCTGTATTTCTTTAAAGGATTTATTCAATTCCTTTACCTGTTCGATTGTATTTCTTTGATTGATTTCTTTTCTTCTTTCAAGGCCTCTGTCATTTTCATAACTTCAGCTTTAAGATCGTTTTCATGTGCTTCAGGTGTATAAAGGTTTTTTAGGGATTGCTCAAGTAGGATAGGTGGACGTCTGGTGGTGCTATATGTGCTATATGTGCTTTGTTGCTTATGTTCATACCCTGGCCCTTAGACATTTGGTTGTCCATGGTGTTATCAAAGGATGCCTGATGGTAATTGGCCTCTAGGATTGTTGTAGAGCTGGTGGTCCTGGATGGTAGCAGTACCCTGGATTTCCTGGGTGGTACTGGGCCTCTGGGGATAAAGGGACAACTGCTAGTCTCTAATGGTTGCTGGTCTCTGGGTCGTAGGTGGAGAAGGGTATCCGGAAATGTGGCATGATGGATGCTGTTGTTCTCTGATGGGTGCTTGTTTCTGCTGATCCCTGATGGTCACTAATGCTACCTAATGGCTGCTGGTTTTGGCTGGCTATCAGACTCTAAGAATGCAGGTGGAGATGTGATGCAGGAAAATAGAGTGCTTCCCCAAAATGGAGCCTGCCTGAACTATGCCACTCTTTCTAAATGGTTGCTGCACTTCCTAGGTGATTCCTGATTCCCTGTGATGTGGTGGAGATGTGGCCCAGGAATTGGTCAACCCCTCAGAGTCCAAAGGACTCTGGAATGTGCTGGGGTAGACTGGGCACCATTGTCCAAGGCAGTGCATGCCTTGGTTGCTGGATTCTAGCCAGGTGCTAGGGTGTAGACAAGCCATTGTTTGCTCCCTTAAGACTTAATTCAGTTTTCTTCTTCTTCTGATGTCCATCTGCTTTGCCTTTCTGGCTGGGGATTGAGCATTTTAGCCAGAGTCCTCCCTCTTGATTAGTTTCTTTAGGTGTACAGATTGTAGTAGGTTTATCCTATATTATATGTCTATATGAGCGAATATATACCATGTGTGTCTTTCTGCTTCTGGGATAGCTCACTTAGGATGATCCTTTCCAATTCCCACTGTTTACCTGCAAATTTCATGATATTCTTGTTTTTTATTGCTGAGTAATATTCTATTGTGTAGATGTACCACAATTTGTGTATCCATTCCTCAGTTGAGGGGCATCTGGGTTGTTTCCAGCTTCTGGCTATTACAAATAAAGCTGCTACAAACATGGTTGAGCAAATGTCCTTATTGTGTACTTGAGCCTCTTTTGGCTATATGCCTAGGAGTGGTATAGCTGGATCTTGAGGAAGCGCTATTCCTAGTTGTCTGAGGAAGCACCAGATTGATTTCCAGAGTGGTTGTACCAGTTTACATTCCCACCAGCAACTGAGGAGGGTTCCCCTTCATCCACAACCTCTCCAGAATGTGCTGTCACTTGAAGTTTTGATCTTGGCCATTCTGATGGGTGTAAGGTGAAATCTCAGGGTCATTTTGATTTGCATTTCCTGAGCCTGTCACAGAGAGCCTCTAAAAGGCTTTGCCCCTCAGAATATCAAAGCAGATGTTGAGACTTATGAGGCCAACTGTTTGGCAGAGTGCATGGAATCTCACGAAAAATGTGGAAAATAGTAAGATAGGGAGAGGACAGGAGCTCCACAAGGAAAGCAACAGAACCAAAAAATCTGAGCACAGGGGTCTTTCCTGAGACTGATATTCCAACCAAGTACCATGCATGGAGAAAACCTAGAACCCCTGTACATATGTAACCCATGATAATTCAGTGTCCAAGTGGCTTCTGTAGTAATGGGAACAGGGATTGCCTCTGACATGAACTGATTGGCCTGGTCTTTGATCACTTCACCCTGATAGGGAAGCAGTCTTACCAGGCCACAGAGAAAGACAATGCAACCACTCCTGATGACAGCTGATAGACTAGGATCAGAAGGAAGAGAGGAAGACCTTCTCTATCAGTAGACTTGGGGAGGGGCATGTGTTGAGAAGAGGAGGGAAGGTGGGATTGGGAGGGGAGGAGGGAGGGGTTTATGGGGGGATACAAATTGAATAAAGTGTAATTAATAAAAAATAAAATAAAAAAGAAAGTAAAAAAAAAACTGACTTAATCCAGCTGAGTTACTTAGTGACTTCGACAAGGAACCTCCCTTCAGGAAGGCTAATTCATGTTAAGCCAAGTTATTGTGAAGGGAGGAATAATTATCCTTTTGGTGAATTTTGTCCTTCCCAGAATTCCTGCTGTCTGTCCAGTCCAGAAGCAGCCATGTGCTATGCCTGAAGGCTTTCCCAAGTCCTTACTCAGAAAAGTGTAACTTTTCTATTTTCTGCCCTTTGTTTCCTTTTCCTTCTTTCAAATACTTGCAAAGCCTGGGCATGCTTTCTTCATTATTCCAGATTTCTTCTGATTCCTAATTTACCTCCCCAACCTTCCACCATGTTCAAATTGTATAGTTTGTAAGTTTCCTTTTTTATTTCTATCGTCACCCCCACCCTAAAGTTACCACATGGAGATACTCACACACAGGCACACTACACACACATGCACGCACGCACGCACACACGGACACTTAAAAGAAATGTGTGAATTTTAATTTTGAAGGAAAGTAGGTAGGCAGAGAGGATAATACAGAAAAATTTCCCAAAGGAAAAATAACGCAATAGTTTCCCCAACTTGCTCTTTGTCATCCATACACAGGCCCTGGCTCATGAACTTCCACACAAATCCACACTCATAATAATATGGTAAATATTTAAAAATTAATTTAGTAAACCGCCATTGTTTTGTTTTGAAACATAGAAATACCTCGTTAAAGAATACATACATTTCGGTTTTATTATAAAGAATTTCTTTTTAAACGGACTTAATCTGTTGCTTTTAATTGTATGTGTATATGTATGTTTGTGATCATTATTGTTGGTGATTAATATTTAATATTGGTGTGTCTTTTGGTTAAACAGCAGTTATTCCTAAACCAGCTATGTACCCAAATCACCACACAGAGACTCGGATTTATTATATTAACCTAGAGCACAATGCTGGGCAATATTTACTCCATCCTAAACCTCCAAGCCTGCATAGTTTCCTCCCATTCAGTTTTACCACATTATGCTTGCTTTTAGTCATATCTTAGGTCTGGTTCATCTCTCCTTATGGTTCCAAGTCCTGTCCTGTCGGTCTCTCCCCCGACTGGTTTCCTTCTCTTCCCTTCCAGACCAGAATGTCCCACCCTATTCTCTCCATTGCTCAGCACTGACTGGTTGTTTTATTGAAAATACAGAGAACAAATGGTGGCATGTTTACACAAACTTGAGATAGGTGATGCTTAGAATAAACATCACAATGCAATGTCCTGAATGAAATCGGATAGTGGGGTGAAAAACCAGCATTTGAATGTACAGGGGTAAATTATATACATTCCACAAGAACATTAGATCAACAGATCATACATGTGAGTATAGTTGCCCACAGAAGCCAAGTTATCAGATGTTCTGGGACTGGACATACAGGTTGTCATGAGCCTCCCAAACTGGGTGCTTCTTATTGAACTCAGGTCATCTTTGTGACCAATATGTGCTTGTCTTTCTGAGCCATCTGTCCATGTTTATTTTCTGGTTATATCAGTTATTGCTCCTATACAGCCATGTGTCATCATACCATGTTGTGGGAAATACTAAAAGATAAGCTTTTGGCTATATATTATTTATTATTAGCCCTATGACTATCACGGCAATATTATCTAACCTGCTATTATAAATAATAAGACACAGACACCTGTTAGATTTATAGTTGCCTTATTTACCTTGGGCCAAGTAGATATTCCTGCCTAAATCATCTCACAGCCCTCATCCAATGCTACACTCCTTAACCATCCTATCTTCCATCCATAATCTTTTAAATACTTGCTTTTATTCTTCATGTGGGCCTTTTCATACCATTATTGGTGTGCTTCCTCCAGGCCCCACGAAGTTTCTTCTCCAGGCTAACCCATCATGGCGACCTCCTTTGTTTTTTCCCATCTAAGCCCAGGAACTTTAGCCATACTTATCCCATTATGCCCCGCCCAGGTATAGGCCATTTAACGAACCAATCAGGCATAATGTTTTTGGCAGGTATACATAAACAAGGATGTATCTGGTGGGCAGTAACCAGATCTTGAGTGCCAGGAATTAGAATTAGACCAACCTCCAACAGTACATATTATGAAAAGGACTCATTTAGTGGTGAGTTTCAGAACAGGAAAGAGTACTTCTGTTAAAATGTTAGCTGAAGACTACTGGTGAAATTAACAAGATTTGTCAACAATAAGAAGAAAATTGTGTTTGAGAAGCATATACATTTGACCTAGAAGCAATCTTACTATACCAATGCACAGCTGAGCCTTCAACCATAAATCGTTCAAAGGATCAGAATTCAGAAGCAGCAGAAACTCTAGTCAGTGGAAAGAAAGTAGGCCTTGTGAGAATCTCACCTGTAAATAATATTGAACCCTAAAAGATATGAAAATTAATCATGATCAGGTTACCCAGGGAAGCATCAGTTTTGACTAAGGGAAACAAAAGAAGAGTAACTGCAAAGGGTGCAGAGTGTCCAACAAAAAGAGAGATAAGAAAGCTGATTGATCCAGAGCTCTTGCTCCGTACAAACGCAGGAGAGAATGTCACCCTCATGTCTTAACCCCAGGACAACACAACCAGAACTGATTCAAGAAATGAAAACATTTGAAAATAAGGAAGAAAGGTGAAGCTCACCAAGAGAGTTCTCTAAAATTGGAAACAGATTACGACAAAGTGCCCAGTACAGGGCCTACTATAGGGCAACACTGGCCAGAAGAAAGCTTTGCTAAGAAGGGTCAAAAGAATATTGCTTTTTCAAAAGCAGAAACCGAAGTTATAACAGAAGCTAGCTCTGGCTTCTGCCAATACTGGATCCAAAACCATCATGAGCTGAAGCCAAAGGTCACATTAGATGAGATCAAGTGTGTTTGGTGATGTTCCCATTCCAAGGTCCATTTTACACACCCTCTTTCTACCTTAGCCCTTAATTCTAGTCTCTGGGTATTTAGAATTTAAAGGCAGATTGACTCATTAATTTCATACTGCATTTTTATTTTAAGGAATGTCTCTATTGAAGAGGCCACCCTTTAACTAGACAGGACTCCTAGTAGAGAGAGGGGAACAACAACTGACCACAAAAATTTCCACCCCAAATTTACCCTGTTTACAAGATGTGCAGGGACAAAAACAAAGTAAGGATATAGGGAATGTCCAACCAAATGCCCGGCCCAAACTGAGACCGATCCCATGGGAGACAGCCAATCCCTGACCTATTAAGGAGACTCTGTTATGCTTGCAGATGGGAGCCTAACATAGCTGCCCTCTGAGGGGCTTCATTTAGCAGTTGATGGAAAGGGATGCAGAGACCCACAGCCAAACATTGGGAGGAGCACAGGGAGTCTTGTGGAAGAGTTGGGGGAAGAATAGAAGCACTTAGAGATGACAGGAGCTCCACAAGAAGATCAATAGAGCCAACAAAACAGAGCCCAGGGGCCTGTGGAAACTGAAGCATCAACCAAGGACTGTGCACTGACTGGGCTTAGGCTCTCTATGCAGATGTAGTCAATGCGCAGCTTGGTCCTCATACAGGATTCCTGTAAGGGGAGTAGGGCCTGACTCTTTCATGGACTCTGCTGCCTGCACTTTGATTACTTTTCCCTAGTGGGCTACATCACCAGGCCACAGGGGAAGAGGATGTGTTCAGTCCTGATGTGACTTGATATGCTGGGGTGGGTTGGTATTGGAGGGGCACTCTCCTTCACTGAGGGGTATGGGAGCGGGAAACAGGGTGAATAGGTCAGGAATATAGAACCAGGAGGAAAGGAGGGAGGGGTTATCACTGGGATGAGAGTGAATAAATGAATAAAAATTAAAAATTAGGAAAAGAAATGTCTCTATAAGGATTCTAATCCCTCTCCAAGCTTACCTAAAGGGCATTATACCTTAGGTCCACATTTTTGAATTTTAATCATTTATTTAATCCTGTATGAGTGTTGTCTCAATATGTATGTATGTGTACCACATGCATGCATCATACATAGCTAGAAGATGGCATAGGATACCTTGGAACTAGAGCTACAGATGTCTGTGAAACATGTGGGTGCTGGAACTCTTACTCAGTCCTCCAGAAAAGCAACCATTGCCCTTAACTCCTGGTTCAGCATTTCAGCCTCAAGGGTTAAAATGAAACTTATGTTTCTTTGTTTATCTCCTTCTTTCCTTTTCTTTCAATCACTGTGTTTGTTTACTTATATATGTAACAGAATCGCACTATGCAGTTTGGACTGTTTTTAAATCCTCCATATAGGCCAGGCTAGATTTGAACACACAGAGATCTACTAACATCTGCCTTCTGAGTGCTGGGATCAAAGAAGTGTGCCGCCTTGCTTGGCTAACTTAAACTTCTTTTTAAAATAATTTTAAGAAACAATTTATGTAAAAATACAAAATAAAATGAATAAATGAATAAAACAGTAGTTAGGCACGATGGCACATACCATTAATCCTAGCTCTCCGGAGGCAGAGACAGGTGGGTATCTGAGTTCCAGGACAGCACGGTCTACAGAAAGAGTTCCAGGACATCCAGGGCTACAGAGAAAAACCTGGTCTCAAATAAATAAATAGACAGATAGATCAATAGATAGGTAGTTTTATGTGTTTTTATGTATGTGTGTGTATGTGTGTGTGTGTGTTTTGCCTTCCTGTAATTCTCTGCACTTCCTGGATATCTGGTTTCCATGAAGCCAGAACTACAGTCACTTATGTGCATGCTGAACTGAATCCATGTCCTCTGGAAAAGCAGTCAGTACTGTTAACTACTGAGTCATCAATTCAGCCCATAGAAGCTTCCAAAAAAAAAAAAAAAAAAAAAAGGAACAAACCAAAACAAAAATAAATACTTGAATCTCTCCCTCCATAGTATAAACTGCTAACAGCTCCTTAGCTAGGTGTGGGCCTCCATCGTCACTTCTTTCCATGCTGAGATTTTGTTTTTAACATGCTGTCACAGTCCCTGTGAGTCCATATTTACAGGTGCCCTGTTGCACATGAAAGGCGCAGCTTCCTTGTAAGCCATCTCGGGCTCTTACAAGCTTTCTTTTGCAATGACCTCAGCCTTGGAAGGACGAAATGTTGATATGCATGTCCTATTTATGGCTTAGTGTTTTCTTATCTCTGCTCCTTGCTCAGTTGTGGGTCTCTATGTCAATCAGTACCTACTGCAAAAGCTTCTCTGATAAGAGTTGAGATGTGCTTTAACCTTTGAGTGTAACTATACATCCTTAGGAGTCCGTTTGATACAATTCTTATTTATTAGAAAATAGCAATAGGGAGATCCAAGATGGCTGCCACGAGAGAACACTGTGTCTGAGGAGTAGGAGAGCAGAAACAACGCAGCGACCAGGAGACTGAACTCTGGGACCTAAAATGCCAGCATTGAGAGTGCCAGGTAAGCAGAACTCCTACGGTGAGAAAATCAAGTGGGAAAACCCTAGAGATACCCAGTTATTACCTGGAAAAATTTCCTGGTGACCAGCGGCGCACAGCTCTGATCGGAATGAGCAGCAGTGCTGGGCGCCCGAAGCCGCCATTATAGACTGGATCACACAGTCGCGCGAGGAACCGGGTGCCGTTTTCACTGAACTGCGCCCTATGAGCACACACTGCACCCGGGTTCTACTTCAACCCGCGGGTGTGCGGAGGGCACGAACCGATCATCAGAACCACTCCAGACTGAGTGGATTGGGGGACTGTTTCGACCAGTCCGCACACTGTGGGGGCGCTCGCCTAACGCTTCCACCAGCAAAAACTCAGTCAGTGTGTGAGCCCTCCAGTGGATCTGGGAGGAACCCAAGTTCTGTCTCAACCCAAGGCTGAGAGGATCCTGGGACCATTGTGACCAGACCGCACACTGAGGGTGAAAATGGCACGCATCCACCAGCAAAAACCCCAGTTCAGGTGTCTGTCCACGGGCCAGACAGAGAAGGCCTCTGGCACCATTTCAGACAGCCCTGCATACAGCAGATGCACACCAACCCAAACCCACTGTGTGTGCCCCAAATATCATCTCAGACCGTGGTGCGCAGCCCCTGGCACAGAAGGAGGTGCCAAATCTCCATTCCAGGGGAGAGCCCTTAGCAG
>CM053743.1:23568499-23588221 GCA_028658305.1 Pachyuromys duprasi | reverse complement strand
AACAATGACATACAGGTGAAAGTCCACATTCATCTGGGTTTACTCTGTTTCTCATGCTTGATTGACAAGTGCTTTCACTGCTTAGTTATATGCTTATATTTCTAGATTGATTTTGTGTAAAATCACTCTGCTGAATGTTCATTATTTCTAAGTGTTGGCTGACGGACTATTAGGGTCTCATAACAGATGATCATAGAATATGCAAATACCCGAAAACATTTTTATTTCTACTTCAATCCATTTTATTTCTTCCTCTTGTATTCTTGCTCTAGCTAAGATTTTTATTCTTTTTTTTTCTTCACAATTTATGCATTATATATCCCAATTGAAACCCCCTCCCTCAACTCCTCCCAGTCCCACGCTGCCTCCCTCTTCCCCTCATCTCCTTCTCCTAGTCCACTGAAAGAGGGAGTTCTCCATTATTGCCATCTGCCCATAGCTTGTTAAGTCTCATCAGGACTACCTGGATCCTCTTCCTCCATAGCCTAGCAAGGCCACTTCATCAGAGGCAAGTGAACAAAGAGCAGTCAGCTGAGTTCATGGTAGAGGTAGCCCCAGCTCCCCTCACTCAGAGATCCACATGGAGACTGAACTACCAATCTGCCACGTCTGAGTAGGGGGTCCAGTTCCTCTTCATGCATGCTCCTCCATTGGTGCATCAGTCTCTGTAGGACCCCCTGGGCTAGGATGTTAAGGACACTATATTACCTACACATGGACAAATGGGCCCATGTCTTATTCCTGATCTCAGTGGTAATACTTGTGTTTCAATCATTTAGTATGTGTTAGCTACACATTTTTTTATATATTGACTTTTTTCCCTTTAACTCACAATTTCTTGAGGGGTTTCATGTGAAAGAATTTTGGATTTTCTCAAGTATTTTCCCCATCAATTGAGATGATACAAAACTTTTTGTGACTCCCCAACAATGGACCTTACAACCATTCTAAAATTTCATTTCTATTGTTCCATTAGCTGGAATTAAAATTACTCATTATCATTTTCTCTATAGAAAGAGAAATAGTTATGTTACCTCCTGATATCCCATTTTCACTTTAGAAAATATTTTCCCATAACAAGATTCCAATTGTAAACTAATGAATACATGGAGATGAAATCAAAACTTCATCACTTGGATGACAAAATTGTAACTTTTTAAATTTTTATTATTGAAACCCTCCCATATATTCAGCCCAATCTCCTTCAAACATGGTCTCATTTTTTCAACAATTCTTATTGCATGCATTAATGTATTTGTGTACACATATTTATTACTAAATATAATCTGTTCAGTCCATATACTGTTACTCATATGTATGTTTGCGTGGCTGAGTGTTTGGCACTGAACAAACAATTAGTGTGCTCACTCCTGACAAACAATTAGTGTGCTCGCTCCTGAGAAGGACATCTCAGCTGTCTTGGTTGCCTATAGTTCTTTATGTAGGGTTGAGGATTGTCGGCTTTTCTCCATCCAGTTTGGCATGTTTGTTGTTGTCCTCCTTTTGCATCTCTTGTTGGGGCAGTCATGTTGTTGAGACTTTGGGAGGGGTGGACTTAGCTTCTGACATTCCTAGGAGACAGCCTCACAGAAATCTCCATGATCCTCTGGCTCTTACAATCTTTCTGCTCCTTTTTGTACAATGTTCCCTGAGCTTTCCATGCAGTATTGTTTTGTAAATGTTTCACCAGGTCTGTGCTACACAACTCCTAAATTTAATTTGTTGTGGTTTTCTATAGTGCCCTCTAAAAATTGCCAAGAGACTTTCTTTGATGAAGGGTAAAACGATATTTACCTGGGAACATAGGGATAACAAGAGGGAAACTATGCCTGGCACTAAAAACCTAGCAAACTACACAGCATTAGCAAAGTCCTGATTATTGGAGGAAAATCTACAAACATTAATTTTCTATGGCATTTATTTTTAATCACATATTGATTACTTTTAATTGTTTTTAGCAATCATCTCACTCTTATATTTATATTAAATATAAAAGCTATATTAGACCTGTAATTTACCTCTCTTTATCAAGTAGTTACTTTCTTTTTTCTTAATTTTAAAATGTTTGTTTTATATTAATGAAAGGTTATGTACTTTGTGTCCCAGCTGTAGCCCCCTCCCGCATTCCCTCTCTATCCCCCCTTCCCTACCTCATTCCTCCCTGCTCATTTCCAAGTCTACTGATAGGTTGAGGGCCTCCTCCCCTCCCATCAAACTCTAGCTTATCAGGTCTCCTCAGGACTGGCTGCAATGTCCTCCTCTGTGGCCTAGCAAGGCTGCTCCTCCCTCAGGGGGCACGGGGGTCTAAGAGCCAGCCATTGAGTTCATGTCCAAAATAGTCCCTGTTCCCTTTACTAGGGTGCCCACATGGATATTGAGCTATCATTTGCTACATTCAAGCAGGGGTTCTAGGTTATATCCATACATGGTCCTTGGTTGGAGAGACAGTCTCATAAAAGACCCCTGTGCCCTGATATATTTGGTCCTTGTGGAGCTCCTGTCCTCTCCAGGTTATACCAACTCCCCCTTCTTTCATATGATTCCCTGCACTCTGCCAAAGGGTTGGTTATGTGTCTTAATATTTGTTTTTATACCCCGCTAGGTAGAGTCTTTCCGAGGCCCTCTGTGGTAGGTTCTTGTCCTGCTACTTGTTCGCTCCTTGCAATGTCCATCCCAGTTGACTTTCTAAGTGAGGATTAATCCTCCAGGTCCTCTTTCTTGTTTATCCTCTTTAAGTGTGCAGATTTCAGTATGTTTTTCCTATCTTATAGGTCTATATAAGTGAGCATATACCATGTGGGTCTTTCTGCTTTTGGGATACCTCACTCAGGATGATCATTTCCAGGTCCCACCATTTGCTTGCAGATTTCATGCTTTCCTCCTTTTTAATTGCCGAGTCGTATTCCGTTGTGTAAAAGTACCACAATTTCTGTATCCATTCCTCAACTGAGGAACATCTGGGTGTTTCCAGGTTCTGGCTATTATGAATACAGCAGCTGCAGACATAGTTGAGCAAATGTCCTTGTTGTGTACTTGAGCATATTTTAGATATATGCATAGGAGTGGTACAGCTGGATCTTGAGGAATTACTATTCTTAATTATCTAAGAAAGCGCCAAAGTGATTTCCAGAGTAGTTGTACAAGTTTACATTCCCACCAGCAATGGAGGAGGGTTACCCTTTCTCCACATCCTCTCCAGCATATGTTGTCACTTGAGTTTTTGATCTTAGCCATTCTGGTGGGTGTAAGGTGAAATGTCAGGGTCGTTTTGATTTGCATCTCCCTGATGGCTAAGGACGTTGAGCATTTCTTTAAGTGGTTTTCTGCCATTCTACAGAGAGTTATCTGTTTAGCTCCATACCCCATTTTTTTAATTGGATTACTTGATTTGTTGCTTTTTAACTTCTTGAGTTATTTTTAATTTTTAAAATTGATTTGGTATCCTGTCAAATTAACTTACTTTTGTTTTAATACGTTTATTTTTTTTCTCAGACAGAAAGACAATGTCATGGTGTTATGGAGAATCCACCATGATCAGCCAGTAGATCCCCATGATCATCCCAGTAAATGGGCTGACCATCTGAATAGTTTGTCATGAGCAATAGAGAAACTACAGTGGCATCCCTTATCTGCAGCTGGTTTCAATGCTAGGCCCTGGTTGTGCTTGGGTTCCTGATAGCATGTGTAATGCCTATAACACTCATTGTCACAAAATATTACCTAGTTTGTTGAAACTGAAAAGAAAAATTAAAAAGCTTATATCACAATCATGTTCATGTTGTCATGTTGTTAATACCTGATTTGCTTTTCCTGAGACAAAACACTTTAATAAAGAACTTGTCAAGTCTAATTAATTTATAAGATATTCACTACCTGTCCTAAGAGAGCACATTATTTGTTACTCAAGAAAAGTTATTTTAAAAATAAATATAGAACTACATATATTTATTTTTGGTCTGTTTGTTTTGATTAGTTCTTTGAAAATTTTAAAGCATTTTGATCATAGTGAGCCTTCCTCCCCCAAACATTGCAAGATCAATCCCTGTCCTTTCCTTCCAACTTTCTGTGTTCCTGTCCTTATCAAGGTCATGTGCTACACAAATATTCTTAGATACGTGGCCATCTACTAAAACCTGGATGAATTCTCAGGGCTTTAGAGCAAATTGACCCTTCCTCTTCTTGTTCCTAACAGATACCAATAGTTCTTTGGTTACAGGTGGACTTTCATGCCCAACACTGTCACTGTGCTAGGATTTGGTCTGGTTTTGTATGTTGCATGTTATATGGTCAAGTCTTGTATGTTGTATCACAACTTCTCTGAGTTCATATGTGCAACTTTCCGGCTGTGTCCATAAGAAATTCTTTATTTGTAGTTACCTACTGCTCTTATGTTCTTTCCTCCTCCACAATGATCCTTGAGCTTTTACTGGGAAGAATCAGTACATGTATTCCGTTCAGGGCTGTACATTCTGTGGTCTCTTGTTCTCTGTACCTTGGCCAGTTGTAGCTCTCATTATTGATTATCTATTGCAAATAGAAGCTTGTCTGAGAAGATGCCTTAGTCTAGGAGTATACTGGTAAGTAAT
Organism: Pachyuromys duprasi; assembly: GCA_028658305.1. Lineage (NCBI taxonomy): Eukaryota > Metazoa > Chordata > Mammalia > Rodentia > Muridae > Pachyuromys > Pachyuromys duprasi. The sequence continues at coordinate 23,583,635 of CM053743.1, read as the reverse complement.
TAGAAAATGGTTTACTACTATGTCCATTTAGCAGAATAATATTCTCTCCTAGGATCTATGATCTGTCTAGCCATAGGTCTGTGGTCTAATAATTGTTCCAGATACAGGTTTATATTGTGTAACAAGCCTCAAATCCAATCATAAAATCATTGGGTACTCCCCTGGCATTGGTGCTACTATTGCATCATTGGGTATGTCTGTCAGGCCGGTTGTTATTGTAGCTCATGGAGTTCACAGGTCAATGCCAACCTGATTTCTCTGTTTCTCTGTGTTCTGTGATTGAAGTATGTGGTGTTTTCAGCAATAGGAGGACAGTACACATGTGTTCTCTTTTTGCCACATCCACACCAACCTTTATCAGCATTTTTTTATCTTAGCCATTCTTTTAGGGTAAGATGAAATTTCAGTGTATTTTTAATTTGCAGTGTACTCATGTCTAGGGATGTTGAAAATGTTTAGATAGTTTTCAGCAGTTGGTATTCTTTATTTTGAGAATTCTATTTAATCCCAGCATAATTTTAATTGAAGATAAAATTTTTGTACACCATGTTATGATCATGATTTATCTTCCTTCATCTCCCTGTAGATCATCCACAAATGTACACCCAGCTATCTCCATGCCATCTTTCTTTCTTTTTAGAAAACACACAATTTTTTTCAGAAAAGATAGAGCAAGAAAAATAAAATCATAGACACATACACACATGTGCACACACACACAGTCAAAAAAATCCATGAAATACAAAATCAGAAACCATAATAGACAAGCAGAAGACCAAAGCAATATGAGGGGGAAATCTCCAAAAATACTACTGAGTTTATTTTGTGTGGACTATCTACTCCTGGGCATGGGGCCTCCTCTAAAGTGTGGTCTGGATACACAGAAAGACCCTGTTCCATACCCCAATTTTTAACTTTGTTGAAATGTGTGGTTGTAACTCACAAGATTTCTACCATGCTAATTACTGAGATAGGCCATATTTCATAAAACCTTTGAAATATTTGTTCATCACATGAATTGATTCTATAAGCAGTCAGCCTATTTAAATATCATTTTAGTATACAATTTCAGTTTTAACTAGCTCTAATAATTAGAATCATTTTATTGAACTTTTTTGAAGACTGGTAATGTTTGGTTTTATCTAGAACTCTGGGCTATCTAGTCTCTGGCTCTTGGTCACCCAAACAGTGTTAGGGATGGGTTCCTTCTCATTTAGGGGGCCTCAGACATTCAATGGCTACTCCCACAAGTTTTGTGCCACCATTTCACTAGCATAATTTACAGGCAGGACAGATGGTAAGTCTGTGGCTGAGGTGGTGTTTACTTTTGTCTTTTGGGTGACCTGAAAAGTACATTCCCCAACTGAAGACACTATAATGTAGGGGTGAAGGCTCCATGTTCAAGACTTCACCTTGACTTGTCCATGTTCAATGAGTTCTGTTGGTATTAACTTCAGCAATGGGACCTCATTGTCAGTTTGTGGACAACATCCTTTGCTCTTAGCAACAGCCTGGGTTGTTTGGGGGCTTCCCTAGGATACCTTTGGCAACAACTCAATGGAATGCAACACCCCATTCCCACTAAAGGAAGCCTCATTTGGTGACAAGAAACTGCCATTTGGGACTCAGCCACTCCCATTACTAGGAGACCTCATTAGGATCACCTTCATGTATTTTAGGAAGTTTCCACTGTGATAGGTTTCCATATCATCTCTTAAATGGCCCTCAAAATCAGCTGTCTTCCCCTGAATTCCTCCCCACTTACTCTTTCTGTCTCTCTCCTCAATCTCACCTCCCCATCCTCCCATTCCCACCCACTCCTGGCCCCAGTCCACCCGTAATATCTATTCTATTTCCTTTCCCAGGGAGATCTATGAATTTCCCCCCTAGACTTGTACTCCTGACTTCCCTAGGTCTGTAGATGTTACCTTGGCTATAATTTAATTAGTGGTTAATATCCTTTTATAAGCAAATAGATAAATTTATTTTTCTGGATCTCGGTTATCTCACTCAGGATGATTATTTTTCTATTTCTACCCATTTGCCTGCAATGTCTAAATTGCCATTATTTTTAAATGATGAGTAATACTCCATTGTGTAAATACCATATTATCTTTATCTAATCTTCTGTTGAGAGAAATCGAGATTGTTTCCAGTTTTTGGTTATTATAAATAAATCTACTGAGAATGAATGTAGTGGAGTAAGTGTCCTATGGTAAGATGGAGCATCCTTTGGGTATATGCTCAGGAGTGGTGTTTCTAAGTGTTAAGCTAGATGAATTACCAATTTTCTGTATTGATTCCTGTGGTAGCAGTTACACATTCACACTCCCACCATCAATAAAAGAGTGTCTTCTTGCTTTACAGTCTAGCTAGCATGAGCTGTCTCTTGTGGTTTTGATCTTAGACATTCTGACACATATAAAAGGGAATCACAAAGTAGTTTCGATTTTTATTTCCTTGGTGGTTACAGAAGTTGAACATAGCTTAAGTTTATCAGCCATTTCAGTTTCTTCTACTGATAATTCTCTGTTTAGATTTGTATCACATGTTATTTGGATTATTTGGGGGTTTTATATCTGTTTCTTCATATGTTTTGTATATTAGTCTTCGGTCAGATTTGGCTTGATAAAAATCTTTTCCCATTCTGTAGCCTGCCATTTTGACTTAATGATGGTGTCCTTGGCCTTACAGAAACTTGTCAGTTTCATGACAAATACCCTCCCCTAAGAGCACAGAGAACCCTGTGGAAGAGAAGGGGGAGTTTGTCAATGGGAATGAAGAACACCAGCAGAACAAGGTCCTCTGAATCAACTAAGCAGGGCACATATGAGCTCACTAAGACTGAGCAGCAAGTGAGGGAACTCCATGGGTGAGCATCAGGTCCCCTGTATATATATTAGAGCTGCCAGATAATATTTATATGGAACTCCTGACTCCAAGAATAAGTATGTCTATTATTCTTGTGCTGCTTTTTGTACTCCTTTCCTCTTGTTTCACTATCATATCCAACCTCAATATGATAGATTTTTCTTGATATTATTTTGTCATGTTTCGTTGTCATCTCTTAGAAACCTGTTCTCTTCTACGATAAACAAAAGGGAGTGGATCCAGAGGGTCCTCCTCCCTGGAGGGGCTTTAGGGAGAAATTGAGTAGAGTATAAGAAGAGGAAACTATACTGAGAATATATTGTAAGAGAAAATAATCTATTTTCAATAAAATAAATAAAGAAAAATATTCTGGACAATATGTAGTCTAAGTGGTCATCATTTGGAATGGGTTATTTTGTAACTTCCTTATTTTTGTTTTATTAACTTAGTACATTTTTATTTTTTAAATTTTATTTATTTTACTTTTTATTTATTTCATTGTTCTAATTGCAGCTGTCTCGCACATCTTCTTCTGGTCCCACTCTCCCCTTTCTTTCCCCTTTCCTCCTCCCCTTCTCCACAGAAAAGGGGTGCCTCCACTTAGAAACTCACCCCACATATACCAAGGACATTTGCTCAACCATGTTCATAGCAGCTTTACTTGTAATACCCAGATTCTGGAAACAATCCACATGTCCCTCAATGGAGGAATGGACACAGAAATTTTTGTGATTTTACACAATTACTCAGCAATTAAAAACAAGGAACTCTTGAAATTTGCAGGCAAATGCTAGGATCTAGAAAAGATCACCATGAGTGAGATATCCCAGAAGCAGGATACCATATACACACATGGTATATACTCACTTATACATGGATACTAGACCTATAAGATAAGATAAACATACTAAAATCTGTACACCTGAAGAAGATGAACAAGAAAGAGGACTCAGGATAAGATGATCAATCCTTACTTAGAAAGACAAATTGGATGGACATTGGAAGTAGGAGAAAGCGAGAAACAGGAGCCTACCATATAGGGCCTCTGAAAGACTCTGTCTAGCAGTGTATCAAAGCAGATGCTGAGAATCATAACCAAACTTTGGGAGGAGTGCAGGGAATCATAGGAAAGAAGAGAGAGTTAGTAAGACCTTGGGAGAACAGGAGCTTCACAAGAACCAAATATATCTGGGCACAGGGGCTTGTCTGAGACTGATTCTCCAATAAGGGACCATGCATGGTTATAATGTAGAACCCCTGCTTGGATGTAGCACATGGCAGCTCAGTATCCAAGTGGGATTCCTAGTAAGGGGAACAGGGACTGTCTCTGGCCTGATCTATGGCTAGCTCTTTGACCTCCCCAGCCCCCGGTGGAAGGAGCAGCCTAGCTAGGCCACAGAGGAGGATATTGCAACCAGTCCTCGCGAGACCTGATAAGCTAGGGTCAGATCGAAGGAGAAGGGGACCTCCCCTATAAGTGGACTTAAAGAGGGGCAAGGAGGAGATGGTGGAGTGAGGGAGGGATTGGGAGGGAATGAGGGAGAGGGCTACAGCTGGGATACAAACTGTAACTAATATAAAAAAATGAAAAACGTAATTAAAAAATTCCTTCAACCTAAGTTATAAAGAAAGAAAAGAAAAGAAAAGAAAAGAAAAGAAAAGAAAAGAAAAGAAAAGAAAAGAAAAGAAAAGAAGAAAGAAACTCACCCCAGCAAATCAAGTCACATCCGCACTAGGTGCATTCTTTTCGACTGAGGCCGGACAAGGCAATCCAACTAGGGAAAGGTAATCCAAGAGCAGACAATGGAGCCCATGTCAGAGACAGCCCTACTCCCCTTACTAGAACCCACATGAAGACCAAGCAACCCATCAGTTGTATTTCAGTCAGGGCATAGATCCAGTCCATGGATGCTCTTTGGTTGGTGCTTCAGTCTTTGGGTCTTGGTTAGTAGCCTATGTTGGTTTTGTTGGGGACTTCTTGTCTTTTCTATCCTTCCCTAGTCTTCCACAAGACACCCCATGCTCCACCTTATGTTTGGCTGTGGGTCTCAGCATCTATTTCAAACTGCTGCTGGATGAAGCCACTCAGAGGACAGCTATGCTAGGCTCCTCTCTGCCAGCATAGCTGAGTATCATTAATAGCTCTCTTATGTGGTGGGTCTCAGGTTGGGCCACTCACTATGTGGCCAGCACTCAATCTCTGCTCTTTCTTTATCCCTGCACTTCTTGTAGACAAGGTAAATTTGGGGTCAAAGGCTTTGTGGGTGGGTTGGTGTTCTCCTCCCTTCACTACAAGTTCTGCCTGGTTAGAACTCCTAGGTGGCCACTACAGTCTCTGTACCTCCCTCTGTTAAGAGTCTCCTCTAGAGTCGCCCCCAATTTGTCCCAGTAGCCTACCCTGTTACAGGTCTCCAGCTTGTCTCAGAGATGTATGTGCCTTGGTTTCCCTTCTTTCTCCCAGCCCTCCCAGCCCCTGTTCATGCCCTTCTCACATCTAATCACCACCCTTGTTCCCCTCCCCACACCCAATTTCTTCTCTTAATCCACTTCTGGTATTTTTTCTATTTCCACTTCTGAGTGGTATGCAAGAATATTCCCTTGTCCCTTCCTTGTTACTTAGCTTCTTTGGGTCTGTGGATTGTAGGAAAACGTATTCTCATGTAAATATTTTGCCATAAATAAATCGATAATAATAAGGGGATATTGCAAGACTTTTTAAATGTGTAACCATTATTTTAAACTTTTTAAACCAATACTTAAAAGTGTTAGAAAGTCCACATTTTATGTACTAAAGAATTGGTAATGTGTTTGCTCAGCCTGCTGTCTTCAAGAACTCAGGACCAACAGTCCATGATGGTAGTACCTACAATGGGCTGGCCTCTCCTCCATTAATCACTAATTTAGAAAGTCTTGATAGCTGGATCTTACATATGCATTTTTTCAATTGAAATCCTCTCCTTTCAGATAATGATAGTCCGAATGTTGAGTTGACACAAGACTGGCCAGCACATACTCTTCCATACTGCATTCTAAATCTGATACCCGTAGGTAAGTGTGTGACTTAGTCAATGTTCCATTACTGTAAAGAGACACTGTGACCATGTATACTCTTATAAAAGAAAGCATTTAATTGGGGTTTGCTTACAATTCAGAAGGTTAGTCCATTGCCATTAATGGTGGGAAGAATGGTGTCATACAGGCAAACATGGTGCCAAGAGTATCAGAGAGTTCTATATCCAGAGGCACAGGCAATAGGAAGAGATAGATACTGGGCCTGCCTTGAGCATCTGAAAGCCCAAAGCCCCAACTCCAGTGACACACTTTCTCAAACAAAGCTACAGCTACTCCAAAAGTGCCACACCCCTTAATAATGTCATTTCCCAATGACTAAGCATTCAAATGTATTCAAATGCCCCTATGGAGGGCATTCCTATTCACACCACCACAGTATGACTACTGTGCTTCAACAGCATCATTACAACAGTTAGCCATAACAGAAAAGCATAAGTAGGCATGATGCAGATCTCAAAAGGTCAGAAAGTCCATACTTCACATCGCACTTCCTGTACCTCCAGTTAAAGGAATATGATGAAAAAGAGAGCAGCATGATTGTGACAGTCAGAATGCCAGGAAGATAAAGTGCACAGTGAAATAGGCTTTCATACTGTTTCCTGCATATGCGAGCCTGAGACAATGGCAACATCAATGGACATGTTAATGCAGAAGGGAAGCAATTTTGCTTGCTCACCTCCAGCTCTAAGAAACTGCAAACATTTCTACATTATCTTCCTTTTTCCTTACTTTCCCTACCAAATCAGAGACTAGCGAGGAAGAGCACCATGCTTTTGTTGTTGTTGTTGTTGTTGACTTTGTAATACCTTCCATATAAAAGAAAGGTTTTTACAAGCCATCAGCTGAGTCTCAGTTACATTTACCTCATCTACAGCAACAGCCATACAAACCACCCTTCATAGAATAATATTCGGTTTCATCTGTATCTGTCCATGTTTGAGCTAAATTTACATAAAAAGATTTTTCCTGAAAATATGAGAACAAATTTCAGTTAAGATCAGAAAATGCATTGACACAAACAAACAAACAAACAAACTGAGTAGTGCTTCCACTCAGGTGTGGCAGGTGAGCCAAGGAATTGATTGAGCTATTTACAAGAGCAAAGCGGAAGGGTTACTTACAAAAGCACAGAAAACACAGGCAACTACATCTCTGAAAGATCCACCCTGTCATGATAAAATCTTAAGACAGAGAAAATTCTTAGGAAAGAGTTTCCTCTGTCATTTTGCCTTTGTGAGTTTTTTAGTCAACTTGACACATATTTGTCAAGAGAAGAGGAAATCTTAGTACAGAAAATGTTCCAATCAAATGGCACTGTTCTGGTTTGATGAGGGTTGTAGAAAAGTTCATCTCACCAAGATTGTTGGCATCCCTGAGAATGTGGTCCTGGATGTAAGAGAGAACACACTGAGAGTGCCATCAGGATGAGCCAGTTACTATTGTTCCTCTATGGCCTCTACTTCAGTTCCTACCTCCAGGTTCCTGCCATGAATTCCTGCCCTAACTTCCATTCAGGATGTACTTCAACTCCAAGCTAAAATAACATCCATGTTGTTCAAGTTGTTTTTATAATGATTATCATGGCAAGAGAAACCTAAAGAGGACTCACCTGTAGATGTGTCCACCAAAGAATCTCCAGGACCCAAGTAATTGTGTGTTAAATAGTAGAAGAGAAGTATTGTAAGATATTTTAGTTTCCTGGGTATTATAAGATTTCCTCATTATTCCAGGGGAAAATGCAGCAATTTAAAGGACTTAAAAACATAACATAATGAATGATACACAATCAACATTTTTAAAGGCACCAATGTCTAAGAAATGCTGATTCACCTACAACATTGTTTGATCTCTCCTGTTATGTAAGAACACTTCAGAAATAAGAGCTTCTAATCTGTGACTCTTAACACCATAAAATGTTTAAGACAGGATACTTGCACTTGAGAGGTGATTCAGTCTTAGCTCAATAGTGCCAGGTACAAAAACCAAAAACAAAACAAAACAAAAAAAAAACGAAAAAGACAAATATACTTTGTTAACTTTGAGTTCATGTTCCATTCCTTTATTTACACATGACATTACACCATCAAGCTCACCAGTTCATTGATGTGTTCTGAGGTTATATGTTAACTTACGATTGATTGAACTTGGCATAAAAGCATTAAAATCTGCAAAGAATATCAGATATCAAAAGCCTTCCATTTCAGCAAGATGTCCATGAAACAGGCTTCAGTTTTTCTGTTGTTACAGCTTCTAAAGTAGTGGAACTTGTGGAAAAGTGCTGGTGTGGCCCTCAGAATACAGTCATTGCATCAATATAAAGATAATTCTCCATGAGCTTGTCCAGAGAGGTCATGAAGTGACCGTTCTGACATCTTCAGCTGCCATCCTTATTGAGCCTAGCAATGAAACTTCTATTAATTTTGAAATTTACTCTGTACCTCTGAGTAAAGAAGATCTTGAAGATTTGTTTGGAAAATGGATAGGTGAATGGATGAAAAATTTTCAAAATTACTCATTATGGACACAGTTTTCTATAATGCAAAAATTCTATAGTGAATATTCTGATATTATTGAAAATTTCTGCAAAGCTGTAGTTTGGAACAAGAGTCTTATGAAAAAACTCCGAGAATCTAAGTTTGATGTCATTCTTGCAGATGCCATAGGTCCCTGTGGTGAGCTGCTAGCCGAACTGCTTAAGACACCTTTAGTGTACACTCTTCGCTTCTGCCCTGGATACAAATATGAAAAGTACAGTGGGGGACTTCCACTCCCTCCTTCCTATGTGCCTGTGGTTTTATCAGAATTGAGTGACCAAATGACATTTGTGGAAAGGGTGAAGAATATGTTGCATACGCTGTATTTTGACTTTTGGTTTCAAGCTTTTAATGAGAAGTCATGGAGTCGGTTTTACAGTGATGCTCTAGGTAAACTGTTCCTTTCACTGTTACTGTGAAATCCTTACTTGCTGCTTCTCTGAATGTGAGTGTGTATGGACTGTCAATTATGAGCAATAAGGTAAAATTAGAAGAAAATCAAATACCCTCAAAACAAGGCAGAACACTCCGGAAATCCTGCAAATTGAGGCAAAGGCGACTTCTCTTGGTGATTATTTCATCTTCTCTATGTTTACCTTAGTAATGAAACTCTGGGCTTCCCTGAACACTTTAATGACTATACATAAGCACACTAAGAACTTATTACTCATTACCACAACTGTCTAGGTAGCACTGAAGAAAATATGTTCCCTTATAAAAATTACTTCACCTACAAATTAAAACATTTATTGAAAATATCATGAAAGATCTTTCACAATTAAGTAGTATCTCTGGAAGCAGAAACAGTCAAGGGAACTTAGTTTTCTTACAGTTTGAGACTTCTTAAACTCATAAAACATATCTTAGAGCCTAAAATCTTGCTGTAAAATGCACACGTTTTCATTGGTTCGTTTTTTAAGTGCCTTTACATTAAATAAAGTATTGCCTCAGTTAATAGTAAGAAGACCTTGAATGTTAAGTATTTGTGGAAATATCCAGCTGTACCTTTGACATACACAACTATGTTAGTGTTACTAATATCCTGTGATGAACACAATACAGGAGTGTCAAAAAGGAATTGATTCCTGCCTTATAGATTATCACAGCAAATTTGAAAATTCAGAGATCAAGCAAGTAGCTTCTAAAATGTACAGACAAGACTCAATAGTCGATGAAAGTTATTTTTCTGAATATTTTCAAGGTTCTTTGCAAGAGCCAAAATGTTTCACATTTCTTGGTGTAACTTTAGAAGGCAATGTAATCTTTCACAAATTAAAATTTGAGTTAATACATTTATATCAAAAATCACAATTGAAATGTTTTAAATTGCTTCTTTACATTGTGTCAGCTCATCTCCAGAAATTACATCCTGTATTCTAGACAAAATCCTTTCATTATTCTATTTTTTACACGTTTTGTGATGCAGGGAGACCCACAACATTAGGTGAGATGATGGAGAAAGCAGACATTTGGCTCATTCAAACTTACTGGGATTTCGAATTTCCTCACCCACTCTTACCTAATTTTGACTTTGTTGGAGGATTCCACTGCAAACCAGCCAAACCACTGTCTAAGGTAACCCTTTATTGCTTCCTTTGATAAATTTCTTTGCCTTTCTTCGTGGAAACAGTTCTTTGTCATTATTTCTGTAAGTGTGTTTACATGAGAGATAAAAAGTGAATTAGAAGTCCCCTCCAATTGACATATACATTATTTCCTTACTTTAACATATCGCTGTGTCTCATTGCTGTCAAGAAACATGTAAAATCTTTTTAGAATGTTGTCAGTGATTTAAGGGTTTGGATGTAACTAATAAAAAAAGAACTTATATTCTATTCAAGAACAAATAGGAATTGCCAGAAACATATGTAGATAATCTGAAGAAACAAAGAAGAATCAATGTCTGCACTAAAGAGACAATATATTCTATTAAAAATAGTACATTAATTAAGAAATATTGTTTATAATCTAATGTATATTTTACATTGTGTTATCAGAGAAAAGCGGGTATGTTGAAGAGATATGTAACAGAAATCCTAGGATATGTCCTAGAATCCTTCTATAGTTACAATGGCCTGGATAGTGTGCAGGGTTAGATAAAAGAATGAAGAGAGGAAGAAAAGCAGACATTTCAAAACCCATTGCTAAAATCCCAAGGTTCATCTATGTAGGAAGATGGTGATAGAAAGATACATCTACAAGTGTTTCACACACTATGCCCTCTTCTCCCTTTCCACTTTTTATATAACTATAGGTTATTTGTGCCTCTATAGATACAGAACCCTTTGCATTATTTCCCTATGTTTGTTGAAGTTATTTTTTACTTTTGTTGGTAGAGGGTTTTTTTGATTCATCTACACTCTGGACAAGTGTTCAGATTTTTCTCCCACTCTTAAGAGGATCTCTTCATTTTGATAATATTTTTATTTGTTCTTCAGAAGCAGTTACTAATAAGTAGTCCCATTTGTCAATTCCCAATTCATTTTCTGAGCTGTTGGGGTTCTAATTAATAAATGGCTGTCTTTCTCAATGTCACTGAGTTTTCTTTTTTTTTAAATTGTAGATATCTATTTTTTCTTATTTTTAATTTTTTTATTAATTACATTTTATTCATTTTGTATCCCCCCATAAACCCTTCCATCCTCCCCTCCCAATCCCAACTTTCCTCCCCTTCTCCATGTATGCACCTCCCCAAGTCCGCTGATAGGGGAGGTCTTCCTCTCCTTCCTTCTGAACCTAGTCTATCAGCTCTCATCAGAAGTAGATGCATTGTCTTCTTCTGTGGCCTGATAAGGCTGCTCTCCCATCAGGGTGAGGTGATCAAAAAGCAGGACAATCAGTTCATGTCAGAGGCAGTCCCTGTTCCCATTATTATGGAAGCCACTTGGACACTGAACTACCAAGGGCTACATCTGTGCAGAGGTTCCAGGTTATCTCTATGCATGCTACTTGGTTGGAATATGAGTCTCAAGAAAGACCCCTGTGCTCATATTTTTGGTTCTGTTGCTCTCCTTGTGGAACTCCTGTCATCTCCCGATCTTACTATTTCCCACATCTTTCATAAGATTCCATGCACTCTGCCCAACAGTTGGCCATATGTGTCAGCATCTCCTTTGATAGTCTGCAGGCTAGAGCCTTTAGAGGCCCTCTGTGGCAGACTCCAAACTTGTTTCCTGTTTTCTTCTCCTTCTGATGTCCATCCTCTTTGTCTTTCAGGATGGGGATTGAACATTTTAGCCAGAGTCCTCCTTGATTAGTTTCTTTAGGTGTACAGATTTTAGTGGGTTTATCCTATATTATATGTCTATATGAGTATCTTAAGGGGGATTTTGAGCTTTCATGTCGCATTTTTATGCTTTTTAGCCATTTTGAGCAAAATAATTTAGAGGGAAAGAAGGGTTCTATTTTGACCTCTGTGTGCAGATAAATATAATTCTCTGTACCATTCCTTAAAAGGGCTGTCTTCAAATTACATGCAGAGTTGGTGCATCTCTTATATGATTATAGCAGATTTGTAAGCTTATTTCTTATACTTGTTCTATGGGTTTGTTTGCTTTTTTATTAGTTCTCCATGAATTTTATACACTGTGTTTTGATCATATTCAGCCCTCCACAACTTCTCCCATATTCACCTACCATTCTTACCCATCTAACTTTGTGTTTACTTTTCATGTTTCATTCTTCTAGGCAAATGTGTACTGCCCATATATTCTTTCATGCATGGCCTTCCACTGGAGGGGGGTCAGTTTACCAAGGGCAGTATTATTAAAGAAAACTTTCCCAGAAGTTATCAGTTGCCAGTAGCTCCTCAACTAAAAGTTGAAATTCATGTCTATTACTCCTCTCCATGCTGTGATCTTGTCTGTCTTGAGCTCACTTGGGACTTGTGCATGTTGTTGCAAACAGTTGGTTGATTTTACCCTGCCCTGGTGCATCTGGAGGACACTGTTGCCCTGTACTCATCCAGCACCTTAGGCTCTTACAGTCTTTCTAACCCTTCTTCTACAATAATTCCTGAGTCCTGAGATGGCGGTATTTGATATAGGTATCTCATTTAGTGTTGAGCATTCCATGCCCACTAATTGTATGTACCTTGCCAGGGTGGGCCTCTGTGGTGTTCACCATCAACTACAAATAAAAACTTCTGTGATGATGTTTGAAAACTGCATGAATCTGTAGGTATAATGATAAGTCATTAGAAGTGAGTTTGATACTATGTAAGTTTAGTAGAATAATTGTTGGTATAATGTTCTTTTGGAATGTATACAATTTATCCTTGCTCATTCAAATGTTCATTTCTCTACCCCACTATCCAGTTTCAATCTGGACATTGCATTGTGATGTTTATTCTAAGCATCACCTGTCTCAAGTTTGTGTAAACATGCTGCCATTTGTTCTCTATATTGTCAATTAAACAACCAGCCCCAATGCTATGCAATGGAGAGGATAGGGTAGGACATCCTGGTCTGTAGGGGAAGAGAAGGAAGCTAGTAGGAGGAGGATCTTAGCCATTCTGATGGGTGTAAGGTGAAATCTCAGGGTTGTTTTGATTTGCATCCCCCTGATGACTAAGGACTTGATCAATCATAAGTGTTTCTCTGCCATGCTATAGTCCTCTATTGAGAATACTCTGTTTATTCTGTACCCCATATTTTAATGGAATATTTGATTTGTTGCTGTTTAACTTCTTGAATTCTTTATATAATCTGGATATTAGCCCTCTGTCAGATATAGGGTTGGTGAAGATCCTTTCCTGGTCTGTAGGGTGTCATTTTGTTCTGATGATTTCTTTTTTTCTACTATTACTTTGATCAACTGAAATTTTCATTTTAAAATCCTGTATCCTTTTTTATTCCCATGAAGTTCATTATTTTGAAAACTATTGTGAATGGAATTTATTTCCTGATCTCATTTTCATCATTTCCATTGTGACACATAAGAGTGTTAGTGATTTCTTGCTTATTTCATATCTTTTAAGGATTTCCATTGGTTTATTGGTCCTAAGAATCTATTGCAGAAATGCTCAGACAGAGCTTTACAAGAACAGAATTATATCATTGTCAATTACAGAAAACTTCCGACTTTATTATGTGTATCACATTCATTTCTTTTTCTAGCTACATTCCTCTGGGGAGGGAAAATACTATGTAGAATAAGGGGTCTGTTACTGTGCAACAATCTTGTCTGTGATATTACAGAAATATATTTTCACCTTGCTCAATTATTATGATTTGTCACATGCACCTTTTACTATTTTGAAATACCTCCACAGGTACTTAAGTTTCTCAAAACTTTTATCTGAAAGGTTTGCTGATTTTTTTAAATCCTGTATAATTATTGAGATAACCATGTGATTTTTTTATCTTTGATTCTATTGACACATTGTGGTGCTTATTGGTTATCATGTTTTTAACCATCATTAAGAAACCAACTTAATATAATGGTGTATGATATTGTTAATGTGCCACTAAATTTTATTTACAGGTATTTTATTCAGGTTTTCTTCCATCGTGTTCATTAGGAGGTTTGGACAATTTAATGTTGTTTTCTTATCAAATTGTAACAATAAAAAAATACTATCTTGGTAGGAAGGCTTTCCAAATATTTCTTCTCTTTCCACTTTACAGATCCACTTTAGTAGCATTGCTATTATGTATTCTTTATAGGTGGGTACCATTCATCATTGAATCTGCTTAGTTTACAGAGGCTTTCTATGCAATAAGTATGGCTTATAACTTCTCAGTCATTACTGTGCCTGTGTGTGTGTGTGTGTGTGTGTGTGTGTGTGTTTGTGTTCAATGAAGTTCTTTCATTTGGGGGGAGAGGGGGGAGGAATCTTTGGGATAAGGTTTCTCAGTATAGCCATAGCTGTCTTTGAACTCGCACTGTAGACCATACTGGCTTCAAACTCACAGAAATATGTTTGCTTCTGCCTACTAAGTGCTGGGATTAAAGGCTTGCAACACCACGACCTGGCTAAATTTCGTATATACTCAGTTTTCTTTCTTTTTGTTTCAAGATTTCCAAATGTGTTTGCATATTGGTTTTATATTTAAAGCAGAGTGAACATATATTGAAAGACATTCATAACACAGATTTTAAGCACAGAGATTAGTACAAAGAGAATAGTAGAAGACCAAGACACATGCAAATATGGATATGAACTTTGCAAAAGAGTATATAGATTGCCTTTACAATAGCCAAATGTACTTGAATTTTTATTCATTGAAAAAACTTCTAACCGGTTTAGTGTGTCTGGTTTTATGTTGAGGTCTTTGATCCACTTGGACTTTAGCTTTGTGCAAGGTGATAAATATGGGTCTAGTTTCATTTTTCTGCATACAGATATCCAGTTGGACCAGCACCATTTGTTGAAGATGCTGTCTTTTTTCCATTGAATGGTTTTGGCTTCTTTGTCAAAAATCAAGTTTCCATAGGTGTGTGGGTTCAATTCTGGGTCTTCTATTCGGTTCCATTGATCCAGTATTCTGTTTCTATGCCAATACCATACAGTTTTTATTACTATTGCTCTGTAGTACAGCTTGAGATCAGGGATGGAGATACCTCCAGATGATCTGTTGTTGTAGAGGATTGTTTTGGAGATTCTGGGTTTTTTGTTTCTCCATATGAAGTTGAGTATTTTTCTTTCAAGGTTTGTG
>CM053743.1:23551247-23567999 GCA_028658305.1 Pachyuromys duprasi | reverse complement strand
ACTGTTTCAGTCATGATCTTGATGGCTGACTCTTTGACCCTCCCCCATATAAGCAGGGGAGTGACAGACTGGCTAGATCCCAGGGGAGGGCATTGCAGCCAGCCCTGAGGAGACAGGATAAGCTGGGGTTGGATGGAAGGGGAGGAGGTCCTCCCCTGTTGGTGGACTTGGAGGGGGCGGGGAGGAGGGAGATGAGGGAGGGAGTGGGAGGGTAGGAGGGAATGAGGGAGGGGGCTATGCCTGGGATTCAAAGTACCTAACCTGTGATTGAGATAAAAATAAATAAATTGAAAAAAACTGCATGATACTGACATACAAATAGAATTATGGATCAATGGAATTTTATAGAAGACCCAGAAAGAAACACACACAACTATGGATATTTTATTTTTGACAAATAATCGAAAATTACACAATGGCAAAAAGACACCGTCTTCAATAAATGGTGCTAGTCTATCTGCATGGCTGCATGTAGAAAAATGAAAATAGATCCATATTTATTAGCCTCCACAAAACTAAAGTCCAATTGGATCAAAGCTCCACATAAAACCGGACAAACTTTTTCTTTTTAGAAGAAAATGTGGGGAAGAGCCTTGACCCCATTGGCACAGGAGACAACTTCCTGAACAGAACACCAACAGCACAGGCTCTAAGAGCAACAGTCAATAAATGGGACCTCATGAAACTAAAGAGCTTCATTAAGTAAAAGACACTGTCATCAGAGCAAATCGATAGCCTACAGACCAGGAAAGGATCTTTACCAACCTTATATCTGACAAAGGGCTAATATCCAGGAAATATGAAGAACTCAAAAAGTTAAACAGAAACAAATCAAGTAATCCAATTAAAAGATGGTGTACAGCGCTAAACAGAGAATTCTTAGTAGAGGAATATCAAATGGCAGAGAAACAGTTAAAGAAATGTTCAACATCCTTATTCATCAGGGAAATGCAAATCAAAACAACTCTGAGATTTCACCTCACATCCATCAGAAGGGCTAAGATCAAAAACTCAAGTGACAATACTGCTGGAATGGATGTGGAAAAAGGGAAACCCTCCTCTATTGCTGGTGGGAATGTAAACTTGTTCAACCACTTTGGAAATTAATCTGGGAACTGGAAAAGATCATCTTGAGTGAACTATCCCAGAAGCAGAAACCCACACACGGTTTATTCTCACTCATAGGATAAACCTATTAAAATCTGTGATGAATTGTAAATTATGGACAATAAAACTAGTTATACTGGGGGCGGGACAAGATGGCTGTGCCAGGAGGATGCTGCTTCTGAGCTACAGAACAACATTTTTTGTACAGAGACCAAGGGTCTGAACTCTGGGCCCTAAAACAACAGTGAGAGGAACCCCGAAGATACGAGAACCAGTCTGGTCCCTTCCCAGGACACCCAGCCAAAACCCAGAAGAGATCCCAGGTAGTGCAGGCACTCTGTAGCCAGACCAGAGCCACATGCCTTCATGTCCTGATCACCTTCCCAGGCTAAACGGTGGGCACAAAAAATACCACAGACTGGGAATCCCAGTCGAGAGAAAAACACACAGGGAAGGAAGGAAACGGGACTGACCTAAGTCACCCTGCCTTCCCCAGGAAAACATCCTGCAGAATTTCATGTGTGCACCGCTATCTCTAAATTAGGCTCCACCCTCGAACACAGTGACTTGCTGCATTTCCGACTCTCTGCCACAGAAGAACTGTGAGCACCAGGGCACCAGAGTCTGAGTTTCCCTGTCAGGAGACAAGCCCACAGGGAAGGAAGCAAACAGGGACTGAGTTAGGGTACCTAGGATCTTCCAGGAAAAGGTCCCCTAGACTGGCAAGTGTGAGCTGCCAGCACAGAGACCTGCTGTGCACCAATTACCCATCACAGACAGATCTATGGACCCAGAGCACCAGGGCCTGGGTTTGCCCACTGGGAGAAAACCCCACAGGGCAGGACTTTGAATTGGTGAATCTAGGGGCTGTGGAACCCAAAACAACCTTACGAGGAGCCCAGGGACAAGGGGGACAAAACCTGATCTGAGTCCAATAGGACACAGGTCAACTGAGGACATCTCTGTGAACTTCTCCTGGGGAATCAATTCCTGGGCACTTTCCACAATGGGCAGAAGCAGCTGCAGAGCTAGACAAGCCTGCAACAGAGGAAGCAGGGGAGATACTGAAGCCAGAAGGAGGGCAGCAGTGGAGGTACCCCAACCAGCACTGAAGCAGAAGAGGCAACCCACAGTACACACAGCAACTTGCAAGGAGCACAGTGCTGCATGCTCAAAGCACAGATCTTCAGCATCCCCCACACCCTTGTCTGAGGGTGAAGGGGATGAGGAAGGTGATAGCACTTCCCAACTCAGGGAGCAGAGTGCAGCCTGTGGGGCTTCCAGCTTCCAGCACAGAACTCAGGGTCAGGATCAGAGAGTCCACAACAGAATACATGTCCCGCCCACAGCATCAGCCGCAGACCTCAGAGTCCAGCTTGCTGAGCCTGCCACAGACTGTAGACCATGGAGTATTCAGGAAACCTGTGCAGGTGCGTTAAGCCTGTAATCTGCACTTGCTAACTGCAATAGCATCCACATCCTCTCCTGCGCTTGCTCCCACCCCATATATCCCAAATAGCTACACACCCTAGTTCTCCCCTTCAAGACAAACATCCCTGCACCCGAGTCACACACACAAACATGGTTAAGATTCTGCACCAGTGGCTTTTTCTCCCTCAGGAACAACTGAAGCAACAACACACTCGCTCAAACTGCTGATCCTCACTGATCTGCCTGAAGAATTCTACAGAAACCAGAGTTAGACGGTTCCAGTCCGAAGTTCAGACTCTAGGAACAAACAGTGAAGATTACATATTAAAAAATGGCCAAAGGTCGATGTAAGAACTCACCCAACAAAAATCAGGACATCATTGCCCCACCAGCAAAACCAAAAAATAATGGATATTTTAATTCCGCAGAAACACAGGTAAATGAATTTAAAGCTATGATTATCCTGTTACTACAGCAACAAAAAGAAGAAACGAACAGAGCTCTCAAAGAAATTCAAAAGAATATAATGACCCATGTAGAGGAACAATTAGAAACATATAGAGAGGAAACAAATACAAAAATAGGAGCCACTTTCAATCAGATGAAGGAAATGGTACAAAGCATGAAAACAGAATTAGAGTCTATAAAGAAAACACAAACAGAGAAAAACCTGGAACTGGAGAACTTAGAGAAAAGATCAGGAACCACAAAGGTATGCATCACCAACAGAATACAAGAGATGGAAGAGAGAATCTTGGGAGATGAAGATATACTTGCTGAAATTGATTCCTCACTCAAAGAAAAAGTGAAATCAGAAAAGTCCCAAATACAAAACATTCAAGAAATCAAGGATGCCATGAAAAGACAAAACCTAAGAATAATTGGAATAGATGAAAAAGAAGACTCCAGGATCCAAGGACCGGAAAATATATTTAAGAAAATCATAGAAGAAAATTTCCCTAACTTAAAGAGATGTCCATAAACATACAAGAAGCCTACAGAACACCAAATAGACTAGACCAGAAAAGAAATACCTCACATCACATCATAGTCAAAACACTAAACCTACAAAACAAAGAGAAAATATTAACGGCAGCAAGGGAAAAAGGCCAAATAACATATGAAGTTAGACCTATCAGAATCACATCAGACTTCTCATCAGAAACTATGAAAGCCAGAAGGGCCTGGATAGAGGTAATTCAGTCTTTAAGGGAACACAGATGCCAACCAAGCCTACTATAACCAGCAAAGTTTTCAATCAACATAGATGGAGAAAACAAAATATTCCATGACAAAACAAAATTTAAGCAATATCTATACAGCAACCCAATCATACAGAAGATAGTATAAGGAAAACTCCAATCCAATGAAAACAACTACACCAAAGAAAATATAGGGTACAGACAATCTCCCAGCAAAAATTAAAAGAGGGGAAAAAAAACAATGAATCATAGTAAGACCACCAACTCCACAATAAAAATGACAGTCATTGGTCACTATTGTATATCAACATCAATGGACTCAAGTCTCCAATAAAAAGAAACAAAAAACAGAATGCTTGCAGAACCAGGATCCAACATTTTGCTGTATACAAGAAACACACCTATGCAACAATGATAAACACTACCTCAGAGTAAAGGGCTGGAAAAATGTGTTTCAAGCACATGGACTCAGAAAACAAGCTAGGGTAGCAATCCTAGTATCTAATAAAATAGACTTTTGACCAAAATTAATTTAAAAAAATGAGGAGGGGCACTTCCTTCTCATAAAAGGAAAATTCCACAGGAGGACATCACAATTTTGAACATCAATGCGCCAAACACAAGACCACCTACATTTGTAAATGAAACATTATTAAAGCTGAAATCTCACATTGATCCCAACACCTTAATAGTGGGAGACTTCAACACTCCACTCTCACCAAGGGACAGATCATCCAGTCAGAAGCAAACAGGGAAACAAGGGCACTCACAGAGACCTAATAGATGTCTACAGAACTTTTCATCCAGAATCAAAAGAGCATACCTTCTTTTCAGCACCTCATGGAACCTTCTCCAAAATAGACCATACAGTTGGCCACAAAGCAAGCCTCAGCAAATACAAGAAGATTGAAAAAATCCTTTGTATCGTATCCGACCATCACGGTCTAAAGCTGGACCTCAACAATAACAGAAACAGCAAAAAGCCTACACATACATGGAAACTGAACAACTTGCTACTCAACGACAGCTTGGTTAGGGAAGAAATAAGAAAAGAAATTAAAGACTTCCTAGAATTCAATGAAAATGAAAGCACAACATACCCAAACCTATGGGACACAATGAAGGCAGTGCTAAGAGGAAAGTTCATAGCACTAAGTGCCTTCAAGAAGAAATTTGAAACATCTCATACAAGCAACTTAATGGCCCAACTGAAAGACCTAGAAAAAAATAAAAAAGAAACAGATACACCAAAGAGGAGCAGACGGCTGGAAATAATCAAACTCAGGGCTGAAATCAATAAATTAAATCTATTCAAAGAATCAATGAAACCAAGAGCTGGTTCTTTGAGAAAATCAACAAAATAGACAAGCCCTTCACCAAAGTAACAAAAAGTCAGAGAGAAACAATCCAAATCAGCAACATCAGAAATAAAAAGGGGGACATAACAACAAACACTGAGGAAATCCAAACAATTATTAGGTCTTACTACAAAAGCCTATATGCCACAAAATTTGACAATCTAAATGAAATGGACGATTTTCTTGATAGATTCCATGTACCTAAATTAAATCAAGATCAGGTAGAAAAACTGAATAGACCTATATCCCCCTAGGAAATAGAAGCAGTCATCAACAGTCTGTCTCCCTTCCAAAAAAAAAAAAGCCCTGGGCCAGATGGATTCAATGCAGAATTCTACCAGACCTTCAATGAAGTGCCAACTCCAATTCTCTCTAAATGATTCCACAAAATAGAAACAATAGGAACATTACCAAACTCGTTCTATGAAGCCACAGTCACCTCGACACCTAAACCTCACAAAGACCCAACAAAAAAGAGAATTTCAGACCTATCTCTCTTATGAACATTGATGCAAAAATACTCAATAAAATACTTGAAAACCGAATCCAAGAACACATCAAAGATATCATCCACCATCACCAAGTAGGCTTCATCCCAGGCTTGCAGGGGTTGTACAACATACGGAAATCCATCAATGTGATCCACCATATAAACAAACTGAAGGAGAAAAGTTACATGATCATCTCCTTAGATGTCAAAAAAATTTTCAACAAAGTCCAACATCCATTCATGTTTAAAGTCTTGGAGAGATTAGGGATACAAGGCACACACCTAAACATAGTGAAGGTAATATACAGCAAGCCTATAGCAAACATCAAACTCAATGGAGAGAAACTCAAATCAATCCCACTGAAATCAGGGACAAGGCAAGGCTGCCCACTGTCTCCATATCTCTTTAACATAGTACTTGAAGTCCTAGATAGAGAAATAAGACAACTAAAGGAGATCAAGGTGATGTAAATCAGAAAGGAAGAGGTCAAAGTATCCCTATTTTCAGATGATATGATAGTATACACGAGCGACTCCAAAAATTCAACCAGAGAACTCCTTCTACTGATAATCTCCTTCAGCATTGTGGCTGAATACAAAATCAACTCAAAAAAATCAGAAGCCCTCCTGTACACTAAAGATGAAAGGGCTGAGAAAGAAATTAGTGAAGCAACACCCTTCACAATAGCCACTAATAACATACAGTACCTTGTGGTGACTCTAACTAAGCAAGTGAAAGACCTGTTTGAAAAAAGAAATTTTCAAAGAAATTTTCAAAAGAAATTTTCTTTCTCTGAAGAAAGAAATTGAAGATATCAGAAAATGGAAAGATCTCCCATGCTCATGGATTGGTAGGATTAGCATAGTGAAAATGGTCATTCTGCCTAAAGCAATCTATAGATTCAATGCAATTCCCATCAAAATACCAGCACAAATCTTTACAGACCTTGAAAGAAAAATTCTCAACTTCATATGGAGAAACAAAAAACCCAGAGTTTCCAAAACGATCCTGTACAACAACAGATCATCTGGTAGTATTCCCATCCCTAATCTCAAGCTGTACTACAAAGCAATAATAATAAAAACGACATGGTATTGGCAGAGAACAGAACAGTGGATCAATGGAAAAGAGTAGAAGACCCAGAAATAAACCCACACACCTATGGAAACTTGATTTTTGATAAAGAAGCCAAATCCATCCAATCGAAAAAACATAGCATCTTCAGCAAATGGTGCTGGACCAACTGGATGTCTATATGCAGAAAAATGAAAATAGATCCATATTTATCCATATGAAAGAAGGGGGAGTTAGTATGGCCTGAGAGGTCAGGAACTCCACAAGTACCAAATGTATCAGGGCACAGGGGTCTTTTCTGAGACTGTTTCTACCACCAAGGACCATGTGTGCATATAGCCCATGGTAGCTCAGTATCCAAGTAGATACCCTAACAAGGGAACAGAGACTATTTCTGACCTGAACTCAATAGATGGCTCTTTGACCTCTCCCACCCACCCCAAAGGAGGAAAATGAATAAACTGTAATAAATATACAAAGAAAGTTAAATTTAAAAATCAGGTATGTGGAATAAACCAGGTACTCCAGTTTCTACAGATGTCCTCCTTTGTGGATCCCTTGCGTTTTGTGTGTTATTTTCCTTTAATCCTCACACCCCACTCAGGAACTGTTTAACTCTGCTGGCAGGCTCCTGCACTGGAATATGCCTGTCAAAGGCAATGGTTTTCAGGTAAAGTGGTTTACATTGAAGTGTTTTGATAGTATGCAGTCATCAGGCTGAGCAGCTTTGAGAAAAAAATCCTGTTTTTCTTAATAAAAAAATAAAAATGAAGAACAACTGTCCTCAACATAATAAATTATGCTATGCCTTGAAGCAGACTTTCAATTTCTAGAAAAACACCATCAAGTTATGTCTGAATTAGCTTTGATATCAGAGTAGAACAGTCCTGTTTTTACATTTATGATTTTGTCCTAATCATGAGCACTCATAATATCCAAACAGGGTTATGCAATGAGATTCATGGATTCATCCAACACACACACACACACACAAACAAACAAACAAACAAACCATTCACTAAGTGTCACATTGTTCTATGAACTGGAGATATAAAATGAGTAAAACAAGGTCTCCTTTCAGGATGAACTTAATAAAGGATGGGTGTAAGCTCTCACTGAAGATGCAAATGAGTGCTACAACTGTTAGAAATCATGTGGAAGACAGTGCACAGAGGGTTCACAAGTCATATCACATGACTGGTTCCACATAGGATGTTTATTAGGGGAAGGGGATGGGGTCCCAGAGACCGTGTCTGGATAAGGTAGGAGAGGAAGAGAGAGAGAGGAGGAGCTGTGAGTCCTCTTATATGGCGACCCAGAGCATGAGCAGGTAGTTTCTGGTGGTCAGCAGATGGTCTGGTGGCCTCACAAATGCTGGATAGCCAGTTCGTCAGGTCCTTTGGGGCTGACCATAGAGATGCCTGTTTATGGATTCCAACATTCCTCCCTTTTTGTTTTATTAAAAAGTGAGGAACTAGGAAGGGGTGATGGTGGGGGAGGGCATAGGGGTGACTTTTGCTCTTCAAACTACTTCTTGCTGATTAGGGGTGTTGTCATTCTTGGGGTATAGCTGGTCCCCACTGTCAGGGTTATTGTCATCTGGTTCTGTGGGCAGAGGTTGATAATCCTGTAGGAGTAACTGATTAATGGTTTGGTTAGAGAATTTTTGCATTGGTTGTTAGAGGAATATAGAGAGGAAATTAATTAAGAGGGTACAAAAAGCAAAAGCTGAAAGATGAGCAGGAGAGGTAGGACAAAGGGCAGAATCCATTTCTATATGGGGCTCTCAAAAACCCAAAAGCTACAGGCCTCAAGCTGTTCCCATCCTTTTTGTAAATCTGTCTGGAGTTGTTGGATGTTGTCTTTTACTATACCCAACTGGTTGACATAGAAACAGCATTCCTCTTGGAGGAAGATGCAAAGGCCACCTTCTTCAGCTGTGAGGAGATCCAGTCCATGTCAGTTTTGAAGTACTACTGCTGCCAGCAAGTCGATCTGTCCTTGGAGGGTTATTATTGTCTGAGTCACTTGCTGAAGGTCCTGGATGAACTTGGAAGAAAGCTGATAATACAAAGTTAGGGAAGTAGCCAGTCCTGTTCTCTCTGTCCCTACAGCTGCCGTGATTCCTGCAACAGGCAGGAGGGGCAGGATTTGAATTGCCCTCTTATCCTGCTGGGCAGCTATTGAGCCCAGGACGAAGACTGGTAGGGGCTCCATTTCATTTAGCACCCCAGCCAGGGAAGAGGAGTACCAGAGTGCAAACTCCTGACCAACCTGCAGGCAGACGATGGTAGACCTGAGTGCCACAAAGAATGGAGGTATTATTAGCAGTAGGGCATTGGGGTTGAGATGAGGTGTCAAGGATTATAGTTTTATTACATTCTAAGGAACTTAGCATTCCTACAGTGTGTCCCAGATGCCTTGAAACAGCTTGCCATGCCAAAGAAGGTGATATGAAAAAGGTAGGGGGTTGTGGCAAGATCAGAATCAGGGCAGTTAGTAAATGGTGAAGTGAGGTTACTTTACAGAGTCACTGCAGAAGCTGTCAGCAGTACTTCTGAGTTGGTCCTAGGTGGTACACACAGCCAGCAAGCTTTAAAATGGCCCGATTGGGTCACATTAAGGAGCTTGTAGGCTGAGGTCAGGGTCTGAAGTTGGAGATGAAATGTCAGGTTTGTATTATTTAGGAGAGAGGATATTAGAGAGTTAATGATCTCAGAAGAGTGTTTAATTATCTTCTCTACTTCTCCCATCCCCAGGGATTGGGTAACTGGGACATATTTTCTCTGGATATGGATAGTACTTATTGGTAAATCAGGTGTGTAGTGGCGGTAGAGTTTTCCAACAACGCCTGCTGCCCATCTGGGTTCCCAAAGGTCTTGGTTGTATAAGAAGAGAGTCTTTTTGTACAGGTGAAGGAACTTTTCTGTGCTGGTGGGTAGATTTGGGAAGACCATTATGGGCAGCCTCCGTACCTGTCCAGCCATTTTTTGCAATGATCCTTTGTTTGATCACAGAGGAAGCAAACAAAAATTCTATCAAATAAAAGAGGAGGGATAGATGTAGGGGTGATGGCTATTCCAATTGGCTCCTGGCTGAATCCCATAGAGCAATTTCCTGATCATTTTTGGAGAGACTGCTTATTGTCAATGATGGTTTCTTGAATCTTGAATCTCCATATGTAGGGATTACCTTGGACAGAAATAAGCAAGAGGGAGAAGAAGATAGATACATATACAATCCAGTAGGTTAGAATACAGCTCCTGTAGTGAGACCTTGTTTCTCTGGAACCAGAGACAAGGTAGTTGATCTTGGCATTTTCTGGAGCCAGTGTCTGGAGCTAGGGAGTAGTGTCCTGTTGGAGTTGATATGTAGGAGGGGGCATTATTTTGTGAAGAGGGGGTAAAAGGCTTGAGGTGGGGTAGATGAATCCAGTGAGGGAAGCCCTCAAGCTTAGCAGCTGTTGGAGTCACAAGAATTACTTTGAAAGGGCCCTGCCATTTAGGAGAAAGAGTTGGGTAACTTTGGTTTGGAGGTGATAGAATGACCTGGTCCCCAGTGTTAATAGGAGATGGACAGGGGTTAGTGTATGGTCGTGGTAAACAGTGGTCAGTAAAGACCAACTGTGGTCTTTACTGTGGTCAGAAGAGAATGGAGATGACAGAGTAAGGGAGTAAGTAGGTGGGCAAGGAGAGGCAAGGTTTTCACTGAAAGACCAGGAGTTAGGACCAGTCTCCCATACATGAGCTCAAAAGGTGAGATAGATAGAGGTTTTCTGGGGGGAGTGCATAGCC
This sequence comes from Pachyuromys duprasi, assembly GCA_028658305.1. Lineage (NCBI taxonomy): Eukaryota > Metazoa > Chordata > Mammalia > Rodentia > Muridae > Pachyuromys > Pachyuromys duprasi. The sequence continues at coordinate 23,557,542 of CM053743.1, read as the reverse complement.
TGAAAAGGGCCAGGGGGAGGAGTTTTACCCAATCGAGGTGAAGCTCTTGTGATAGATTAACAATGGTGTTCTTTAAAGGATCAGTTAGTTTGTTCTATTTTTCCTGAAGGCTGGGGATGGTATGGGATATGAAAATATCAAGGAATGTTCAGGGCTTTAGAAAGATCTGGGAAACCTGAGAAGTGAACTCAGGACCATTGTCTGACTGGAGGGAGGTAGGAATTCCAAAATGTGGGATAATCTCATGGAGAAGGAGATCAGAAACTGTCTGAGTTCTTTTGTTAGTAATGGTGAAAGCCTTCACCCATCCTGAGAATGTGTCCACCAAGACCAGGAGGTAGTGGACATGTCTGACTGCTGGCATGTGGGTAAAATCAAGTTGCCAGTCAGCCCCAGGGAGAGAGCCTCTAGCCTGGTTGGTAGGGAAAGGTAGGCTACGATATCCTGAGTTAGGATCTGAGGTCTGGCAAATCTTACAAGAGGCAGTAATGGTTATTAGGAAATGCAAGTCCTCAGGGGTAGGCTGCAGGTGAGCCCTGACAAAGTTAGACAAGGCCTGACTGTTAGGATGAAAGAGCTGGTGTAGATAGGTCAGAATCTGATGAGTGTCAGGAGAGGGTGGGGAGATGTAGGTTGTAGTGTAAGGATATTCTGTGGTGAGTGAGATGAGCGTAGGCCTAAGGGCTGCGGCCTTAGCTGCCTAATCAGCCCAGTTTTTTCCTTTGAAAACTATGGAATTGTCTGTCCGGTGGGACTGGTAGTGGACCATTCTGATGGCTGTGGGAAGGTGGGAGGCTTCTAGCATGGCCATAATTTGGCCTGCATTGGTTACAGACCCTCCTTTTGCTATAAGTAACCCATGCTCTCTCCAGATGGCAGCATGGGAGAGAAGAATATGAAATGCATATTTAGAGGCTGTGTCTAAATTCTATCAAAGAAAAGAGGAGGCATAGATGTAGGGGTGATGGCTATTCCAATTGGCTCCTGGCAGCCTCCCATAGAGCAATTTCCCGACCCTTTCTGGAGAGACTGCTTATTATCAATGATGGTTTCTCGAACCTCAATTCTCCATATGTAGGGATTACTTTGGACAGAAATAAGCAAGAGGGAGAGGAAGAAAGATACATATCCAATCCAGTAGGGATTGTCCCTGGGCCAATTGGAAGGCACGGGTAAGTGCTATTAGTTCGACCTGTTTATTAGTAGTATGGGCAGGGAGGGCTTGTGCCTTAACCACCTCAGTATCTGACACTATGGCATAGCCCACTTTTTGAGTTCCCTCATGTACAAAGGAACTGTCATCTGTATACAAGGCATAGATGTCCTGAGGCAATGTGCCTTCCTGTATGTGTGAGTGGTGGGGCAATAGTTCCTCTAAAGTTTCAGTGCAAGAGTGTGATGGGGTATAGTCAGTTAGGTCGAGGAAGAAGGCTTGAACAAATAATAGGTGAGCATGGTTGGAGAGTAAGGGTAGAATCTTCTGTTAGCACCACCTGGAGGGAAAGGACCCTGGAAGGAGGTAAAGTTTGTAAACCTTTATATTTTAAAAGGTGAGACAGACTGTGAGAAGACAGCAATAGGTGACCCAAAAGTTAGGGTTTTTTGTTTTTTGTTTTTTCTGGCTCTCGAATAAGGAGTTCAGTAGCAGCTAGGACACAAATGCAGGGAGCACATCTTTGGATTGTCAGGTCTAATTTTTTTGATAGGTATACTACAGGTACAAAAGAAGGTCCCAGTTGGTGACTTAGGGCTCCAAGGGCATATCCCTCTTTTTCTGTTACATAGAGGGAGAAGGGATGGTTTAGGTCTGGAAGATGCAGTGCTGGGGCCTCAAGAAGAGCCTGTTGGAGCCCCCGAAAGGACTTAGTAACAGGCTTAAGAAGAGGTTCATGCAAAAGGGACTAAGGCTGCCACATGAAGGCATGGGTGTGAAGGGAAAAGGAGGGGACCCAGGACCGTAAGAAACTAGACATTCCCAGAATGATAAAATTTCTTCTTTGTTAGAGAGAACTTCCAGAGACTGTATTAGGTCTTTTCTATCTAGGGTGATATCCTTGTGGGTTGGGGTTATTGTTAGTCCCAGGTAAATGACCTCAGAGGTGGAAAATTGGACCTTGGACAGTGAGATCCAAAAGCCCCTGCTGGATAGGAAATTTAGAAGAGCAGAAATGTTAGTTTGGCTAACTTGTAGGGATGGGCTGCAGAGAAGGTCATCTATGTACTGCTTACGTTTAGATTTAGGGAGAGATAAGGAGAATAGATCAGAAGCTAGGACTTGGCCAAAAAGGTGTGGGCTGTACTGGAATCCCTGGGGTAGAGCAGTCCAGGTAAGCTGAATAGAAACAAGGGTGTCAGAGTCATTCCAAGTAAAGGCAAAGATATCTTGTGACTGGGTGTCTAAAGGATAGAGAAAAATGCATCCTTGGGATCCAGAACTGAGAAATAGGAAGTCCCTGAGGGGATTGTGCAGAGGAGAGAGTATAGGGATTGGATACAGCAGGGTGAAGGGGGACGACTGCAGAGTTGAGACGCCGGAGGTCTTGAACCAGGCGATAGGCTCCATTGGGCTTTTTAACTGCGAGTACAGGGGTGTTAAAAGGAAAGGAAGTGGGGTGAGGGTTTTTTTTTCTTGGAAGTCAGTGATAACAGGCCTAAGTCCCCTGAGGCTCTTGAGAGGAAGTGGGTACTGAGTCTGGGCAATATACAGGTGGGATCCTGTAGCTAAATGACTACAGGGGAATGGTGTCTCACCACAGAGGGGTTTTGGACATCCCAGACTTGGGAGTCCACTTGAGAGGCTGGTAAAGGAAGTGATGTGTCACAACTGGTAGATAGGGTAGCTAGGAGGAGGAGGAGAGAGGACACTGGCAAGCTTGGGGTCAGGCAAATGGTTGGAGTAAAGGAGATAGAGGCTCCCACCCTGGCTAAAAAGTCTCTTCCCATTAAGGGAATTGAACAAGCTGACATTACTAAATTGGAATGAGTCAAGGGAACACCCCTGAAAATACAATTAAGTGGTGGAGTCTGGCAAGGCTGGCAAGGTTGTCCCCATACCCTGACAATAGAGGAACTAGAAAGAGAGGTTGGTTCCCAGTACTCTGTTAGGACTGAGTAAGTGGCTCTGGTGTCCACAAGGAAGGACATGGCCTGCCCCATACCATGATGATTATCTGTGGCTCCCTGTGAGTGATGGCAGTGGTCAGGTCAAGGGAACCAGGGCACCTTCAGTTGTCCATACCCTGGCCTAGGATATTGGCTGGAGGTGATCTGGGAGTAATGTCCCCATATCATGGGAGAAACGATGGCAGTTAATACCCTAATGTCCCGCTTGGTGGCATTTTGGACATGGCCCTGTTGGCTTGTAGGGGTTAGGACAAGCCCAGACTCAGTGATCCTTTTGACCACATTTGAGGTAGGGACCCAGTGGTCCTCATGCTTTAGAAGGCAAGGGAGCCTGGGTAGTGGCTGAGGCCGGTTGGATGGCCTTGGCCAGCATTTGGTATTTTGGCTTGCGGGCTTTTTCATTTCTCCCATGGTACACCTTAAAGGTCAGTGCTAAGACTTCTGCCTGTGGAGTCAGAGGTCCTCTCTCTAAGGATTTAAACTTAGCTTTGATGTCAGGGAGAATTTGGGAGAAAAAATAGGTCATTGGGAGTTGTCTGCCCTCTGTGCTTTCAGGGTCTAGATTAGTGTATTGTAAGAGGGCCTTTGTAAGGCACTCTAGTAACCGAGACAGGTTTTCCTCTCTCTCCTGAATGACCTCCTGGAGTGAATTAAGCTGTCTACACCAGCTACCTACTACAAGGGAAGAATTGAGGCTGGCTTCTGCTGAGTAGAGGAAGTGGGCTTTGCTACAGAGTGAGAATGGGTAACAGGGTGGGGGGGGGCGAACAGTTGTTGGTGGGAGGAAAGTGGGTGCTAGAGTAAAACGATTGGGACAGCCCATTGCTGGGGAAGGGGGTGAGGATTTTGTAGAAGTCAAAGTGGAGGAAGAGGGAGTAGAAGAGGAGGGGGAAGACACCAGAAGTTGTGAGGATTTTAGAGAAGCCAAAGAGGGGGAAGACAGAGTAGAAGAGGAGGAAGCTGGGGGTTCAGATCGGCAAGGTGGAGGTTCATCTGCAGGGTCAAAGGTAGAGAACTCTGAGGTTGAGACTTTATAGCTAGAAGAAGTTGGGTTTGGAAGACAGGAAGAGCAGAGAGAAGGTTTAGAGCAGAGAAGAGAGAAAGCTTGAACATAGGGTACCTCCTTCCATTTACCAGATCGCTGACAGTAATTAAGAAGATCCCATAAATATTGGGATTTAATGTGCCATTAATCGGCCAATTTGAACCCTTATCTAAAGAATATGTAGGCCAAGTTTTATTACAGAGGCGTATGAGCTTAGAGGCCTTTAACTCAGGCTCCATGTGTAATGTTTGAAAATTCTGCAGAAGACATCCCAGTGGGGATGCTGGAGGAAAGGGACATCTGGGCATTCCCCATTGGAAGGCAGAGAAGTCAGTGACCTTCCAGAGGTGTCCCCAAGGCAAGGTGTGACTCAGAGGAGAGGTCCTACCTGATCCAATAGCTCCTCAGCTTTTGGCCAGAGACCAGGGGCACAGTTGCCTGAGGGAACACAGTCTACCTAGTGCTAGGATTTCCCTGTGCAAGTGAGAGTGGAAGGAGAAGGGACTGTGCTTATGTGGGAAGCTTTCTCAAGGGAAAGTGAGGCCCTAAACGTAGGTTCAGCAAAGAGGGTCAGCAGTAGCCCACGGTTGTGGGTTCCTCCAACTCAAAGGGTATCAGGGAAGTTGCTGGACTCTCAACAGTCAATCTTCCCTTACCCAGTGAAATGTTATGCCGACCAATGGGGAGAAATTACCAATTTAGCCAGCGTGGGATGCTGCAGTAGTGATCTGGTTGTTGGAAAGTGGAGGTCACAGGCAGATTTGGAACAAATAGGTCTCTGGCACCCCCCACGCGGTACCGCCGCTGGAGGTACTTATTTCTGGCCAATCAGTGCACCAATGGTAAAAAATTGTGCAGAATAGAGTTACACAGTGGGTTCACAAATCATGCCAAGTGACTGGTTTCACGTGGGAGGTTAATTAGAGGAAGAAGAAGTGGTTGCAGAGACTGTCTCTGGATGAGGCAGGAGAGAGAGAGAGAGGAGAAGCTCCGACTCTTATATGGTGACACAGAGCATGCACAGTGAGTTCCCAGTGGTCAGCAGATGGTCTGGTGGCCTCACAGATGTCAGATAGGCAGTTCGTCACGTCCCTTGGGGCTGGCCATAGAGATATCTGCTTGAGGATCCCAACAACAACCTCTCACAATGCTATGACATGATTGCCATTTGATGTTGAATTTCTAATCTTTAGGATTCCTGGACTTTTACTAAGTTGACTAGAGAAATGAAATCTTAAGTGGATCACATCATAGAACCTCCCTATTACTGGAATTTAAAGGAGCAGGTAGGAATAACTGAGTTGAATGGAAGAATGCCCCTGCTTGGAGTAGGCTAGCCTTCATCATAGGTGTTCAAGGTGTTCAGGAAATAAACAAAGGGAGTTCCGTGTACTGTAAAATAACCAGAAACAATGGCTTTCCTTATACAGGCAGAAGAGTGAAGAGTGAATTCATTTCAAAAGCATGGCATCCAAACACTATTATTTATGAGTAGTTTAAAAAAAAAGACAAGTAGTCCACCAAATGAAGTCACGGCACATTGTGTGTTTATAAAGGCAACTGATATTTAGAGGGGCCTTTTCAAAGGCTTTATGTCCATGTGAATTTTGCAAACCACAGATAAGCTCAGTGATTGTTGGGGATAATAGCTCCTCAATTAAATCAACATTCTAAAGCAAACACATGATTTTGTTTTTATAGCATCAAGTGTATATTTGACAAGAAATCTTGCTGTTTAAACATATAGTGAATCTGGGAGAACAATCTTTAATGAAGTCCTAGCACTGTCTTGGTTCAGAAGGAAAGAACCTGACATGTCAACCTCTTCTTGCTGGAAGAACTGGCAGGGGCCTCCTCTCTCAGAACTCTACTTCAGGCTTCAATGCAGCTATTCTTTTTTCTTCTTTTTACCTAGGTTAGCAGTCTTGTGGCAACAAAAGAGGCAAAATTTTGTGATGATGAATACCACAGCTACCACACAGACCACCAGAAACCCAATCACATCCAGAGAGTGGTACTGGAACCAGCTGAGGTCATGGGCTGCCACGCGAAGGTGCTTGGCTCCTTTGTTGCGCATGACATACTCGATCCAGAAGACAGCTCTGTCCAGGGGTTTCACTGGCTGCT
>CM053743.1:23518313-23550747 GCA_028658305.1 Pachyuromys duprasi | reverse complement strand
TTAGCAGGACTTTTGAAGTGAGTGTTTCCATCTCAGAAGCCTTGTAAAATCTGTGGTCAAGACGGAACCTGCGGCCTGAGGAGCTTCACTGAAGACTGCCTCATCAGCTTCTGCTGGTCCCTGGCTGACTGATGGGATCCTTAAGGTAAATTTTCCGAAGAAAGCCTACGTTGGCACTGTCTTTTTTATGGAACAGACTCTGCTCCTTCACTGAAATCTTCAGCAGATTTTCACTGACTCCGGGAGGACAAACAAAATCTTCAAACAGACACTGCCAGTCCACAGACATATGGCCTAGGATTTCAACTTCCTTTATAAACAGTACTCGCCTGTTTGTAATCATAAGGACTGCCCTCTTGTTCCCAGGAACAGCACAGTGGAACTGGTAGGTCTCACCTTCCAACTTTTTGATTTGGTTCTCTAATAAGTTGGAGCCCTCAGATTCCTGCCTGTCATATGGGCGGATGATGATCAGGCGAGGTGGACGGAGGCTGGACACCTCCTCAGTAGATTCTGCTACCCTCTGAATGCCCTGAAAGGTGCTGCTAGCCATATCTATGATCCCACCAGTTGGACGAGCCACTGCGCCCACGAGTCCTTTTCCAATTCCTTTAAAGAAGCCAGCAGCGCCCTCCTTCTTGGCACCTTCCACAGGCTTTGTTATTATTCCAGTCACACCAACAACAACTCCACGCAGGAAGCCTTTCCCTCCTCTGGCTAGACTGTCTCCAAAATCCTTAGGTTGTCGCCCCATCTCCTCTCTTCTCTTCTGCTGATACTCTTTGTCCATTGTGATTGCAGCCAGGCCTTTTCCCACAGAGCCAGTGATTCGAGAGACGACTCCCGCTGCACCGCCTACTGTGTGTCCAAAGAGACTTCTCACCCCAATCACTAATCCTTCAGCAAATTCTTCAGGCCCTTGGACAGCACCCTGGAAGGGCTCGTAGAACAGCGCCTCGACTCCTTCAGACAGGCCCCTGATTAGTCCAAATGGGTTCCCAAGCACGTCCAAGCCCAGTACGAGCACGTACATCTGCTTTAAGAACTGTTCACTGTAGTGTCTAATGACACTCCACATGAGCTGATCTCTCTTGTAAAACTGATAGCGAATCTCATAGTAAGCAAGTTTGAATATGAGGTCATCCACATCAGTCAGAGTGGCACCTATGCTTTTTAACAGCAGGTTCACAGAATGAATTGCAATCATTTCCTGTTTCTCTTTGTCAGATTCCTCACCTCCGGAACCCAAAGATAGACTCAAGTGCAACTTAACAGGAGAAATATGGAAGTGTTCGAAGAAACTCAGGATTGACATATCGGTCACTGAAGACTCCATTAGCTCTGTGTTGAACGCATCGATATCTTGTTGGATTAACTTCGTCCGTTTTCTTTCAGCCTCAGGATCACTTGTTGGGGTAAACAGTGCAACAACAGCTCCAAGGAACCCCTGATCAATTTTTAAGGCCATTTCCTGGATGAGAACCATAAAATACTTGAACTGTAGGACTTTACTGTACTCATTGAATCTTGTAATGACACTTATGTCGATGAAAGGTTTGGGTTCTGAATCCAGAGCAATGGATTTGGGAGGAGCCACGGGATGAAATACAACTGGGAACATTGTGCCTGGTAACTGATTATCAACCTGGAGCCAGTATAACCGGGCTCTTAGGCTTCTCTGGTGAGGAGACTGCTTGAATTCAACCTGAATCCCTGATAAGAAGTCCCGTTTAATAAGGCACCGCATAGGAAGCCGCATTTCCATCGGGACTTTGTCAAAATTGACCTCGAAATTACTGTCCAGCTTAATCCAGCCACGCTCCTGTGAAGCAAGATGCTTCTGGTAGGACTGCTCCAGCAACATTATCTGCTTCTGACTGAATGGCTTCCACTTCTGCTTTGGCTTCATCTCCCAAACAACACCTGAGCTGGTGATTCCCACATATGAGACTTCCTGCTTGTTTTCATTGTTAAACAGAGAGAGCCCGAGGCTATGCAGTGACAAGGAGACTTCATGATCAGCCTGCTCCATTTCTTCTGCCTGGAGTGCTTTGGAAACCATGGCAACATCATCTGTGAAAAGTAGAACCCTCTGGCGCCCGTCAAGGAAGGACACCCAATGTATCTGTATATTCGCATCATATGGAAACTGTCCACACTTATCCTTTAAGAGGTCATGCTCCCCAAAATTCGCCGCATAGCTCCAAGTGAGTTTCCTGGTGCCAGTGGGGTCTGCCCAAGCAAAGAGTCGAGTTTCTCTTGGCAGCAATACTAGTTCCTCCTGCGACCCACCTGTTTATACGTGAGGACGTCCCACTGTGTGTGGTTCATTATCAAAGCAGGTGCAGATCCCTCGTGGTAATCAGAGAAGGTTATGACAGTTGAGTGTTCAGCAGTGTTTATATCCACCAAGATACCTCCATTCAGATCTTCTAGGCTCAGTAAAGTGCCATTGTCTTGTCGGTTGTAAAAGAATGGCTTGGAAGATCCTTCATAGCCCACCACTCTCACACAAAGTTTGCCAGACAAATTTTCAGGCCAAAATGGAATGCACTCTGAAGAAGCGACATAGTGCCATTTGTTGGTTGGTATGGAACCATCAGGGCCAATCTCTCCAACTTCTAGCTCTAAAGAAGACTTGTTTGCAATAGTACAGAAGGGAGTCAGAGTGACTATCCGTGAGAGGTTAAAGCTGCTCATTTTGATGCTAACCCCGACCAGGTATTCCATATTGGTGGCAGGGCACTTCACACACCCATAACTTCCCACGGTATCCAATGAGAAACCACTGGACCAGGCACTAGTTGAAATTTTTAACTGTACCTTATTTTTACTAAAAATGTTCTTCTTCTTGAAAGAGAATAAAATGATGTCCCTGAAATCGGCTGGATGTTTAACATGTATCTCCTCAGAGCGATATTGGAGAACCCGAGTAGTTTTGTTGATTAGCCAATAGGGACTGAAGACAGACAGCTCCATACGGCAGCCAATTCGTCTAACGTGTACTGACAAATCAACTGTCATCACTTCTGCTGTGTCTGAGGAAAAGCACACGAGGAAGATCTGGGATATATTTAACGCTAGGCAGGGCATGAATGATGGAATTCATGTCCAATGACAGGTAAGTTTATATCTTATGAGAGAAACAGCATAAGACAGGCACAATCTTCTGCTCCATTGCTCTTAAGTTATGGTAAATTTTTTAAAAAATTAAAAAGGGAGACCTTTGGGAAATGCTGTTCTAGCAGCTGTTTTTAAATCTCAGCAGAAAGACGGGTTTTACCAGGCCTTCTCTGAAGTCAGTAAAGAATCTCCACGTCCATCTCCTTTTGTTTGTGACAGCAGGTGGGATAGCTTGTCAAAATTATACCTCTTGTTTCACCTCCTTGTGAATTTAACTCATTATGCTGACCTGCTTTTGCTCTGGCTTAAAAGCAGTCTAAAATAAAGCAAGGTTTCTAGTCTGGTCTCCACAAGAACCTCTTGGAAAGGTCCCATGTGTTGTGTATTAGTTTATTAATTTTAATTTTCACTCCCAACTCAAGAACAGTTTGACTCTGCTGGCGGGCTCCAGCAACTGCATGTCATACAATTGAATTTAGAACACATTTTGCCAAAGCCAGTCACCACAGCTTTCTTTGCACTGTCTGTTTGCAGTAGAACATGTCTTTTATCTCAGCATTTCAGAGGCAGAAGCAGAAGGATCCCTCTGAATTTGGCACCAGCTCATAGCTACAACATGAGATCCTATTTAAAAATATGATAGTGCTGGGCGTTGCTTTGGTGCTATGGTAATTACTGGCCCCCCAAATCTCGTTGCTGCCCAGAAGAGCGCATTCAGTATACTTGTCCTTGTTGTATAAACTTTGCCTTAGAAAGTATGTTTGATTGGTCAATAATAAAATGCCAACAGACCTGGACAGGCTAAAGGAAGGTAGGTGTGGCTAAAGTTCGAAGGCTTTGAGAACAGAAGGATCAGGAGAGAGAGGTATTGGAGGAGGAATGAAGAGGTGTCTGAGACAGGTTAGTGTGAAAGAGCACATGGCTGATCAGCATGGATGGAGAAATAGTTACATATACCAATCATGATGACACATATTTTAAATTCCAGCACTCAGGAGGCTGAAGCAGGCAGATGTCTATGAGTTTGAGGCCAGTCTTCTATCTCAAAAAACAAAACACTTTAAAAATAATAAAACAACAAAAAAATAGACTCACGAAGGATCATTTAGGACAGTCCTCAAGGCAGTGAGAAGGTCTCTAGTTGACAGCGTGTTAAAGTCCACTCTAACAGCTGCTCCCTTGGCTACCACGTGGTTAATATTATCAGGTTGATCTGCAAACAAGGGAATCCCAACAATAGGAATGCCATGATAGATTGCCTCATAGATGCCATTGGTTCCACCATGAGCTATAAAAGCTTTGGTTTTTGGATGACCTATGAGGAGAAGAATTTTTACATAATTATTAACTATAACATTAAAAAGAGATGAAATATTGTAACTCAGGAGGTGATTGTTCTCATAGAAAATATATTATTAATGCCACACATTTGCAATGAAACTGCTTTGGGTTTTGTGTTTTTTTGTGTGTGTGTTTTTTTTGTTTTTTTTAAATTTTCTTTTTAAAAATAATTTATTTATTTTTATATTAATCACATGTTATATACTTTGTATCCCAGCCGTAGCCCCCTCCCTCATGTCTTCCCACTCTCCCCATTCCTCCCTCATCTTCTCCCTGCCGCCCTCTAAGTCCACTGTTAGGGGAGAACCTCCCCTCCCCTTCCATCTGACCCTAGCTTATCATGTCTCTTCAGGGCTGTCTGCAATGTCCTCTTCTGGGATCTAGGTAGTCTGTTCCTCCTTGGCGGGGGCGGGGGGCAGTTGAAATGCCAGCCATTGAGTTCATGACAGAAATAATCCCTGTTCCCCTTACTAGGGTACCCAGTTGGATACTGAGCTACTATGGGCCATACCCGAACAGGGGTTCTAGTTTATATCCATACATGGTCATTGGTTGGAGAAACAGTCTCATAGAAGACCCCTGTGCCTGATCTATTTGGTCTCTGTGGTGCTCTTGTCCTCGCCAAGTCTTACTAACTCCCCCTTCTTTCATTAGATTCCCTGCACTCTGCCAAAGGATTGGTTATGTGTCTTAATCTTTGCTTTGATACACTGCTAGGTAGAGTCTTTCCAGGCCCTCTGTGGTAGGCTCTTGTCCTGCTACTTGTTTTCTCCTACATCCAATGTACATCCCATTTGTTTTTCTAAGTGGATTAATCCTCTTACCCCAGGTCCTCTTTCTTATTATCTTCTTTAGGTGTATAGATTTCAGTATGTTTATCCTAACTTATAGGTTTAAATAAGTGAGTATATACCATGTGTGTCTTTCTGCTTTTGGCATACATCACTCAGGATGATTTTCCTGATAGATTCCATTTACCTAAATTAAGTCAAGATCAGGTAGAAAAATTGAATGGACCTATATCCCCAAAAGTAATAGAAGCAGTTATCAGCAGTCTCCCTTCTAAAAAAAGCCCTGGGCCAGATGGATTCAATGCACAATTCTATCAGACCTCAATGAAGTGCTAACTCCAATTCTCTCTAAACTATTCCACAAAATAGAAACAATAGGAACATTACCAAACTCATTATACGGAGCCACAGTCACCTTGCTACCTAAACCACACAAAGTTCCAACAAAAAAAGAGAAATTCAGACCTATCTCTCTTATGAACATTGATGCAAAAATACTCAATAAAATACTTGCAAACCGAATTCAAGAACACACCGAAGATATCATCCACCATGACCAAGTAGGTTTCATCCCAAGTTTGCAGGGGTAGTACAATATATGGAAATCCATCAATGTGATCCACCATATAAACAAACTGAAGGAGAAAAACCACACGATCATCTCCTTAGATGCCAAAAAAGCTTTCAACAAAGTCCAACATCCATTCATGTTTAAAGTCTTGGAGAGATCAGGGATACAAGGCACATACCTAAACATAGTAAAGGCAATATAGAGCAAGCCTATAGCTGACATCAAATTAATGGAGAGAAACTCAAATCAATCCCACTGAAATCAGGGACAAGGCAAGGCTGCCCACTGTCTCCATATCTCTTCAACATAGTACCTGAAGTCCTAAATAAAGCAATAAGACAACTAAAGGAGATCGAGGGGATACAAATCGGAAAGGAAGAGGTCAAAGTATCCCTATTTGCAGATATGAGAGTATACATGAGCGACTCCAAAAATTCAACCAGAGAACTCCTTCAACTGATAAACACCTTCAGCAATGTGGCTGGATACAAAATCAACTCAAAAAAAATCAGAAGCCCTCCTGTACACTAAAGATGAAAGGGCTAAGAAAGAAATTAGCCCTTCACAACACCCTTCACAATAGCGACTAATAACATAAAGTACCTTGGGGTGACTCTAACCAAGCAAGTGAAAGATCTGTTTGAGAAAAACTTTAATTCTCTGAGAAAAGAAATTGAAGAAGATATCAGAAGATGGAAATATCTCCGGTGCTCATGGATTGGTAGGATCAACATAGTGAAAAGGCTAGTCTGCCAAAAGCAATCTACAGATTCATTGCAATTTCCATCAAAATACCAAGACAATTCTTTACAGACCTTGAAAGAAAATTTCTCAAGTTCATATGGAGAAACAAAAACCCCAGAATTTCCAAAATGATACTGTACAACAAAGATCATCTGGAGGTATCTCCATCCCTGGTCTCAAGCTGTACTACAAAGTATTAGTTATAAAAACTGCATGGTATTGGCATAGAAACAGAATAGTGGATCAATAGAACTGAATAGAAGACCCAGAAATAAACCCACACACCTATGGAAACTTGACTTTTGATAAAGAAGCCAATTCTATCCAATGGAAAAAGACAGGATCTTCAACAAACGGTGCTGGACCAAGTGGATGTCTATATGCAGAAAAATGAAAATAGATCCATATTTATCACCCTGTACAAAACTAAAGTCTAAGTGGATCAAAGACCTCAACATAACACCAAACACATTAAATCAGTTTGAAGAAAAATTGGGAAAGACCCTAGAACTCATTGGCACAGGAGACTACTTCCTGAATAGAACACCAACAGCATAGGCCCTAAGACCAACAATCAATAAATGGGATCTCATGAAACTGAAAAGCTTCTGTAAAGCAAAAGACGCTCTCATCAAAACCAAACGACAGCCTACAGACTGGGAAAGAATCTTCACCAACCCTATATCTGACAGAGGTCTAATATCCAGAATATATAAAGAACTCAAGAAGTTAAAAAGCAACAAATCAAGTAATCCAATTAAAAAATGGGCTATAGAGCTAAACAGAGAACTCTCTGTAGAGAACTGTAGAATGGCAGAAAAACACTTAAAGAAATTCTCAGTGTCCTTAGCCACCAGGGAGATGCAAATCAAAATGACCCTGAGATTTCACCTTACATCTGTCAGAATGGCCAAGATCAAAAACTCAAGTAATAACACATGCTGGAGAGGATGTGGAGAAAGAGGAACTCTCCTCCATTGCTGGTGGGAATGTAAACTTGTACAACCACTCTGGAAATCAATTTGGTGCTTTCTTAGACAACTGGGAATAGTGATTCCTCAAGTACCAGCTATACCACTTCTAGGCATATATCCAAAAGATGTTCAAGTATACAACAAGGACATTTGCTCAACTATGTTTGTGGCTGCTTTATTCATAATAGCCAGAACCTGGAAACAACCCAGATGTCCCTCAGTTGAGGAATGGGTACAGAAATTGTGGTCCTTTTACACAATGGAACATTATTCAGCAATTAAAAATGCGGAAATCATGAAATTTGCATGCAAATGGTGGGACCTGGAAGCAAGGAACTCTTAAATGCACAAGAGAGCTAAAACAATGCTACTTGAAAAATGTAGCATGTGTCTCAAGACTTGAAAAATGAAAAAAAAGATTGTCATATAATAAACTGAAGGAAAGATTGTCAGTAAAAGAATTTATTGGGGAAAAAATCCGCATGGTTAGTGTTTTATTGCCAGGCATTAATTTCCTCTGAGACTCTGAACCATGGAAAAGAACCGCCAAATAACACTTTTTCAAACCAGTGTAACTTCTAATCACAATTGAAAGCCGTATCCTTATACACACATATCAGTATAGCTCTCATTCCTCTTTGAAGAATCTTCTGTTCATTTTTTTTTCAGCAGACAGACATCATTAGAGAAAGCCAGCATTGTCAAAATGCAGAGGACAACTGACCTTTATGTACAAAACTCCAAATGATACATCTCCAACACATGCAAGGCTCAGGGAACATTTCAGAAGAGAGGGTAGACATATTTAAGAGTCTTGGGACAAGGAAATCTGCTTTGGGATTGTGTTTTCATATAGTATCCGGAGCCTGCAGTCACTGAATCTCAACTTTATAGTGGCTTAAACAGGATCATTGTAATGAATATACCAGTTGGCATGCCAATGTAGAGGTGGAAAATTTCACAGTGCCCTTTCCCCAGATGAGGAGGTACAGGTACTTAATGAGGGCTGGTGGAGGAAGAATCAGTTTTCCTCAGGGACAACTCCAAATTCATTATCCAATAAGAGACGGCAAGCATAAAAGACGTAAAAGCATTTAAATAAGGGCAATACTAAATGGACTCAGCAGATTGTTTCTGGATAGTCATATATTGTAAAGATGCAACAAAATAATCAAGTAGAAAAAAAAGAGTATTTGGGAAGGGAGAAGGCAGATCTGAGAGGAGTAAAGAAGAAAGGTGGAGGTGAGGCTTTAATTTGACTAAAATATATTTTATGAAATTTGTTGGCATAATATTTTTGTGGAATATACCACAATTTACCCTTGTTTATTGAAATGCTGATTCCTCTACCCCACTATCTGGTTTCAATCTGGAAATTGCATGGGGTTGTTTATTCTAAGCATCATCTGTCTCGAGTTTTGGTAAACATGCCACCTTTTGACCTCTGTATTGACAATAAAACAACCAGCCAGTGCTGAGCAATGGAGAGAATAGGATGGGACATTGTGGTGTGGAGGGGAGGAGAGAGAAGGGAGTGGGAGAAGAGAGATCTGAGAGAAGAGATTGGCAGGAAAGGACTTAGAACCAAGAAGAGAGATGAACCTGACCTAAGATATGAATAAAAGCAAGTATAGTGTGGGTAATCTGAATGGGAGGAAAGTATGTGGGCTTGGAGTTTTAGGATGGAGTAACTATTGCCCAGCATTGTGCTCCAGGTAAATTAAATAAATCCTAGTCTCTGTGTGGTGGTTTGGGCATACAGCTGGTTTAGGAATAACCTCTGTTTAACTAAAAGAACAATCTATAATAAATATTAGTAATCCACAACAGAAACTTTCAAGGATTTGCCACAATGTCACATTAAAAATTCACAAGGCAAATAGAATATTTATATAGAAATAGTTATTCCATTGCATCTTGTATATGTGCTGTCCAGTCAGTAGGATGGTGGCTATCGGAATCTAAGGCAATGGAGCTACAATTCATCATGAAATACATTAGTGCTTTGTGTAATGACAGAGCATTTGTTTGCACAGAAAAGAAAAAGGTAGTGGTTGAAAAGTGGGAGTAAGGTAGAAGAGAGACAAAAAGAAATAATGGTGGAGATCAGACCCATTGAGAGAGGAGGGCTGGGGGAGGAGAGGCCAGCAGGCAAGCAGAGAAGAGCTAAATGGTGGGTAGGGGCATCCCTGTGAGTAACTGGAGACCTAAGTCAGAATAGGCCTCTGGGAGGATATGAGGGGGACTCTAGTTGAGACTCCTAGTAACAGGGACTTTGGGGACTAAAAAGGACACCCTCTAACTAGACACGACTCCCAGTGGAGGGAGGAGAACACCAACCTACCCATGAAAACTTACATACAAAACTTACACTGCCTATAAGACATGCAGGGACAAAGATAGAATAGATGAAGCAGAGATTGAGGGAATGTCCAACTACCGCCTGCCCAACCCTAAGAACCAACCTATGGAAAAATCCAATCCCTAATCCTGTTAACGATACTCTGCTATACTTGCAGACAGGACCTATCAGAGCTGTTCTCTGAGAGGTCTTACCCAGCAATGGTTTGAGACAGATATTGAGACACACAGCCAAATATTGGGAGCCTAGTTCAATAGTTGGGGGAGAGGGGAAGGATAAAAAGATCTAGAGGTGACAAGAGCTCCACAAGATGACCAATAGAGCCAACTAACCAGGGCTCAGAGGGGCCTATGGAGTCTGAAGCACCAGTCAAGGACCAAGCATGGATTGAACCTTCATCCTTTATATATATGTGGTTAATGGACAGCTCAAGCCTCATGTGGGCCCACTAGTTAGGGGAGTGGAGGCGGTCTCTGACATGACCTCTGTTACCTGCTTGTTGATCATTTCTCCCTGATGGGACTGCTGTACCAGCCCACTCAAAAAGACAAATTCATTCCTCATGTGACTTGATGAATTGGATTGTGTGGGGAGGAGGCTTCCCTTTACTGAGAAATAGGGGAGGGGAGATTTGGGAAGGAGGGTGTGACTGGGAGAGAAGGGAGGGGCCTACAACCAGAATGTAAAGTGAATAAATAAAAAATTAATCCAAAAAAGAGAGAAAATACAGAGTCAGCAGTGAAATAGGAGGGGCTATGTTTCTCAGTGGCATTGAAGTCTTCCTGTAGTAGAATGAAAGAATGAAAATCTAAGGAACAATAGACAAAAAAGAAATCTATGCAGTTTCTGAAAAATTCTTGGGGCATTAGTACGGTTGAAGTAGAGTTGCTTAGACTCTAACACGGAGAAGATAGTTTTTAATAGCAGAATGGTAGCAGTGACAGGTAGTTATCTTCCATTTTGTGTTTCTGAAAGTGAATATAAAAATTGTTTCAATTTTAGTGTCTTCAAGAAATACTGTTCCTGTTTCTTTTCCTTCCTGACCCCTGCCTTACCAAGAAGGTCATTTTGAGGGATCCACTTGTACAGTCGAGTGTTGGATCCTAAGGTGTCTGGTTTCTTACCATCAAATCTCCACAGAACCTGTTACACACAGAAAACACCATATTCAGCTACAGAAATTCTAATGCTTTAGTATATTTTGATTCTGGGGAACTGAGATTATTCAGTTGAACATTATCCAGGCCACTGCTAATGAAATGGAGAGAGGGGATTTAAAGTAGTATGATACATTTAAAGACTGCAATATATAATCAGTTTTCTGTAGGTTTTAAATAACTTGAGCATGACATTTAACTATACTAATTTATACAGTTCTGATGATTAATGACAGATTCAATTATTTATGACATTTTTTGGTACTTAATTTAATCCTTATTGGGAAAAACTATAGCAAGTTAGTAATAATATATGATTATGAATATATCATGTATAATCTAGTCTTTACAAATTCAATTTCACTTTATGTCTTTTTGATTTATAGGTATGAAATTTTACTTATATACCCATGTTCTATTTTTTGTCTTTCCATTTATATTTGCATTTAGTCTATGAACAAATTACAAAATTCTGAATGGCACAAGTGTTATTGTTATTATTTACAATTTGTTCACTTTGTATGGAGTTTTAGCCCTCTCCTTCATTTCCTCCTGGTCCCACCCTCCCTCTTCCTCTCCTATTCCTCTTCCCTAGTCCATTGATAGGGTTAGTCCTCCTCCTGTACTCTTTTACCCTAGCCTATCAGGTCCCATCAAGACTGCCTGGTTCTTCTCTCATTGTGGGATGACTAGGTCTTGCCACCAGGGAGAAATGATCAAGGAGCAGGCAACCGAGTTATGTCAGAGACTCTCTTTTCTTTTACTAGGGAGTCCACATGGAGACTGAGCTGACTAGGGCCTACATCTGAACAGGGGGTCTAAGTCTTCTCTGTGTATGGTCTTTGGTTGATGCATCAGTTTCTGAAGTTGCCCCTGGGAACTGCTGTTTTTTTTGTTTTTTGTTTTTTGTTTTTTGTTTTTTGGCTTTGTTGGTCTTGTGTGTCTCCAGTCTTTTATACCCCTTTCTTGCATAAGACACCCTGTGCTCTGTCCAAAGTTTGGCTGTGAGTCTCTGCATCTGCTTTGATTCTCTGCTTGTTCGAGTCTTGTACAATCACTTTGGAAATCAACCTGGAGCTTTCTCAGAAAACTGGGAATAGCACTACTTCAAGACCAAGCTCTACCACCCCTGGGAATATATCTGAAAGTTGCTCAACCATACAACAAAATCATTGCTCAACTATGTTCATAGCAGCTTCATTCATAATAGCCAGAATCTGAAAACATCCTCCACTGAAGAATGAAAATTGCACATTTACACAATGGAGTACTACCCAGCTTTCAAAACAATGAAATCATGAAATTTGCAGATAAATGGATGGAACTAGAAAATATCATCCTGATTGAGGTATCCCAGAAGCAGAGAGACATGCATGCTATATACTCACTTATAAGTGTATATTAGCCATATTATATGTGATAAACATACTAAAATCTATATTCCTAAGGAAGCTCAATAATGAGGACCATAGGAAAGGTGCTTAATTCTTATTCAGAAGGGAAAACAGAATCGACACAGGAGGTGGTAGAAGAGAGGGAACAGGACTGGAGCCTCCCACAGATGTCCTCTAAAAGACTTATACACATGTTTTTAGGGTATTCATTATAATTAGGATTATTTTGATGTGTAAAATTATATTGATGTATTATATTTTTAATTAAATATTTTTAGCGAAATATTTCTTTGTTACTAGGAAATGTATTTACTTAATTCAGATACAACTTATTAAGGACATTCCAAAGAAAGGTATCAATAGGAAAATTTTAAGAATGATTTCTATTGGTTTAAATACATTTTATGTCTAATATAAAACTGAATTCCAAGGTACAAGTGTTCCCCATAAACTGGAATAGAAACTGTCAGTCTTCATTTTCTGTATGTTCTGTGTCTGGTAAAATAAAAAATTATCTTCATGAACAGGAGAATATGTATGAAATTATACAAGAAATGTAGCTTGCAAACAGCCCCAGACTGGTGCTTTTAGGAAATTAGTCAAGTATACTTTATGGAATTGGTGATTCTGAGAATTTTCCTATGCTATACTCACACCTCACTCCATTTTAACTTCAATTCTCTTTCTCCATTCAGAAAACAAAAAACAAGAACAAAACTTCTTCACCTGGTGAGCTAGAAGCACAGTTCCTGTAGATGTATGTATAATCTTATAATCTTGGCTCACTTCAGGGTCAGGACCTTTTTCATCTTTTCTCCTATATTTTCCTTGGGGAGAAGATTTTTCCTCTTTCTTTACAAAGGTTTTTTTTTCTTACACATTTATGTATGTGGCTGTTTTGCCTGCATGTGATTCTGTGCACTGTGAGGATGCTGCCTGGATGCCTGAAGAGCACATTGGATTCCCTGGAAATTGAGGTGGAGACAGTTTGGGGCTATTATGTAAGTGCTAGCAATCAAACCTAGTTCCTCTGGCAGAGCAGCCAGTGCTCTTAACCACTGCGTCGTCTCTCCAGCCACAGCATATTTCTCATTATTTTGTTTGCTCTTTTTCTCCATTTCCTTTTCCTTTTATTCTTTATTTTTTTCTTTACACTTCTTTTGAAATATTGACACACTGATGAGCACAGGAAAGCTTGGAAATCACCATTAAGTATAAATTGGATTTAAATATGAGTGGTGCAACCAACCTCATCTCCATGTGACAGGCTGACAGGTATGCACAACCGGGCATGGTTCTAAGTATAATCACTCAGTTCATAGTGTCAATCAAAAACTGACTAATATTTTATTCTCAGCAATTAATACTTTTCTTTTAAAATGGTGTTTGAGATGAATAAGAAAGAGTCCGTTATTTTATTTTTCACATAGTATTTTTTCCTACTCAAATCCTTTCAGAGTTCAATAGACTTAAAATACAATTGTCCTCCTATGGGACACTTTATCTCACCTTCTGTGGAATCTGGGCAAGAGCTGATGCAACTCTATTGGCCTTTTCTTCTGTTATGTTTTTAACCATTGATCCCAGAGAAAACACCACAATGCCGTGTTCTCCAGATGTCTGAACAAATTCTTCCATTTCCTACAAAGACAATTTTGTGACATCACAAATGAATGGCAACACGGGAAACATTTAAAGGTCTAGGACAGACCTTAGTCTGTCCTTACTGGAATTAATTACGAAGACCAGTGTTTCATTGCCTCAGTACTCAATGTTTATTGAGAGTGCATTTGACCAAAATATAGTGCAGTTGACCAAAATTTCTAAATATAGAAGAAAAAGTAATACTACTAGTGATGTCATTCAAATTCAAAGATCATTAGGAGGTTTTATAAACAGCCTGAAGAGGAGGCAGAAAGATCTTATGAGCCAGGGAGGGTGGATAACATCAAAGGGTCTTCCAGGCACCACAAGCCTGAAACACCTTCAAACTCACAGAGACTATGGCAGCATTCATAACACCAACACAAAGGTTCAAGCCAGATGAGGGTTCAGCACCAAGAACAGAAAAGGATCATGTACGTCCACTTCTAACTAAGACACTATTTACAATGGATACCTGATAAAGGGGAAAACCAGTTCTCTAATGAACTTTCACTGGGTAAATCAATTTTCTCCAGAGCAGGCCCCATGCCTGCCCTGATCATTTTCTTTTGGTGGCATCTTTCTTTCATTTTGTTTGTCTTGAACAGTTTTGGTGTTATTGGTCTGTTTTGTTTTTCCGTTGCTTTGATTTTCTTTTTTGGTGCTCTCTTAAAGAGAGAAAGAGAGAGAGAGAGAGAGAGAGAGAGAGAGAGAGAGAGAGAGAGAGAGAGAGATCCAGTACAGTTGGCTATAGGAATGGGGGTGAATATTATCTGGCTGGAGATGACCATAGTATATTATATAAAAGAAAGTTTTTTGAATGAATAAAAGCTCAAGAAACTATGGCTATTGTTTTTTAATTAGCTTTTTAAAATTTTAATATTTGTTACAGTTTAAATTTGTACCCCAGCTGTATCCCACTCCCTTATTCCCTCCCAATCCCACTCTCCCTCAACTTCTCAGAACTACTTTCCAAGTCCACTGATAAGGAAGTACCTCTATTTCTTTCATCTGACCCTAGCTTATCAGGTATCTCCAGGCCTGGCTGCAAAATCTTCTTCTCTAGTCTAGCGGAGCTGCTCCTCCCTCAGGTTGCAGGGGGGTCAAAGAGCCAGCCATTGAGTTCATGTCAGAAATAGTTCCTGTTCCCCTTACTAGTATACCCACTTTGATACCGAACTACCATGGGCTACATCCGAGCAGGGGTTCCTAGTTATATCCATACATGGTCCTTGTAAAGGCAATCATGACACTCTTTTGTAAACTTCATATCCATATTTGCATATGTCTTGGTCTTACCTCTACTATTCTCTTTGTACTAATCTCTGTGCTTAAAATCTGTGTTATGAATGTCTTTCAATAAATGGTAACTCTGCTTTAAACATAAAACCAATATGCAAATACATCTGGAAATCTTGAAAGAAATGAAAGAAAACTGAGTATATAAGAAATTTAGCCTGGTGGTGGTGGTGGAAGCCTTTAATCCCAGCACTCAGAAGGCAGAGGCAGGTGAATTTCTTGAGTATGAAGCCAACATGGTCTACATTGTGAGTTCAAAGACAGCCATGGTGAGTTCAAAGAGAAACCCTGATTAAAAGACCCCCCATAAAAAAGAGAAAAAATAAAAAGAACTTCAGTGAACACACAGACAGTAATGACCAAGATGTTATAAGCCATATCTATTGCATAGGAAGACTCTGTAAACTAAGCAGATTCAATGATGAATGGTACCCACCTACAAAGAATATAATAACAATGGTACTAAAGTGGATCCCTACAGTGGAAAGAGAAAAAATATTTGGAAAGCCTTCTTACCAAGCTAGTATTTTTTTTATATTGTTACAATTTGATAAGAAAACAACATACATTGTCCAAACATCCTACTGAGCATAGATGGAATAGAACCTGAATGAAATACCAGTAAATAAAATTTACAGGTACATTAACAATATAATACACCATTATATTAAGTTGGTTTCTTAATGATGGTTAAAAACATGACAACCAATAATCACCACAGTGTGTCAATATATTCAAAGATAATAAAAATCATATAATCATCTCGATAATTATACAGGATTATTTAAAAAGGTCAGCAAAACTTTCACATAAAAGTTCTGAAAAACTTAAGTACCAGTGGAAGTATTTCAAAATAGTGAAAGTTGCATGTGACAAATTTATAGCCAACCTCACAGTAAGTGAGTAATATGAAAATATATTTCTCTAATATCACAGAAAAGATAGATGCACACTCTCAGACCCCTTATTCTACAGTCTTTTCCCTACCCAGAGGAATGGGGTTAAAGAAATGAATGTGATAAAAATAATAAAGTTGGAGGTTTTCTGTAACTGACAATGATATAATTCTGTTCTTGCAAAGCTCTGAGCATTTCTGCAAAAGACTCTTTGGACCAATAAACCAATGGAAAGCCTTAAGAGATATGAAATAAGCAAGAAATCACTAACACTCCTATGTGTCACAATGGAAATGATGAAAATGAAATCAGGAAATAAATTTCATTCACAATAGTTTTCAAAATAGTGAACTTCATAGGGATAAAAAAGGATACCAGATTTAAAAATGACAATTTCAGTTGATCAAAGTAATAGGTTAAAAAAATCATCAGAACAGAATGACACCCTACAGACTGGGAAAGGATCTTTACCAACCCTGTATCTGACGGAGGGCTAATATCCAGAATATATAAAGATCTCAAGAAGTTAAACAGCAACAAATGAAATAATCCAATTAAAACTTGGGGAACAAAGCTAAACAGAGAATTCTTATTAGAGAAATATTGAATGACAGAGAAACACTTAAAGAAATGCTCAATGTCCTTACTCATCAGGGAGATGCAAATCAAAACGACTTTGAGATTTCATCTTAAATCCAACAGAGTGGCTACGATCCTGCTCCTCCTAGCTTCCTTCTCTTCCCCTCCAGTCCAAGATGTCCCACACTATCCTCTCCATTGCACAGCATTGGGGCTGGTTGTTTAATTGACAGTATAGAGAATAAATGATGGCATGTTTACACAAACTTGAGACAGATGATGCTTAGAATAATGTATCACAATGCAATGTCCAGATTTAAACCATATGGTGGGTAGAGAAGTCAGCATTCGAATGAATAAGGATTATATGCCAAAAGAACATTATACCAACAATTATTCTACTAAACTTACATAGTATCAAACTCACTTCTAATGACTTATCATTATACCTACAGTTTAATGCAATTTTCATACCTTGTCACAGAAGTTTTTATTCGTAGTTGATAGTGATCACCTCAGAGGCCCACCCTGGCAAGGTACATAGAATTAGTGGGCATGGAATGTTCAACACTAAATGAGATATCTATATCAGATACTACCATCCCAGGACTCAGGGATCACAGCAGAAGAGGGGTTAGAAACACTGTAAGAGCCTGAGGTGCTGGATGAGTACAAGGCAACAGTGTTATCCAGATATAACAGGGCAGGGCAAAAGTCAATCAACTGTTTGCAACAACATGCACAAGTTACAAGGGACCTCAAGACAGACAAGATCACAGCATGGAGACGAGTGGTAGACATGAACTTCAACCCTTAGTTGAGGAGCTATTGGCAACTGATAACTTCTGGGAAAGTTTTCTTTAATAATACTGTCCCCGGTAGACTGACAACTCTCCAGTCGAAGGCCATACATGCAAGAATATATGAGCAGCACACATTTGCCTAGGTGACTGAAAAATGAAAAGTGAACACTTAGTTTGATAGGTAAGAATGGTAGGTGAATCTGGGAGTTGTGCAGGGCTGAATATGATCAAAACACACTGAATAAAATTCATGGGAGCTAATAAAAAGGCAAACAAACCCACAGAACAAGTATAAAAAATAAGCTTACAAATCTGCCATAATCTAATGAGAGGTGGACCGATTCTGCATGTAAGTTGAAGACAGCCCTTTTAAGGAATGGTACAGAGAATTATATTTATCTGCACACACAGGTTGAAAATAGAATCCTTCTCTCCCTCTAAATTACTTTGCTCTTCTCTATCGCTCTGTCCCTCGAGGCATATCTCCACACACATTCCACGAACACATGCACCCACATCTGCCCTTCTGGGCCAGCGGAATTTCCTCTCACAAATACAGCTGAAGCACCAATGCACATGCTGAGGCCAAGGGACCTCTCTCAGCTTCCTGAAGAACTCTCCTGATGACAGAGAGAGACAGTATCAGTCTGAAGTGCAGAATCCAGGAACAAAAAGGGAAGGTTAAAGATAAGCCAATGGCCAGAGCTCTGCAAAAGAACACATCCAACATTACTCAGGACATCATGGTTCCACCAGAAACCCCCCAAAGTGATGGATACTCCAATTCATCGGAAGCACAGGAAAATGACTTTAAGGCTATGCTTACCCAAGTACTTGAGGCACATAAAGAGGAAACAACCAAATCTCTTAGAGTAATAACTATACAAACACAAGACAGTTAAAGAGGAAATGAATAAGTCTATCAAAGATTTGGCCAATCAAGTGGAGGCAAAGAAAGAAGAAATGAACAAAATCCTCAAAGAAACACAGGCAAGTATAGCCAAACAAATAGAGGCACAAGTAGAAATACAATTAATGTTATATAGAGAGGAAATGAACCAAAAAAAGAGAGACCATCAAGGAAAGACAGGAATCCACACAGATGAAGGAAATAGTGCAAGACACGAAAACAGACTTAAAAAATCAATATAGAAAACACAAACTGAGGAAACCCTGGAGCTGGAGAACTTAGAGAAAGATCAGGAACCACAAAGGTGAGCATGACCAACAGAATACAAGAGACGGGAGAGAGAATTTCAGGTGCTGAAGACACACTCGGAGAAAATAATACTTCTCTTAAAGAAAATGTAAAGTCAGAAGAGTCCCAAACACAAAATATCCAAGCAATCAAGGATGCCATGAAAAGACAAAATCTAAGAATAACAGATATTGAAGAAAAAGAAGACTCCAGGCCCTAACGGCCAGAAAATATTTTCAAGAAAATCATAGAAGAAAATTTTCCCAACTTAAAAAAAAGAGATGTCCATAAATATACAAGAGGCCTACAGAACACCAAAGAGACTAGACCAGAAAAGAAATACCTCATGTCACATCATAGTCAAAACATTAAATCTACAGAACAAAGAAAAGATATTAAAAATAGTAAGGGAAAAAAGGCTAAGTAACACATGAAGGAAGACATATTAGAATCACACCGGACTTCTCATCAGAAACTATGAAAGCCAGAAGGGTATGGGCAGGTGTCATGCAGACTTTAAGAGACCACAGATGCCAACCCAGAATACTATACCCTGCAAAGCTTTTAATCAACATAGACGGAGAAAACAAAATATTCCACAACAAAACCAAATTTATGCAATATCTACAGAGCAAACCATCCCTACAGAAGACACTAGAAGGAAAACTCCAATACAACAAAAACAACTATACCCAAGAAAACAGGATACATATAATATCCCCCCAAATTAAAAGAAAACAAGCAATGAATCACAGTAAGACCACCAACTCCACAATAAAAGGAACTAACACTGATTGGTCAATATTATCTATCAACATCAATGTACTCAACTCTCCAATGAAGACACAGACTAACAGAATGGGTGCAGAAACAGATTCCAACATTTTGCTGTATCCAAGAAATGCACCTCTGCAACAAAGATAAACACTAACTCAGAGTAAAGGGCTGGAAAAATGTTTTTCAAGCAAATGGACCTAGAAAACAAGCTGGGGTAGCTATCCTGATATCTAAAAAATAGATTTGCAACCAAAATTTAATCAAAAAGATGAGGAGGGACACTACATTCTCATCAAAGGAAAAATCCACGAAAAGGGCATCACAATTCTGAACATGTATACCCCAAATACAAGAGCGCCTACATTCATAAATGAAACATTATTAAAACTTAAATCACACATTGATCCCAACACCTTAATAGTGGGGGACTTCAACACCCCCCTTTCACCAAAGGACAGATCATCTAGACAGAAGCCAAATAGGGAAATAAAGGCACATACCGAGGTCCTAAATCAAATGGACCTAATAGACGTCTGCAGGACTTTTTACCCAAAGTCAAAAGAGTATACCTTCTTTTCAGCACTTCATGGAACCTTCTCCAAAATAGACCATATAGCTGGTCACAAAGCAAGCCTCAACAGATACAAGGAGATTGAAATAATCCCCTGTATTTTATCCAACTACCATGGATTAAAGCTGGACCTCAACAACAGTGGAATTAGCAAAAAGCCTACACACACATGGAAACTGAATAACTTGCTGTTCAATGACAGCTGGGTGAAGGAAGAAATAAAAAAAGAAACTAAAGACTTCCTAGAATTCAATAAAAATGAAGGTACAACATAATATAATTTATTGGACACAATGAAAGCAGTGTTCAGAAGAAAATTCATGGCACTAAGTGTCTTCAAGAAGAAATTTGTGACATCTCATACAAGCAACTTACTGGTCCAACTAAAAGCCCTAAGGAAAAGAAATGAAGCAAACACACCCAAGAGGAGCAGACAGCTGAAATAATGAAACTCAGGGCTAAAATCAATCAATCAAAAACAAAGAAAAGAATTCAAAGAATCAATGAAACCAGGAGCTGGTTCTTTGAAAAAATCAATTAGATAGACAGACCTTTAGCCAAACTAACTAAAAGGCAAAGAGAAACTATCCAAATTAGCAAAATCAGAAATGAAAAGGGGGACATAACTATGGACACCGAGGAAATCCAATCATTCATTAGGTCATACTACAAAAGTCTGTAAGTCACAAAATTTGAAAATCTAAAAGAACTGGACAATTTTCTTGATCAATTCCACTTACCAACACTAAGTCAAGATCAGGTAGAAAGACTGAATAGACCTATATCCCCCATGGAAATAGAAGCAGTCAGCAACAGTCTGCCTTCCAAAAACAGCCCTGGGCCACATGGATTCAGTTCAGAATTCTACCAGATCTTCAAAGAAGTGTTAACTCCAATTCTCTTTAAACTATTCCACAAAATAGAAACAAAAGGAACATTACCAAACTCATGCTATGAAGCCACAGTCACCTTGATACCTAAATCACACAAAGACCCAACAAAAAAAGAGAATTTCAGACTTATATGTCTTATGAACATTGATGCAAAAATACACAATAAAATACTTGAAAACCGAATCCAAGAACACATCATAGAAATCATCCACCACGACCAAGTAAGCTTCATCCCAGGCATACAAGGGTGGTTTAAAATATGGAAATCCATCAATGTAATCCACCACATAAACAAACTGAAGGTGAAGAACCACATGCTCATCTCCTTAGATGCTGAAAAAGCATTTGACAAAATCCAACACCCATTCATGTTGAAAGTCTTGGAGATATCAGGGATACAAGGCACATACCTAAACATAGTAAAGGCAATATACAACAAGCCTATAGCCAACATCAAACTCAATAGAGAGAAAATTAATTCAATCCCACTGAAATCAGGGACAAGGTAAGGCTGCCCACTGTCTCCATATCTCTTCAACATAGTACTTGAAGTCCTAGCTAAAGGAATAAGACAACTAAAGGAGATCAAGGGGATATAAATTAGAAAGGAAGAAGTCAAAGTATCACTATTTGCAGACGATATGATAATATACATGAGTGACCCCAAAAATTCAACCAGAGAACTCTTTCAGCTGATAAACCCTTCAGCAAAGTAGCCAGATACAATATTAACTCAAAAAAATAAGAAGCCCTCCTGTATACCAAAGACAAAAGGGCTAAAAAACAAATAAGGGAAACAACACCCTTCACAATTGCCATTAATAACATAAAGTTCTTTGATGTGACTCTAACAAAACAAGTGAAAGACCTGTTTGAAAAAACTTCAAGTTTCTGAAGAAAGAAATTGAAGAAGATATCAGAAATGGAATGATGTCACATGCTCATGGAATGGTAGGATTAACATAGTGAAAATGGCAATTCTGCCAAAAGCAATCTACAGATTCAATGCAATTGCCATCAAAATACCAAAACAATTCTTACAGACCTTGAAAGAAAGATTCTCAACTTCATATAAAGAAACAAATAACCCAGAATCTCCAAAATGATCATGTACAACAACAGATCATCTGGAGGTATCTCCATCCCTGACCTCAAGTTCAACTACAGAACTATAGTAATTAAAACTGCATGGTATCAGCATACAAACAGAAAGGAGTATCAATGGAACCAAATATATGACCCAGAAATAAACCCATACACCTATGGATACTTGAATTTTGACAAAGAAGCCAGAACCATTCAATGGAAAAAAGACAGCATCTTCAACAAATGGTGCTGGTCCAACTGGATGTCTACATGTAGAAAAATGAAAATAGATCCATATTTATTACCCTCCACAAAACTAAAGTCCAAGTGGATCAAAGACCTCAACATAAAACCAGATACTCTAAATCAGTTAGAAGAAAAAGTGGGGAAGAGCCTAGAACTCATTGGCACAGAAGACAACTTACTGAACAGAACACCAACAGCACAGGCTCTAAGAGCAACAATCAATAAACTTCATGAAACTGAAAAGCTTCTGTAAAGCAAAAGACACTGTTGTGAGAACAAAACGACAGCCTACAGACTGGGAATGGATTTTTACCAACCCTATATCTGACAGAGGTTTAATAGCCAGAATATATATAAAAAACTAAAGTTAAAAAGCAATAAATCAAGCAATCCAATTAAAAAACTGGGGTATGGAGCTAAACAGAGAAAACTTTGTAGGGAATATAGAATAGCAGAGAAACACTTAAGGAGATGCTCACCTTCCTTAGCCATCAGAGAGATGCAAATCAAAATGACCCTGAAATTTCACCTTACACCCATCAAAATGGTGAAGATCAAAAACTCAAATGAGCATACCTGCTGGAGAGATTGTGGAGAAAGGGGAACCCTCCTCCATTGCTGGTGGGAATGTAAACTGGTACAACCACCTTGGAAATCACTCTGGCGCTTTCTCAGACAACTAGAAATAGCGCTTCCTCAAGACCCAGCTATACCACTCCTAGGCATATATCCAAAAGTTGCTCAAGTACAAAACAAAGACATTTGCTCAACCATGTTTGTAGCAGCTTTATTTGTAATAGCCTGAACCTGGAAACAACCCAGCTGTCCATCAACTGAGGAATGGATACAGAAATTGTGGTATCTTTACACAATGGAACACTGCTCAGCAACTAAAAATGAGGACATCATGAAACTTGCAGGCAAATGGTGAGATCTAAAAAATATTATTCTTAGTGAGGTATCCCAGAAGGAGAAAGACACATATGGTATATACTCACTTATTTAGACCTATAAGATATGATAAACATACTGAACTCTGTACATGTAAAGAACATGAACAAAAAAAAGAGGGCCTAGGGTAAGATGATCAACCCTCACTTAGAAAGACAAATGGGATGGCCATTGGATGTAGGAGAAAACATGTAACAGGACAGGGTCCTACCACAGAGGGCCTCTGAAACACTCTACCTAGCAGTGTATCAAAGCAGAAACTGAGACTCATAACCAACATTTGGCAGAGTGCAAGGAATCATATGAAAGAAGGGGGAGTTAATATGACTGGGAGAGGACAGGAGCTCCACAAAGACCAAATATATCTGGGCACAGGGGTCTTTTATGAGACTGTTTCTCCACCCAAGGACCATGTATGGATATAGCCTAGTACCTCTGCTAGGTTGTAGCCCACAGAAGCTCAGTATTCAAGTGGGTACCCTTGTAAGGGGAAAAGGGACTATTTCTGACATCACCTCCATGTCTGGCTCTTTGACCTCCCCACCCTGCAAGGTAGGAGCAGCCCTCCTAGGCCCCAGAGGAGGACTTTGCAGCCAGTCCTGAAGATACCTGATAAATCAGGGTCAGATGAAAGGGGAGGAGGTCCTCCTCTAACACTGGACTTGGAAAGGGGCAGGGAGTAGACAAGGGAGGGAGGATGGGATTGGGAGGGAATGAGGGAGCGGGATACAGCTGGGATACAGAGTAATGAAATGTGACGAATAATAAAAATAAAAAATAAAAATATTTTGCTCAAAATGGCTAAAAGGCATGAAAATGAGAACTGAAAGTTCAAAGTACCCCTTAAGAAAACTCCATGACCTCGAGAAACACAGTCATTTGTTAATTAGCAACCGAACAGTTCAGGAAATGAACTGGGAATTGGCAAATGGGACTAGTTATTAGTAAGTGATTCTGAAGAACAAAGAAAAATATCATCAAAATGAAGAGTTCCTCTTCAGAGTGGAAGAAAATTCTGAACACTTGTTCAGAGTGTAAATGAGTCAAGAAAACCCTCTAAAAACAAAAGTAAAAAATAAATTCAACAAACATAGGGAAATACTAAAGGGGTCTGTCTCTATACAGGCACAAACAACCTATTGTTTCATAAAAAGTGGAAAGGGAGAAGAGGGTACAGTACATGGAACACTTGTAGATGTATCTTTCTAATACCACCTGTCTGCTTCATCATCTTCCTATGTGGCTGAACCTGGAATTAAAAGCAATGGGTTTTCAAAAGTCTTCTATTCTCCCTCTGTCTTCATTTTTTTTTTTTATCTGACCCTGCACACCACCCAGGTTATTGTAAGTACACAAGGATTGTAGGACATTTCCTAGAATCTCTGTTGCATATCTCTTCAAAATATCTGCCTTTCTCTGATAATACAATGTAAAATATATATCATATTATAAACAACATTTCTTAATTAATGTACTATTTTTAATAGAATATATTGTCTCTTTAGTGCAGACATTGATTCTTCTTTGATTCTTTAGATTATCTGCATATGTTTTTTTTGGCATTTCCTATTTTTTCTTGACTAGAATATAAATTCTTTTTTTATGAGTTACTTCCAAGCCCTTAAATCACTGACAACATTCTAAAAAGATTTTACATGTTTCTTGACAGCAATGACACACAGGGATGTGTTAAAGTAAGGAAATAATGTATATATCAATTGCAAGAGAGTTCTAATCCAATTTTTGTATATCTCATGAAAACAAACTTGCAGAAATAATGGTGAAGAATTGTTTCCATGAAGAAAGGCAAAGCAATTTATCAAAGGAAGCAATAAAGGGTTACCTTAGGCAGTGGTTTGGCTGGTTTGCAGTGGAGTCCTCCAACAAAGTCAAAATTAGGTAAGAGTGGGTGAGGAAAGTCCAAGTCCCAGTAAGTTCGAATGAGCCAAATGTCTGCTTTCCCCATCATCTCACCTAATGTTGTGGGTCTCCCTGCATCACAAAACATGTAAAAATATACAATAATGAAAGGATTTTGTCTAGAATACAGGATGTGATTTCTGGAGGTGAACTGAAACAATGTAAACAAGCAATTTTAAACATTTCAATTGTGATTTTTGATATAAATGTATTAACTCAAATTTTAACTTGTGAAAGATTACATTGCCTTCTAAAGTTACACCAAGAAATGTGAAACATTTTGGTTCTTGCAAAGAACCTTGAAAATATTCAGAAAAAAATAAGTTTAATAGACTATTTCGTGTAGTTTGTATATTATAAAAGCTGGTTGCTTGATCTCTAGGTCTTCAAATTCACTTTGATAGTCTGTAAGGTAGGAATCAATTCCTTTTTGCCACTCCTGTATTGTGACCATCACAGGATATTAGTAACACTAACTTAGTTGTGTCTGTCAAAGGTACAGCTGGATATTTCCATAAATAGTTAACATTCAGGTTCTTCTTACTATTAACTTAAGCAATAATTTATTTAATGTAAAGGCATTTTAATAACAAACCAATAAAATGTGTGTATTTTACAGCAAGATTTCAGGCTTTAAGACATAAGTTTTATCAGTTTAAGAAGTCTCAAACTCTAAGAAAACTAACTCCCATGACTGTTTCTGTTTCCAGAGATACTAGTTAATTGTGAAAGAGCTTTCATGATATTTTCAATAAATGTTTTAATTTGCAAGTGAAGTAACTTTTACAAGAAAACATATTTTCTTCAGTGCTACCTAGGCAGTTGTGGTAATGAGTAATAAGTTCTTAGGGTACTCATGTACAGTCATTATAGTGTTCAGTGAAGCCCAGAGTTTCTTTACTAAGGCAAACATAGAGAAGATCAAATGATCACCAAGAGAAATCTCCTTTGCCTCATCTTGCAGGTTAGTGATTTCCAGAGTGTTCTGCCTTGCTTTGAGGCTGTTTGTTTTCTATTTTTACCTTATCAGCTCATAATTGACAGTCTCATTCTATGACTCTGTATTTATCCATACACACTCACATTCAGAGAAGCAGCAAGTCAGGATTTCACAGTAACAGTGAAAGGAACAGTTTACCTAGAGCATCACTGTAAAACTGACTCCACGACTTCTCATTAAATGCTTGAAACCAAAAGTCAAAATACAGCGTATGCAACATATTCTTCACCCTTTCCACAAATGTCATTTGATCACTCAATTCTGATAAAACCACAGGCACATAGGAAGGAGGGAGTGTAAGTCCCCCACTGTACTTTTCATATTTGTATCCAGGGCAGAAGCGAAGAGTGTACACTAAAGGTGTCTTAAGCAGTTCGGCTAGCAGCTCACCACAGGGACCTATGGCATCTGCAAGAATGACATCAAACTTAGATTCTCGAAGTTTTTTCATAAGACTCTTGTTCCAAACCACAGCTTTGCAGAAATTTTCAATAACATCAGAATATTCACTAAAGATTTTCTGCAGTTTAGGAAAATATGTCCAAAATGCTTCATTTTGAAAATCGTTCATCCATTCATCTATCCATTTTCCAAACAAATATTCAAGATCTTCTTTACTCAAAGGTACAGAGTAAATTTCAAAATTAATAGAAGTTTCATTGCTAGGCTCAATAAGGATGGAAGCTGAAGACGTCAGAACGGTCACTTCATGACCTCTCTGGACAAGCTCATGGAGAATAATCTTTATATTGATCCAATGGCTGTATTCTGTGGGCCACACCAGCACTTTTCCACAAGTTCCAGTTTTAAAGCAGCATATCAACTGTAACAACAGAAAAACTGAAGCCTTTTTCACAGACATCTTGCTGAAATGGAATGTTTTTGATACCTGATATTCTTTGCAGATTTTAATGCTTTTATGCAAAGTTCAGTCAATCAAGAAGTTAACATATAACCTCAGAACACATCAATGAACTGGTGAGCTTGATGGTGTAATGTCATGTGTAAATAAAGGCATGGAACATGAACTCAAGGTTGAACAAAGTATATTTCTCTTTTTGTTTGTTTTTATTTTGTTTTCTGTACTTGTCACTATTGGGCTAAGACTGAATCACCTCTCATGTGCAAGTATCCTGTCTTAAATATCCTGTGATGTTAACAGTCACAGATGAGAAACTCCTATTTCTGAAGTGTTCTTACATAACAGTAGAGATTTAAAAAAGATGTGGGTGAATCAGCATTTCTTAGACATCGGTGCCTTTAAGAATGTTGATTATGTATCAATATGTTATGTTTTTGGTCCTTCAAATTGCCTTATTTTCTCCTGGAAGGATGAGGGAGTCATATAATATCTAGGAAACCAAAAAAATTTAAAATACTTCTTTTCTACTATATAACACACAATTACTTGGGTTCTGAAGATTCTTTGGTGGACACATCTACAAGTGAGTCGTCTTTAGGTTTCTCTTGCCATGATAAACATGATTATTAAAAACAACTTGGACAGCATGAGTGTTATTTTAGCTTGGAGTTGTAGTACACCATGAGTGGAAGTTAGGGCATTATTTCAAGGCAGTAACCTGGAGGTAGGAACTGAAGTAGAGGCCATAGAGGAACAATAGTAACTGGCTCATCCTGATGGCACTCTCAGTGTGTTCTCTCTTACATCCAGGACCACATTCTCAGGGATGCCAACAATCTTGGTGAGATGAACTTTTCTACAACCCTCATCAAACCAGAACAGTGCCATTTGATTGGAACATTTTCTGTACAAAGGTTTCCTCTTCTCAGATGACACAAATGTGTGTCAAGCTGACTAAAAACTCACAAAGGCAAAATGACAGAAAAAAACTCTTTCCTAAGATTTTCCTCTTTCCTCAGGTTTTACCATGACAGAGGGGATCTTTCAGAGATGTAGTTGCCTCATTTTTTCTGTGCTTTTGTAAGTAACCTCTCCCCTTTGCTTTTGTAAATAGCCCAATCAATTCCTTGGCTCACCATGCAACACCTGAGTGAAATTACTAGTTGTTTGTTTTTGTCAATGCATTTTCTGATCTCAATTAAAATTTGTTCTTGTATTTTCAGGAAATATCATTTCATGTAATTTTAGCCCAAACAGGGAAAGATACAGTTGAAACTGAGGATTAACTGGAGAGGTTATGGAGAAAGGGAAACCTTTCTCCATTGCTGGTGGGAATGTAAACTGGTACAACCACTTTGGAAATCAATCTGGCACTTTCCCAGACAACTAGGGATAGTGCTTCTTCAAGATCCAGCTATACCACCCTTAGGCATATATCCAAAAGTTGCTCAAGTACACATCAAGGACATTTGTTCAAGGATGTTCCTAGCAGGTTTATTCAAAATAGCCAGAACCTGGAAACAACCCATATGTCCCTCAGGTGAGGAATGGATACAGAAATTGTGGTACATTTACACAACAGAATACTACTCTGCAATTAAAAGGAAGGAAATGATGAAGTTTTCAGGCAAATGGTGGGATCTAGGAAAGATCATCCTGAGTGAGGTATCCCAGAAGCAGAAACACACACACAGAGTATATACTCACTTATAAGTGGATACTAGAAGTAAAAGATAGAATAAACATACTAAAATCTGTACAACCAAAGAAGCTAAACAAGAAAGAGGACCCAGGGTAAGATGATCAATCCTCCCTTAGGAGAGGACAGGAACTGTACAAGGTCCAAATATATCTGGGCACAGGGGTCTTTTATGAAACTGATTCTCCAACTAAGGACCATGCATGGATATAACCTAGAACCCCTGGTCAGACATAGCAGATGGCAGCTCAGCATCAAAGTGGGTTTCCCTAGTAAGGGCAACAGGGACTGTCTCGGAATTGAACTCAGTGGCTCTCTCTTTGATCTCCCCACCCACATAGGGATGACCAGCCTTGCTAGGCAACAGAGGAGGACATTGCAGGAAGTCTTGAAGAGACCTGATAAGTTAGGGTCAGATGGAAGTGGAGGAGGATCTCCCTTATCAGTGGACTTAGAGAGGGGCAGGGAGGAGATGAGGGAGGGAGGTTGGGATTGGGAGGGAATATGGGAGGAGGCTACAGCTGGAATACAAAGTAAATAAACTGTAATTAATATAAAAAATAAAAAAGAAACTGAAGATTATTCTAGAAAGAGTGGTTTGTACACATGTACTGATTCTTCCCAGTAAATGCTCAAGGATCATTGTGGAGGAGGAAAGAACATAAGAACAGTAGGTAACTACAAAGAAAGAATGTCTTATGGACAAAGCAGGAAAGTTGCACATATGAACTCAGAGAAGTTGTGATACAACATACTCGAATTGTATGTTTCAAAACCAGACCAAATCCCAGCACAGTACTGGTGTTGGGCATGAAAGTCCACCTGTAACCAAAGAACTATTGGTAGATCTTAGGCACTAGAAGAGGAAGGATCATTTTTCTATGAAGCCCCTGAGAATTCATCCATGCTCTAGTAGATGGCCATGTATCTAAGAATATTTGTGTAGCACATGGCCTTGATAAGGATGGGAACACAGAAAATTGGAAGGGTAGGATAGGGATTGATCTTGCAATATCTGGGGGAGGAAGGCTTAAAATAATCAAAATGTTTAAAAAATTCCAAAGAACTAATAAAAACAAACAAACCAAAAATAAATATACATAGTTCTATATTTATTTTTAAATAACTTTTCTTGAATAACAATTATTGTGCTCTCTTAGAACAGGTCATGAATATCTTGTAAACAAATTAGACTTGGCAAGTTCTTTATGAAAGTGTTTTGTCTCAGGAAAAGCAAATCAGTCTTGCCAACATGGACATGATTACGTGATATAAGTATTTTAATTTTCCTTTTCAGTTTCAACAAACTAGGTAATATCCTGTGGCAATGAGTGTCACAGTCATTACATATGATATCAGGAACCAAAGCCCAAACAGGGCCTAGCATTGAAACCAGCTGCAGATAAGGACTGCCACTGTAGTTTCTTGATTGCTCATGACAAACTATCCAGATGATCACTCCCTTTACTGGTGTGATCATGGGGATTTATTGGTGACCATAGTGGATTCTCAATAACACCATAACATTCTCTTTCTTTCTGAGAAAAAAATAAATGTATTAACACAAAAGTAAGTAAATTTGACAGTATACCAAATTAATTTAAAAAATTAAAAGTAACCTATATGTGATTAAAAATAAATGCCATAGCAAATTAATGGTTGTAGATTTTTCTCCAATAATCAGGACTTTGCTAGTGCTGTGTAGTTAGCTAGGTTTTTAATGCCAGGCATAGTTTTCCTCTTGTTTTTCGGATGCCCCCAGGTAAATGTTTTCCCCTTCATCAAAAAAAGGTCTCTTGGCAAATTTTGAGGAGCACTACAGAAAAACCACAACCAATTAAACTGCAGAGTTATGGAGCATAGTCCTGGTGAAATATTTACAAAACAATACTGCATGGAAAGCTCAGGGAACATTGCAGAAAACAGAGCAGAAAGATTGTAAGAGCCAGAGGATCATGGAGTTTTTCTGTGAGGCTGTGTCTCCTAGAAATGTCAGAAGCTAAGTCCACCCCTCCCAAAGTCTCAACAATATGACTGCCCCAACAAGAGATGCAAAAGTAGGACAACAACAAACATGCCAAACTGGATGGAGAAAAGCCGACAATCCTCAACCCTACATAAAGAACTATAGGCAACCAAGACAGCTGGGAGTTACACAAGATGTCCCTCTCAGGAAAAAGCACACAAACTGGTTGTTCAGTGCCAAACACTCAGCCATGAAAACATACATATTAGCAACCATATATGAACGAAACAGATTATATTTAGTATAAATATGTGTACACAAATACATTAATGCATGCAATAAGAATTGTTGAAAAAATGAGACCATGTTTGAAGGAGAGCTGGCTAAATATATGGAAGGGTTTCAACAATAAAATTAAAAACTGTCACAGCCTTGTCATCCAAGTGATGAAGTTTTGATTTCATCTCCATGTATTCATTAGTTTACAACTGGAATCTTGTTATGGGAAAATATTTTCTAAAGTGAAAATGGGCTATCAGGAGGTAACATAACCTTTTTTTTTCTATAGAGAAAATGATAATGAGTGATTTTAAGTCCAGTTAATGAAACAATAGAAATGAAATTTGAGAATGGTTGTAAGGTCCATTGTTGGGGAGACCACAAAAAGTTTTATATCATCTCAATTGATGGGGAAAAACTTGAGAAAATCCAAAATTCTTTCACGATGAAAGCTCTCAAAAAATGTGAGTTAAAGAGAAAAAAAAAACTATGTATATTTTTTTAAAAAAACGTGTAGCTAACATCTACTAAATGATTGAAACACAAGTATTACCACTGAGATCAGGAATAAGACATGGACCAATTTGTCCATGTGTAGTTCATATAGTGTCCTTAACATCCTAGCCCAGGGGGTCCTACAGAGACTGATGCACCAATGGAGGAGCATGCATGAAGAGGAACTAGACCTCCTACTCAGACGTGGCAGATTGGTAGTTCAGTCTCCATGTGGATCTCTGAGTGAGGGGAGCTGGGGCTGCCTCTACCATGAACTCAGCTGACTGCTCTTTGTTCACTTGCCTCTGATGAAGTGGCCTTGCCAGGCTATGGAGGAAGAGGATCCAGGTAGTCCTGATGAGACTTAACAAGCTATGGGCAGATGGCAATAATGGAGAACTCCCTCTTTCAGTGGACTAGGAGAAGGAGATGAGGGGAAGAGGGAGGCAGCGTGGGACTGGGAGGAGTTGAGGGAGGGGGTTTCAATTGGGATATATAATGCATAAATTGTGAAGAAAAAATAAAAAGAATAAAAATCTTAGTAGAGCAAGAATACAAGAGGAAGAAATAAAATGGATTAAAGTAGGAAATAAAAATGTTTTCAGGTATTTGCATATTCTATGATCATCTGTATGAGGCCCTAATAGTCTGTCAGCCAACACTTAGAAATAATGAACATTCAGCAGAGTGATTTTACACAAAATCAATCTAGAAATATAAGCATATAACTAAGCAGTGAAAGCACTTGTCAATCAAGCATGAGAAACAGAGTAAACCCAGATGAATGTGGACTTTCACCTGTATGTCATTGTT